>CM062510.1:17072334-17271672 GCA_031479575.1 Coregonus ussuriensis | reverse complement strand
TCAACTAGACCAGACCAAGCTGTAGCAACTAGACCAGACCAAGCTGTAGCAACTAGACCAAGCTGTAGCAACTAGACCAGACCAAGCTGTAGCAACTAGACCAGACCAAGCTGTAGCAACTAGACCAGTCCAAGCTGTAGCAACTAGACCAGACCAAGCTGTAGCAACTAGACCAAGCTGTATCAACTATACCATACCAAGCTGTATCAACTATACCAGACCAAGCTGTAGCAACTATACCAGACCAAGCATTAGCAACTATACCACACCAAGCTGTAGCAACTAGACCAAGCTGTAGCAACTAGACCAGACCAAGCTGTAGCAACTAGACCAGTCCAAGCTGTAGCAACTAGACCAGACCAAGCTGTAGCAACTAGACCAAGCTGTATCAACTATACCATACCAAGCTGTATCAACGATACCAGACCAAGCTGTAGCAACTAGACCAGACCAAGATGTAGCAACTAGACCAGACCAAGATGTAGCAACTAGCCCGAGCTGTAGCAACTAGCCCGAGCTGTAGCAACTAGACCAAGCTGTAGCAACTAGCCCGAGCTGTAGCAACTAGACCGAGCTGTAGCAACTAGACCAAGCTGTAGCAACTAGACCAAGCTGTAGCAACTAGACCAAGCTGTAGCAACTAGACCAAGCTGTAGCAACTAGACCAAGCTGTAGCAACTAGACCAGACCAAGCTGTAGCAACTAGACCAGACCAAGCTGTAGCAACTAGACCAAGCTGTAGCAACTAGACCAAACCAAGCTGTAGCAACTAGACCAGACCAAGCTGTAGCAACTAGACCAAGCTGTAGCAACTAGACCAGACCAAGCTGTAGCAACTAGACCAGACCAAGCTGTAGCAACTAGACCAGACCAAGCTGTATCAACTAGACCAGACCAAGCTGTATCAACTAGACCAGACCAAGCTGTATCAACTAGACCAGACCAAGCTGTATCAACTATACCAGACCAAGCTGTATCAACTATACCAGACCAAGCTGTATCAACTATACCAGACCAAGCTGTATCAACTATACCAGACCAAGCTGTAGCAACTAGACCAAGTTGTAGCAACTAGACCATACCAAGCTGTAGCAACTAGACCAGAACAAGCTGTAGCAACTATACCAAGCTGTAGCAACTAGACCAGACCAAGCTGTGGCAACTAGACCAGACCAAGCTGTAGCAAATAGACGAGACCAAACTGTAGCAACTAGACCAGACCAAGCTGTATCAACTAGACCAGACCAAGCTGTATCAACTAGACCAAGCTGTAGCAACTAGACCAAGCTGTAGCAACTAGACCATACCACGCTGTAGCAACTAGACCAGACCAAGCTGTAGCAACTAGACCAGACCAAGCTGTAGCAACTAGACCAGTCCAAGCTGTAGCAACTAGACCAGACCAAGCTGTAGCAACTAGATCAAGCTGTATCAACTATACCATACCAAGCTGTATCAACTATACCAGACCAAGCTGTAGCAACTATACCAAGCTGTAGCAACTAGACCAAGCTGTAGCAACTAGACCAAGCTGTAGCAACTAGACCAGACCAAGCTGTAGCAACTAGACCATACCAAGCTGTAGCAACTAGACCAGACCAAGCTGTAGCAACTAGACCAGACCAAGCTGTAGCAACTATACCAAGCTGTAGCAACTAGACCAAGCTGTAGCAACTAGACCAAGCTGTAGCAACTAGACCAGACCAAGCTGTAGCAACTAGACCAAGCTGTAGCAACTAGACCAGACCAAGCTGTAGCAACTAGACCAAGCTGTAGCAACTAGACCAGACCAAGCTGTAGCAACTAGACCAGACCAAGCTGTAGCAACTATACCAGACCAAGCTGTAGCAACTAGACCAGACCAAGCTGTATCAACTAGACCAGACCAAGCTGTAGCAACTAGACCAAGCTGTAGCAACTAGACCATACCAAGCTGTAGCTACTACACCAGACCAAGCTGTAGCAACTAGACCAGACCAAGCTGTAGCAACTAGACCAGTCCAAGCTGTAGCAACTAGACCAGACCAAGCTGTAGCAACTAGACCAAGCTGTATCAACTATACCATACCAAGCTGTATCAACGATACCAGACCAAGCTGTAGCAACTAGACCAGACCAAGATGTAGCAACTAGACCAGACCAAGATGTAGCAACTAGACCAGACCAAGCTGTAGCAACTAGCCCGAGCTGTAGCAACTAGACCAAGCTGTAGCAACTAGACCAAGCTGTAGCAACTAGCCCGAGCTGTAGCAACTAGACCGAGCTGTAGCAACTAGACCAAGCTGTAGCAACTAGACCAAGCTGTAGCAACTAGACCAAGCTGTAGCAACTAGACCAAGCTGTAGCAACTAGACCAGACCAAGCTGTAGCAACTAGACCAGACCAAGCTGTAGCAACTAGACCAAGCTGTAGCAACTAGACCAAACCAAGCTGTAGCAACTAGACCAGACCAAGCTGTAGCAACTAGACCAAGCTGTAGCAACTAGACCAAGCTGTAGCAACTAGACCAGACCAAGCTGTAGCAACTAGAAAAGACCAAGCTGTAGCAACTAGACCAGACCAAGCTGTAGCAACTAGACCAGACCAAGCTGTAGCAACTAGACCAGACCAAGCTGTATCAACTAGACCAGACCAAGCTGTATCAACTATACCAGACCAAGCTGTATCAACTATACCAGACCAAGCTGTATCAACTATACCCGACCAAGCTGTAGCAACTAGACCAAGCTGTAGCAACTAGACCATACCAAGCTGTAGCAAATAGACCAGAACAAGCTGTAGCAACTATACCAAGCTGTAGCAACTAGACCAGACCAAGCTGTGGCAACTAGACCAGACCAAGCTGTAGCAACTAGACGAGACCAAACTGTAGCAACTAGACCAGACCAAGCTGTATCAACTAGACCAGACCAAGCTGTATCAACTAGACCAAGCTGTAGCAACTAGACCAAGCTGTAGCAACTAGACCAAGCTGTAGCAACTAGACCATACCACGCTGTAGCAACTAGACCAGACCAAGCTGTAGCAACTAGACCAGTCCAAGCTGTAGCAACTAGACCAGACCAAGCTGTAGCAACTAGACCAAGCTGTATCAACTATACCATACCAAGCTGTATCAACTATACCAGACCAAGCTGTAGCAACTATACCAAGCTGTAGCAACTAGACCAAGCTGTAGCAACTAGACCAGACCAAGCTGTAGCAACTAGACCAGACCAAGCTGTAGCAACTAGACCATACCAAGCTGTAGCAACTAGACCAGACCAAGCTGTAGCAACTAGACCAGACCAAGCTGTAGCAACTATACCAAGCTGTAGCAACTAGAACAAGCTGTAGCAACTAGACCAAGCTGTAGCAACTAGACCAGACCAAGCTGTAGCAACTAGACCAAGCTGTAGCAACTAGACCAAGCTGTAGCAACTAGACCAAGCTGTAGCAACTAGACCAGACCAAGCTGTAGCAACTAGACCAGACCAAGCTGTAGCAACTATACCAGACCAAGCTGTATCAACTAGACCAGACCAAGCTGTAGCAACTAGACCAAGCTGTAGCAACTAGACCATACCAAGCTGTAGCTACTACACCAGACCAAGCTGTAGCAACTAGACCAGACCAAGCTGTAGCAACTAGACCAGACCAAGCTGTACCAACTAGACCAGTACAAGCTGTAGCAACTAGACCAGACCAAGCTGTAGCAACTAGACCAAGCTGCATCAACTATACCATACCAAGCTGTATCAACTATACCAGACCAAGCTGTAGCAACTAGACCAAGCTGTAGCAACTAGACCAGACCAAGCTGTAGCAACTAGACCAGACCAAGCTGTAGCAACTAGACCATACCAAGCTGTAGCAACTAGACCAGACCAAGCTGTAGCAACTAGACCAGACCAAGCTGTAGCAACTATACCAAGCTGTAGCAACTAGACCAAGCTGTAGCAACTAGACCAAGCTGTAGCAACTAGACCAGACCAAGCTGTAGCAACTAGACCAAGCTGTAGCAACTAGACCAGACCAAGCTGTAGCAACTAGACCAAGCTGTAGCAACTAGACCAGACCAAGCTGTAGCAACTAGACCAGACCAAGCTGTAGCAACTATACCAGACCAAGCTGTATCAACTAGACCAGACCAAGCTGTATCAACTAGACCAGACCAAGCTGTAGCAACTAGACCAAGCTGTAGCAACTAGACCATACCAAGCTGTAGCTACTACACCAGACCAAGCTGTAGCAACTAGACCAGACCAAGCTGTAGCAACTAGACCAGTCCAAGCTGTAGCAACTAGACCAGACCAAGCTGTAGCAACTAGACCAAGCTGTATCAACTATACCATACCAAGCTGTATCAACGATACCAGACCAAGCTGTAGCAACTAGACCAGACCAAGATGTAGCAACTAGACCAGACCAAGATGTAGCAACTAGACCAGACCAAGCTGTAGCAACTAGCCCGAGCTGTAGCAACTAGACCAAGCTGTAGCAACTAGACCAAGCTGTAGCAACTAGCCCGAGCTGTAGCAACTAGACCGAGCTGTAGCAACTAGACCAAGCTGTAGCAACTAGACCAAGCTGTAGCAACTAGACCAAGCTGTAGCAACTAGACCAAGCTGTAGCAACTAGACCAGACCAAGCTGTAGCAACTAGACCAGACCAAGCTGTAGCAACTAGACCAAGCTGTAGCAACTAGACCAAACCAAGCTGTAGCAACTAGACCAGACCAAGCTGTAGCAACTAGACCAAGCTGTAGCAACTAGACCAAGCTGTAGCAACTAGACCAGACCAAGCTGTAGCAACTAGAAAAGACCAAGCTGTAGCAACTAGACCAGACCAAGCTGTAGCAACTAGACCAGACCAAGCTGTAGCAACTAGACCAGACCAAGCTGTATCAACTAGACCAGACCAAGCTGTATCAACTATACCAGACCAAGCTGTATCAACTATACCAGACCAAGCTGTATCAACTATACCCGACCAAGCTGTAGCAACTAGACCAAGCTGTAGCAACTAGACCATACCAAGCTGTAGCAACTAGACCAGAACAAGCTGTAGCAACTATACCAAGCTGTAGCAACTAGACCAGACCAAGCTGTGGCAACTAGACCAGACCAAGCTGTAGCAACTAGACGAGACCAAACTGTAGCAACTAGACCAGACCAAGCTGTATCAACTAGACCAGACCAAGCTGTATCAACTAGACCAAGCTGTAGCAACTAGACCAAGCTGTAGCAACTAGACCATACCACGCTGTAGCAACTAGACCAGACCAAGCTGTAGCAACTAGACCAGTCCAAGCTGTAGCAACTAGACCAGACCAAGCTGTAGCAACTAGACCAAGCTGTATCAACTATACCATACCAAGCTGTATCAACTATACCAGACCAAGCTGTAGCAACTATACCAAGCTGTAGCAACTAGACCAAGCTGTAGCAACTAGACCAGACCAAGCTGTAGCAACTAGACCAGACCAAGCTGTAGCAACTAGACCATACCAAGCTGTAGCAACTAGACCAGACCAAGCTGTAGCAACTAGACCAGACCAAGCTGTAGCAACTATACCAAGCTGTAGCAACTAGAACAAGCTGTAGCAACTAGACCAAGCTGTAGCAACTAGACCAGACCAAGCTGTAGCAACTAGACCAAGCTGTAGCAACTAGACCAAGCTGTAGCAACTAGACCAAGCTGTAGCAACTAGACCAGACCAAGCTGTAGCAACTAGACCAGACCAAGCTGTAGCAACTATACCAGACCAAGCTGTATCAACTAGACCAGACCAAGCTGTAGCAACTAGACCAAGCTGTAGCAACTAGACCATACCAAGCTGTAGCTACTACACCAGACCAAGCTGTAGCAACTAGACCAGACCAAGCTGTAGCAACTAGACCAGACCAAGCTGTACCAACTAGACCAGTACAAGCTGTAGCAACTAGACCAGACCAAGCTGTAGCAACTAGACCAAGCTGCATCAACTATACCATACCAAGCTGTATCAACTATACCAGACCAAGCTGTAGCAACTAGACCAAGCTGTAGCAACTAGACCAGACCAAGCTGTAGCAACTAGACCAGACCAAGCTGTAGCAACTAGATCAGACCAAGCTGTAGCAACTAGACCAAGCTGTAGCAACTAGACCAAGCTGTAGCAACTAGACCAAGCTGTAGCAACTAGACCAAGCTGTAGCAACTAGACCAGACCAAGCTGTATCAACTAGACCAGACCAAGCTGTAGCAACTAGACCAGACCAAGCTGTAGCAACTAGACCAGACCAAGCTGTAGCAACTAGACCAAGCTGTATCAACTAGACCAGACCAAGCTGTATCAACTAGACCAGACCAAGCTGTAGCAACTAGACCAGACCAAGCTGTAGCAACTAGACCAGACCAAGCTGTAGCAACTAGACCAAGCTGTAGCAACTAGACCAGACCAAGCTGTAGCAACTAGACCAGACCAAGCTGTAGCAACTAGACCAGTCCAAGCTGTAGCAACTAGACCAGACCAAGCTGTAGCAACTAGACCAAGCTGTATCAACTATACCATACCAAGCTGTATCAACTATACCAGACCAAGCTGTAGCAACTATACCAGACCAAGCATTAGCAACTATACCACACCAAGCTGTAGCAACTAGACCAAGCTGTAGCAACTAGACCAGACCAAGCTGTAGCAACTAGACCAGTCCAAGCTGTAGCAACTAGACCAGACCAAGCTGTAGCAACTAGACCAAGCTGTATCAACTATACCATACCAAGCTGTATCAACGATACCAGACCAAGCTGTAGCAACTAGACCAGACCAAGATGTAGCAACTAGACCAGACCAAGATGTAGCAACTAGCCCGAGCTGTAGCAACTAGCCCGAGCTGTAGCAACTAGACCAAGCTGTAGCAACTAGCCCGAGCTGTAGCAACTAGACCGAGCTGTAGCAACTAGACCAAGCTGTAGCAACTAGACCAAGCTGTAGCAACTAGACCAAGCTGTAGCAACTAGACCAAGCTGTAGCAACTAGACCAAGCTGTAGCAACTAGACCAGACCAAGCTGTAGCAACTAGACCAGACCAAGCTGTAGCAACTAGACCAAGCTGTAGCAACTAGACCAAACCAAGCTGTAGCAACTAGACCAGACCAAGCTGTAGCAACTAGACCAAGCTGTAGCAACTAGACCAAGCTGTAGCAACTAGACCAGACCAAGCTGTAGCAACTAGACCAGACCAAGCTGTAGCAACTAGACCAGACCAAGCTGTAGCAACTAGACCAGACCAAGCTGTATCAACTAGACCAGACCAAGCTGTATCAACTATACCAGACCAAGCTGTATCAACTATACCAGACCAAGCTGTATCAACTATACCAGACCAAGCTGTATCAACTATACCCGACCAAGCTGTAGCAACTAGACCAAGTTGTAGCAACTAGACCATACCAAGCTGTAGCAACTAGACCAGAACAAGCTGTAGCAACTATACCAAGCTGTAGCAACTAGACCAGACCAAGCTGTGGCAACTAGACCAGACCAAGCTGTAGCAACTAGACGAGACCAAACTGTAGCAACTAGACCAGACCAAGCTGTATCAACTAGACCAGACCAAGCTGTATCAACTAGACCAAGCTGTAGCAACTAGACCAAGCTGTAGCAACTAGACCATACCACGCTGTAGCAACTAGACCAGACCAAGCTGTAGCAACTAGACCAGACCAAGCTGTAGCAACTAGACCAGTCCAAGCTGTAGCAACTAGACCAGACCAAGCTGTAGCAACTAGACCAAGCTGTATCAACTATACCATACCAAGCTGTATCAACTATACCAGACCAAGCTGTAGCAACTATACCAAGCTGTAGCAACTAGACCAAGCTGTAGCAACTAGACCAGACCAAGCTGTAGCAACTAGACCAGACCAAGCTGTAGCAACTAGACCATACCAAGCTGTAGCAACTAGACCAGACCAAGCTGTAGCAACTAGACCAGACCAAGCTGTAGCAACTATACCAAGCTGTAGCAACTAGACCAAGCTGTAGCAACTAGACCAGACCAAGCTGTAGCAACTAGACCAAGCTGTAGCAACTAGACCAAGCTGTAGCAACTAGACCAAGCTGTAGCAACTAGACCAGACCAAGCTGTAGCAACTAGACCAGACCAAGCTGTATCAACTATACCAGACCAAGCTGTATCAACTAGACCAGACCAAGCTGTATCAACTAGACCAGACCAAGCTGTAGCAACTAGACCAAGCTGTAGCAACTAGACCATACCAAGCTGTAGCTACTAGACCAGACCAAGCTGTAGCAACTAGACCAGACCAAGCTGTAGCAACTAGACCAGACCAAGCTGTAGCAACTAGACCAGTACAAGCTGTAGCAACTAGACCAGACCAAGCTGGAGCAACTAGACCAAGCTGCATCAACTATACCATACCAAGCTGTATCAACTATACCAGACCAAGCTGTAGCAACTAGACCAAGCTGTAGCAACTAGACCAGACCAAGCTGTAGCAACTAGACCAGACCAAGCTGTAGCAACTAGATCAGACCAAGCTGTAGCAACTAGACCAAGCTGTAGCAACTAGACCAAGCTGTAGCAACTAGACCAAGCTGTATCAACTAGACCAGACCAAGCTGTATCAACTAGACCAGGCCAAGCTGTATCAACTAGACCAGAACAAGCTGAATCAACTAGACAACACCAAGTTGTAGCAACTAGGCCAGACCAAGCTGTAACAACTAGACCAATCCAAGCTGTAGCAACTAGACCAGACCAAGCTGTAGCAACTAGACCAAGCTGTAGCAACTAGACCAAGCTGTAGCAACTAGACCAGACCAAGCTGTAGCAACTAGACCAAGCTGTATCAACTAGACCAGACCAAGCTGTATCAACTAGACCATACCAAGCTGTATCAACTAGACCATACCAAGCTGTATCAACTAGACCATACCAAGCTGTAGCAACTAGACCATACCAAGCTGTAGCAACTAGACCAGACCAAGCTGTAGCAACTAGACCAGGCCAAGCTGTAGCAACTAGACCAGACCAAGCTGTAGCAACTAGACCAGACCAAGCTGTGGCAACTAGACCAGACCAAGCTGTAGCAACTAGACGAGACCAAACTGTAGCAACTAGACCAGACCAAGCTGTATCAACTAGACCAGACCAAGCTGTAGCAACTAGACCAAGCTGTAGCAACTAGACCAGACCAAGCTGTAGCAACTAGACCAGACCAAGCTGTAGCAACTATACCAGACCAAGCTGTAGCAACTATACCTGACCAAGCTGTAGCAACTAGACCAAGCTGTAGCAACTAGACCAAGCTGTAGCAACTAGACCAAGCTGTAGCAACTAGACCAGACCAAGCTGTAGCAACTAGACCAGACCAAGCTGTAGCAACTAGACCAGACCAAGCTGTAGCAACTAGACCAGACCAAGCTGTAGCAACTAGACCAGACCAAGCTGTAGCAACTAGACCAGACCAAGCTGTAGCAACTAGACCAGACCAAGCTGTAGCAACTAGACCAGACCAAGCTGTATCAACTATACCAGACCAAGCTGTATCAACTAGACCAGACCAAGCTGTATCAACTATACCAGACCAAGCTGTAGCAACTAGACCAAGCTGTAGCAACTAGACCATACCAAGCTGTAGCAACTAGACCAGACCAAGCTGTAGCAACTAGACCAGACCAAGCTGTAGCAACTAGACCAGACCAAGCTGTAGCAACTAGACCAGACCAAGCAGTAGCAACTAGACCAGTCCAAGCTGTAGCAACTAGACCAGACCAAGCTGTAGCAACTAGACCAAGCTGTAGCAACTAGACCAGACCAAGCTGTAGCAACTAGACCAGACCAAGCTGTAGCAACTAGACCAAGCTGTAGCAACTAGACCAAGCTGTAGCAACTAGACCAAGCTGTAGCAACTATACCAAGCTGTAGCAACTAGACTAGACCAAGCTGTAGCAACTAGACTAGACCAAGCTGTAGCAACTAGATCAGACCAAGCTGTGGCAACTAGATCAGACCAAGCTGTAGCAACTAGACCAGACCAAGCTGTAGCAACTAGACCAGACCAAGCTGTAGCAACTAGACCATACCAAGCTGTATCAACTAGACCAGACCAAGCCGTATCAACTAGACCAGACCAAGCTGAATCAACTAGACCACACCAAGCTGTAGCAACTAGACCACACCAAGCTGTAGCAACTAGACCAGACCAAGCTGTATCAACTAGACCAGACCAAGCTGTATCAACTAGACCATACCAAGCTGTAGTAACTAGACCATACCAAGCTGTAGCAACTAGACCAGACCAAGCTGTAGCAACTAGACCAGACCAAGCTGTAGCAACTAGACCAGGCCAAGCTGTAGCAACTAGACCAGACCAAGCTGTAGCAACTAGACCAGACCAAGCTGTAGCAACTAGACCATACCAAGCTGTAGCAACTAGACCAGACCAAGCTGTATCAACTAGACCAGACCAAGCTGTATCAACTAGACCAGACCAAGCTGTATCAACTAGACCAGACCAGGCTGTAGCAACTAGACCATACCAAGCTGTAGCAACTAGACCAGACCAAGCTGTAGCAACTAGACCAGACAAAGCTGTAGCAAGTAGGCCAGAACAAGCTGTAGCAACTAGACCAGACCAAGCTGTAGCAACTAGACCAGACCAAGCTGTAGCAACTAGACCAGACCAAGCTGTAGCAACTAGACCAGACCAAGCTGTATCAACTAGACCAGACCAAGCTGTATCAACTAGACCAGACCAAGCTGTAGCAACTAGACCAAGCTGTATCAACTTGACCAGACCAAGCTGTAGCAACTAGACCAGACCAAGCTGTAGCAACTAGACCAGACCAAGCTGTAGCAACTAGACCAAGCTGTAGCAACTAGACCAGTCCAAGCTGTAGCAACTAGACCAGTCCAAGCTGTATCAACTAGACCAGACCAAGCTGTATCAACTAGACCAGACCAAGCTGTAGCAACTAGACCAAGCTGTATCAACTTGACCAGACCAAGCTGTATCATCTAGACCAGACCAAGCTGTAGCAACTAGACCAGACCAAGCTGTAGCAACTAGACCAGTCCAAGCTGTAGCAACTAGACCAGTCCAAGCTGTAGCAACTAGACCAGACCAAGCTGTAGCAACTAGACCAGACCAAGCTGTATCAACTAGACCAGACCAGGCTGTAGCAACTAGACCATACCAAGCTGTAGCAACTAGACCAGACCAAGCTGTAGCAACTAGACCAGACCAAGCTGTAGCAAGTAGGCCATAACAAGCTGTAGCAACTAGACCAGACCAAGCTGTAGCAACTAGACCAGACCAAGCTGTAGCAACTAGACCAGTCCAAGCTGTATCAACTAGACCAGACCAAGCTGTATCAACTAGACCAGACCAAGCTGTAGCAACTAGACCAAGCTGTATCAACTTGACCAGACCAAGCTGTATCATCTAGACCAGACCAAGCTGTAGCAACTAGACCAGACCAAGCTGTAGCAACTAGACCAGTCCAAGCTGTAGCAACTAGACCAGTCCAAGCTGTAGCAACTAGACCAGACCAAGCTGTATCAACTAGACCAGACCAGGCTGTAGCAACTAGACCATACCAAGCTGTAGCAACTAGACCAGACCAAGCTGTAGCAACTAGACCAGACCAAGCTGTAGCAAGTAGGCCATAACAAGCTGTAGCAACTAGACCAGACCAAGCTGTAGCAACTAGACCAGACCAAGCTGTAGCAACTAGACCAGACCAAGCTGTATCAACTAGACCAGACCAAGCTGTATCAACTAGACCAGACCAAGCTGTATCAACTAGACCAGACCAAGCTGTATCAACTAGACAAGACCAAGCTGTATCAACTTGACCAGACCAAGCTGTATCATCTAGACCAGACCAAGCTGTAGCAACTAGACCAGACCAAGCTGTAGCAACTAGACCAAGCTGTAGCAACTAGACCAGACCAAGCTGTATCAACTAGACCAGACAGTTGTCATGTTAGGTAAGTACCATCTGGTGATCTGATCTGGAGAGACTCTTCTCTGCCTCGTCAGCATCATGATGTTGTTGAGGCTCCCCAGAGGATCCAAGATAGTCACGTCTCTCTCCTGTGTGAACGACAAAGTCAGACAGTCAATGTAGTGAATGTTTAAATGCTTTCACAAACTTTGACAATTGTCTTCTACAATTAATAAGACAGTCAAGTGAGCAACAATAGTCATATGTTGTCTTCATTTTTCACATAGTAGTAATGTCTATGATTTTAGTCTTACAATAAGTTATTCCAGTTGCTGAAACCTTAGACAGTGTTCCAGAGAACTTTAGGTCACCAATATTATTATGGTTATTATTTCATTATCAGCTTTACAACAGAGAGAAAACCACTGTAAATATGGATCAATAATCAATATTACAAGATCAGACTTGATAATAAATATGTATATAGTGTTATAAACTATCCATGGTCTCCCGAGTGGTGCTAGAATCCAGGCTCTGTCGTAGCGCTCAATTGGCCCAGCGTCGTCCAGGGTAGGGGAGGGAATGGCCGGCAGGGATGTAGCTCAGTTGGTAGAGCATCGCTTCCAACGGGGGGCCAGTATGAAAAATATATACAATGTATGCACTCACTAATTGTAAGTCGCTCTGGATAATATAAATTTACGGATAGCATAGGGGCACACTCCAACACTCAGACATAATTTACAAACGATGCATTTGTGTTTAGTGAGTCCGCCAGATCAGAGGCAGTAGGGATGACCACGTGTTCTCTTGATAAGTGCATAAATTTGACCATTTTCCTGTCCTGCTAAGCATTCTAAATGTAACGAGTACTTTTGGGTATCAAAGAAAATGTAGGGAGTAAAAAGTACATTATTTTCTTTAGGAAATCTAGTGAAGTAAAAGTAGTCAAAAATATAAATAGTAAAGTAAATTACAAATACCCCCCAAAAACTACTTAAGTAGTACTTTAAAGTATTTCTACTTAAGTACTTTAGGCCACTGCAATTAATGTATTGTTTAGTGTTGTGTAGTGGTT
Organism: Coregonus ussuriensis; assembly: GCA_031479575.1. Lineage (NCBI taxonomy): Eukaryota > Metazoa > Chordata > Actinopteri > Salmoniformes > Salmonidae > Coregonus > Coregonus ussuriensis. Next base: position 17,258,653 of record CM062510.1, on the reverse strand, counting down.
TTTGCTGGTATGCATCTAAAAAACATTTTAAAAGTTTGCCCACCAAGATTGACATGCTAAAATCGCCACTGCTCAAAAATACCATTCAATGGGTAGAATTTCGTGCAAATCATGGTCTTTTTTTTTGTCCTGGTTTCATGAGGAATCACTCAGTACTTACTGGTGTTAATCAGATCTCTCTCCTCCTCTTCTTGTTCTTCCTCCTCTTTCGATGTGACAGTTTTCTCCTCCTCCTTGACTCTAAAAACTGCATCCCCCTCCTCCTCTTCTTTCACTGTAACATCTTCCTCCTCTTTCACTCTGAACGCTTCTTCCTCTTCTTTCACTGTAACATCCTCCTCCTCTTTCACTCTGAACGCGTCTTCCTCTTCTTTCACTGTAACATCCTCCTCCTCTTTCACTCTGAACGCTTCTTCCTCTTCTTTCACTGTAACATCCTCCTCCTCTTTCACTCTGAACGCGTCTTCCTCTTCTTTCACTGTAACATCCTCCTCCTCTTTCACTCTGAACGCGTCTTCCTCTTCTTTCACTGTAACATCCTCCTCCTCTTTCACTCTGAACGCGTCTTCCTCTTCTTTCACTGTAACATCCTCCTCCTCTTTCACTCTGAACGCGTCTTCCTCTTCTTTCACTGTAACGTCTTTCTCTTCTTCTTTCACGGTAACAGCCTCACCCTCTACTTGTTTTTGTATTGTAACATCCTCCTCTTCCTCCTCCTCTTTCACTAGAGCTTCTTTCTCCGTCCAGCAGACCTCCTCTTCTTTAGCAGGAGGAGAGTAGCTTAGTGACCTCATGGTCGGGGATGTTAGCTAGCTAGGCTAGTGCTAACTTAACCAGCCAGCTAGCTGACCAATAACAACAACACCGTAAATATGAATTTAATTGGGCTAAATAGCTAGACGACAGAAGTGTGTTAATAAAACAAACAGTGGCTAATATAAACCGAAAAACGGTGTAAAGAGCTTCAATATTTTGGGTTTTATTTAGTCTAGCAAGCTACCGAGGTGGTTAAATCCATAGAATCAGTAGCAGCCGTGTTGCTGTTGAAGAAGCGTCCCGTCCACTACATTATACGTCACACTGGCAGCACCAAATGAAAGATCCACATCGCCATCTGCTGACTGGAGTGGGTAATGTTTATTTTAATTTCAGACCCAAAAAAGTGAAATCACTTTCAATTACTGTTTTTCTTTTATTTCAAGAATAACATTTTATAACATTACAATATAGAGTATAATAGTGATAATACATATATGAAGCCTACATATAGGGAACAATGATTTGATTAATGCAAATTCACATTCATTGAAACAAAGTTGATCTAATGCACACAATCCTGAAAAGGTTTAGGGTCACTACATGTCCTGATAAGGGTTAGGGTCAGGGTCACTACGTGTCCTGATAAGCGTTAGGGTTAGGGTCACTACGTGTCCTGATAAGCGTTAGGGTTAGGGTCACTACGTGTCCTGATAAGGATTAGGGTCACTAGGTGTCCTGATAAGGGTTAGGGTTAGGGTCACTACGTGTCCTGATAAGGGTTAGGGTCACTACGTGTCCTGATAAGGGTTAGGGTTAGGGTCACTACGTGTCCTGATAAGGGTTAGGGTCACTACGTGTCCTGATAAGGTTAGGGTCACTACGTGTCCTGATAAGGGTTAGGGTTAGGGTCACTACGTGTCCTGATAAGGGTTAGGGTCACTACGTGTCCTGATAAGGGTTAAGGTCACTACGTGTCCTGATAAGGATTAGGGTCACTACGTGTCCTGATAAGGGTTAGGGTCACTACGTGTCCTGATAAGGGTTAGGGTCACTACGTGTCCTGATAAGGGTTAGGGTCACTACGTGTCCTGATAAGGGTTAGGGTTAGGGTCACTACGTATCCTGATAAGGGTTAGGGTCACTACGTGTCCTGATAAGGGTTAGGGTTAGGGTCACTACGTGTCCTGATAAGGGTTAGGGTTAGGGTCACTACGTGTCCTGATAAGGGTTAGGGTTAGGGTCACTACGTGTCCTGATAAGGGTTAGGGTCACTACGTGTCCTGATAAGGGTTAGGGTCACTACGTGTCCTGATAAGGGTTAGGGTTAGGGTCACTACGTGTCCTGATAAGGATTAGGGTCACTACGTGTCCTGATAAGGGTTAGGGTCACTACGTGTCCTGATAAGGGTTAGGGTCACTACGTGTCCTGATAAGGGTTAGGGTCACTACGTGTCCTGATAAGGATTAGGGTCACTACGTGTCCTGATAAGGGTTTGAGTCACTACGTGTCCTGATAAGGGTTAGGGTCACTACGTGTCCTGATAAGGGTTAGAGTTAGGGTTACTACGTGTCCTGATAAGGGTTAGGGTTAGGGTCACTACGTGTCCTGATAAGGGTTAGGGTCACTACGTGTCCTGATAAGGGTTAGGGTTAGGGTCACTACGTGTCCTGATAAGGGTTAGGGTCAATACGTGTCCTGATAAGGGTTAGGGTCACTACGTGTCCTGATAAGGGTTAGGGTTAGGGTCACTACGTGTCCTGATAAGGGTTAGGGTAACTACGTTTCCTGATAAGGGTAACTACGTTTCCTGATAAGGGTTAGGGTTAGGGTCACTACGTGTCCTGATAAGGGTTAGAGTCACTACGTGTCCTGATAAGGATTAGGGTCACTACGTGTCCTGATAAGGATTAGTGTCACTACGTGTCCTGATAAGGGTTAGGGTCACTACGTGTCCTGATAAGGGTTAGGGTCACTACGTGTCCTGATAAGGGTTAGGGTTAGGGTCACTACGTGTCCTGATAAGGATTAGGGTCACTACATGTGCTGATTAGGGTTAGGGTCACTACGTGTCCTGATAAGGGTTAGGGTTAGGGTCACTACGTGTCCTGATAAGGGTTAGGGTTAGGGTCACTACGTGTCCTGATAAGGGTCACTACGTGTCCTGATAAGGGTTAGGGTTAGGGTCACTACGTGTCCTGAAAAGGGTTAGGGTCACTACGTGTCCTGATAAGGGTTAGGGTTAGGGTCACTACGTGTCCTGATAAGGGTTAGGGTCACTACGTGTCCTGATAAGGGTTAGGGTTAGGGTCACTACGTGTCCTGATAAGGGTTAGGGTCACTACGTGTCCTGATAAGGGTTAGGGTCACTACGTGTCCTGATAAGGGTTAGGGTTAGGGTCACTACGTGTCCTGATAAGGGTTAGGGTTAGGGTCACTACGTGTCCTGATAAGGGTCACTACGTGTCCTGATAAGGGTTAGGGTTAGGGTCACTACGTGTCCTGAAAAGGGTTAGGGTCACTACGTGTCCTGATAAGGGTTAGGGTTACTACGTGTCCTGATAAGGGTTAGGTTCACTACGTGTCCTGATAAGGGTTAGGGTTAGGGTCACTACGTGTCCTGATAAGGGTTAGGGTTACTACGTGTCCTGATAAGGGTTAGGGTTAGGGTCACTACGTATCCTGATAAGGGTTAGGGTCACTACGTGTCCTGATAAGGGTTAGGGTTACTACGTGTCCTGATAAGGGTTAGGTTCACTACGTGTCCTGATAAGGGTTAGGGTTAGGGTCACTACGTGTCCTGATAAGGGTTAGGGTTACTACGTGTCCTGATAAGGGTTAGGGTTAGGGTCACTACGTATCCTGATAAGGGTTAGGGTCACTACGTGTCCTGATAAGGGTTAGGGTCACTACGTGTCCTGATAAGGGTTAGGGTCACTACGTGTCCTGATAAGGGTTAGGGTTAGGGTCACTACGTGTCCTGATAAGGGTTAGGGTCACTACGTGTCCTGATAAGGGTTAGGGTCACTACGTGTCCTGATAAGGGTTAGGGTTAGGGTCACTACGTGTCCTGATAAGGGTTAGGGTTAGGGTCACTACGTGTCCTGATAAGGGTCACTACGTGTCCTGATAAGGGTTAGGGTTAGGGTCACTACGTGTCCTGAAAAGGGTTAGGGTCACTACGTGTCCTGATAAGGGTTAGGGTTACTACGTGTCCTGATAAGGGTTAGGTTCACTACGTGTCCTGATAAGGGTTAGGGTTAGGGTCACTACGTGTCCTGATAAGGGTTAGGGTTACTACGTGTCCTGATAAGGGTTAGGGTTAGGGTCACTACGTATCCTGATAAGGGTTAGGGTCACTACGTGTCCTGATAAGGGTTAGGGTTACTACGTGTCCTGATAAGGGTTAGGTTCACTACGTGTCCTGATAAGGGTTAGGGTTAGGGTCACTACGTGTCCTGATAAGGGTTAGGGTTACTACGTGTCCTGATAAGGGTTAGGGTTAGGGTCACTACGTATCCTGATAAGGGTTAGGGTCACTACGTGTCCTGATAAGGGTTAGGGTCACTACGTGTCCTGATAAGGGTTAGGGTCACTACGTGTCCTGATAAGGGTTAGGGTTAGGGTCACTACGTGTCCTGATAAGGGTTAGGGTTACTACGTGTCCTGATAAGGGTTAGGGTTAGGGTCACTACGTGTCCTGATAAGGGTTAGGGTCACTACGTGTCCTGATAAGGGTTAGGGTCACTACGTGTCTTGATAAGGGTTAGGGTCACTACGTGTCCTGATAAGGGTTAGGGTTAGGGTCACTACGTGTCCTGATAAGGGTTAGGGTTAGTGTCACTACGTGTCCTGATAAGGGTTAGGGTCACTACGTGTCCTGATAAGGGTTAGGGTCACTACGTGTCCTGATAAGGATTAGGGTCACTACGTGTCCTGATAAGGGTTAGGGTCACTACGTGTCCTGATAAGGGTTAGGGTTAGGGTCACTACGTGTCCTGATAAGGGTTAGGGTTAGTGTCACTACGTGTCCTGATAAGGTTTAGGGTCACTACGTGTCCTGATAAGGTTTAGGGTCACTACGTGTCCTGATAAGGGTTAGGGTCACTACGTGTCCTGATGAGGGTTAGGGTTAGGGTCACTACGTGTCCTGATAAGGGTTAGGGTCACTACGTGTCCTGATAAGGGTTAGGGTCACTACGTGTCCTGATAAGGGTTAGGGTCACTACGTGTCCTGATAAGGGTTAGGGTCACTAGGTGTCCTGATAAGGGTTAGGGTCACTACGTGTCCTGATAAGGGTTAGGGTCACTACGTGTCCTGATAAGGTTTAGGGTTAGGGTCACTACGTGTCCTGATAAGGGTTAGGGTTAGGGTCACTACGTGTCCTGATAAGGGTTAGGGTCACTACGTGTCCTGATAAGGGTTAGGGTCACTACGTGTCCTGATAAGGGTTAGGGTTAGGGTTAGGGTCACTACGTGTCCTGATAAGGTTTAGGGTCACTACGTGTCCTGATAAGGGTTAGGGTCACTACGTGTCCTGATAAGGGTTAGGGTCACTACGTGTCCTGATAAGGGTTAGGGTCACTACGTGTCCTGATTGTATAAGGATTTGATTAATGCAAAATACCAGTACACACACATTCCTCCATTCTGATCCCCCACTACCACACATAGTGGACTGATTCTGATCCCCCCAGTACCACACATAGTGGACTGATTCTGATCCCCCACTACCACACATAGTGGACTGATTCTGTTCCCCCACTACCACACATAGTGGACTGATTCTGATCCCCCACTACCACACATAATGGACTGATTCTGATCCCCCACTACCACACATAGTGGACTGATTCTGATCCCCCACTACCACACATAGTGGACTGATTCTGCTCCCCCAATACCACACATAGTGGACTGATTCTGATCCCCCACTACCACACATAGTGGACTGATTCTGATCCCCCAGTACCAAACACATGTAGTGGACTGATTCTGATCCCCCACTACCACACATAGTGGACTGATTCTGATCCCCCAGTACCAAACACATGTAGTGGACTGATTCTGATCCCCCACTACCACACATAGTGGACTGATTCTGATCCCCCACTACCACACATAGTGGACTGATTCTGCTCACCCAGTACCAAACACATGTAGTGGACTGATTCTGTTCCCCCAGTACCAAACATAGTGGACTGATTCTGATCCCCCACTACCACACATAGTGGACTGATTCTGATCCCCCACTACCACACATAGTGGACTGATTCTGATCCCCCACTACCACATGTAGTGGACTGATTCTGCTCACCCAGTACCAAACACATGTAGTGGACTGATTCTGCTCACCCAGTACCAAACACATGTAGTGGACTGATTCCGCTCACCCAGTACCAAACACATGTAGTGGACTGATTCTGCTCACCCAGTACCAAACACAATAATCCCATTAGGCACCGCATTATTTTTGAGTTTGCTCAATTTCACAAAAAAGAATGGAGAGGCGTACATAATTATATGTCAGGTGCATTTGTTTATGTCTGATTTTGAGACTTGACACTTGTAACAGATGAAATACCTCCCAAATTAAATGTTTAACTGTAACTGAGGTTTCTATCTTGTGAAACGACCGGGGGGATTGGAATCTCATGCTTGTTTTATTATGCAAAAGTGGAACATGAAATGAATCATTCAAGTCACGAGTCCCGAAGTCACCACTGTCTGGAAGTCACCCTCAGAGTTTCGTCAGCAACATATGACAATGGAAGGCCCTCCAAGAGTGTTGGTAGGGGCGAGGGGGTGGTTTGGTAGGGGCGAGGGAGTGGTTTGGTAGGGGCGAGGGGGTGGTTTGGGACTCAGAGTAAACCTTGCAAGCGCTAAAAGACTCTAAAACTTAAATGCGGCAGCATATAAAGGTGTCCACCACTAAATATTAATGAATATGATTTATAAACGAAAACATGGTAAACAATACATGATGGTACCCCAAGTTCCACTGTAGATATATAGTCCACTACAATACATGATGGTACCCCAAGTTACACTGTAGATAGATATAGTCCACTACAATACATGATGGTACCCCAAGTTCCACTGTAGATATATAGTCCACTACAATACATGATGGTACCCCAAGTTCCACTGTAGATATATAGTCCACTACAATACATGATGGTACCCCAAGTTCCACTGTAGATATATAGTCCACTACAATACATGATGGTACCCCAAGTTCCACTGTAGATAGATGGTCCACTACAATACATGATGGTACCCCAAGTTCCACTGTAGATATATAGTCCACTACAATACATGATGGTACCCCAAGTTCCACTGTAGATATATAGTCCACTACAATACATGATGGTACCCCAAGTTCCACTGTAGATAGATATAGTCCACTACAATACATGATGGTACCCCAAGTTCCACTGTAGATATACAGTGGGGAAAAAAAGTATTTAGTCAGCCACCAATTGTGCAAGTTCTCCCACTTAAAAAGATGAGAGAGGCCTGTAATTTTCATCATAGGTATACGTCAACTATGACAAACAAATTGAGAAAAAATAATCCAGAAAATCACATTGTAGGATTTTTAATGAATTTATTTGCAAATTATGGTGGAAAATAAGTATTTGGTCACCTACAAACAAGCAAGATTTCAGGCTCTCACAGACCTGTAACTTCTTCTTTAAGAGGCTCCTCTGTCCTCCACTCGTTACCTGTATTAATGGCACCTGTTTGAACTTGTTATCAGTATAAAAGACACCTGTCCACAACCTCAAACGGTCACACTCCAAACTCCACTATGGCCAAGACCAAAGAGCTGTCAAAGGACACCAGAAACAAAATTGTAGACCTGCACCAGGCTGGGAAGACTGAATCTGCAATAGGTAAGCAGCTTGGTTTGAAGAAATCAACTGTGGGAGCAATTATTAGGAAATGGAAGACATACAAGACCACTGATAATCTCCCTCGATCTGGGGCTCCACGCAAGATCTCACCCCGTGGGGTCAAAATGATCACAAGAACAGTGAGCAAAAATCCCAGAACCACACGGGGGGACCTAGTGAATGACCTGCAGAGAGCTGGGACCAAAGTAACAAAGCCTACCATCAGTAACACACTACGCCGCCAGGGACTCAAATCCTGCAGTGACAGACGTGTCCCCCTGCTTAAGCCAGTACATGTCCAGGCCCGTCTGAAGTTTGCTAGAGTGCATTTGGATGATCCAGAAGAGGATTGGGAGAATGTCATATGGTCAGATGAAACCAAAATATAACTTTTTGGTAAAAACTCAACTCGTCGTGTTTGGAGGAAAAAGAATGCTGAGCTGCATCCAAAGAACACCATACCTACTGTGAAGCATGGGGGTGGAAACATCATGCTTTGGGGCTGTTTTTCTGCAAAGGGACCAGGACGACTGATCCGTGTAAAGGAAAGAATGAATGGGGCCATGTATCGTGAGATTTTGAGTGAAAACCTCCTTCCATCAGCAAGGGCATTGAAGATGAAACGTGGCTGGGTCTTTCAGCATGATAATGATCCCAAACACACCGCACGGGCAACGAAGGAGTGGCTTCGTAAGAAGCATTTCAAGGTCCTGGAGTGGCCTAGCCAGTCTCCAGATCTCAAGCCCATAGAAAATATTTGGAGGGAGTTGCAAGTCCGTGTTGCCCAGCGACAGCCCCAAAACATCACTGCTTTAGAGGAGATCTGCATGGAGGTATGGGCCAAAATACCAGCAACAGTGTGTGAAAACCTTGTGAAGACTTACAGAAAACGTTTGACCTGTGTCATTGCCAACAAAGGGTATATAACAAAGTATTGAGAAACTTTTGTTATTGACCAAATACTTATTTTCCACCATAATTTGCAAATAAATTCATTAAAAATCCTACAAAGTGATTTTCTGGATTTGTTTTTGTCAATTTGTCTGTCATAGTTGACGTGTACCTATGATGAAAATTACAGGCCTCTCTCATCTTTTTAAGTGGGAGAACTTGCACAATTGGTGGCTGACTAAATACTTTTTTCCCCCACTGTATAGTCCACTACAATACATGATGGTACCCCAAGTTCCACTGTAGATATATAGTCCACTACAATACATGATGGTACCCCAAGTTCCACTGTAGATAGATATAGTCCACTACAATACATGATGGTACCCCAAGTTCCACTGTAGATAGATATAGTCCACTACAATACATGATGGTACCCCAAGTTCCACAGTAGATATATAGTCCACTACAATACATGATGGTACCCCAAGTTCCACTGTAGATATATATAGTCCACTACAATACATGATGGTACCCCAAGTTCCACTGTAGATATATAGTCCACTACAATACATGATGGTACCCCAAGTTCCACTGTAGATATATAGTCCACTACAATACATGATGGTACACCAAGTTCCACTGTAGATATATAGTCCACTACAATACATGATGGTACACCAAGTTCCACTGTAGATATATAGTCCACTACAATACATGATGGTACACCAAGTTCCACTGTAGATATATAGTCCACTACAATACATGATGGTACCCCAAGTTCCACAGTAGATATATAGTCCACTACAATACATGATGGTACCCCAAGTTCCACTGTAGATATATATAGTCCACTACAATACATGATGGTACACCAAGTTCCACTGTAGATATATAGTCCACTACAATACATGATGGTACCCCAAGTTCCACTGTAGATAGATATAGTCCACTACAATACATGATGGTACCCCAAGTTCCACAGTAGATATATAGTCCACTACAATACATGATGGTACCCCAAGTTCCACTGTAGATATATATAGTCCACTACAATACATGATGGTACCCCAAGTTCCACTGTAGATATATAGTCCACTACAATACATGATGGTACCCCAAGTTTTCCACTGTAGATATATAGTCCACTACAATACATGATGGTACACCAAGTTCCACTGTAGATATATAGTCCACTACAATACATGATGGTACCCCAAGTTCCACTGTAGATATATAGTCCACTACAATACATGATGGTACCCCAAGTTCCACTGTAGATATATAGTCCACTACAATACATGATGGTACCCCAAGTTCCACTGTAGATATATAGTCCACTACAATACATGATGGTACCCCAAGTTCCACTGTAGATAGATATAGTCCACTACAATACATGATGGTACCCCAAGTTCCACTGTAGATAGATATAGTCCACTACAATACATGATGGTACCCCAAGTTCCACTGTAGATATATAGTCCACTACAATACATGATGGTACCCCAAGTTCCACTGTAGATATATAGTCCACTACAATACATGATGGTACCCCAAGTTCCACTGTAGATATATAGTCCACTACTTGAGTTCTTGTGCTATAATTTGAAATTCCTGAAGTTCTATGACAGTTAATTTGACAGTGCAGCTTAATGAATGTAGCTGATGGGGTTAGTAAAACAGCCGTATCTCTTGATTTGTAGAAGTTATTTCTGTTCTGATTTCAGATTTCAATAGCAGAAAAGTAGATTTACTTCACGCTAAGTTGTCTAACTTGTTGGGAAAGTGGTCAAAACATCAGTTGATTCATAAAGTTGAGACGTGGTTGCTAAAACGGCTAGCTGTAGCATTTGATCAGTAGAAGATAATTTATGTTGAAGATTTCATACCCTCTAAGATTTTGTCTAAAGTGCTGGTAAAGTTGTCAAAGTAGCTGATTTGTGTCAAAAGTTACATTGTTTACAGTGAATAAAATGTTGAAAGTCACAGCTTCAGAATGGGAGTTTTTCACAATGGGAGGTTTAGAATATTGAATAAATCCCATTAAAGTGGATGAAGTTTAATACAAACAAGTTCAACATGTTTAAAAAGTATAAATGTTATCAAAAAAGTTCAACGGTGTAGGAGTAGCGTGCTAAAGAACAACTATAATATCTTGGTAATTGTACATTCAATAAAACTGTGTGCCTTGCTTCAGTTCTTTACATGTATTTTTGTGGTAGTGTTCTGATTTCAGATTTTAAATAGCAGAGAAGTAGACAAAGATTTCATATGCTATACAGTGGGGAGAACAAGTATTTGATACACTGCCGATTTTGCAGGTTTTCCTACTTACAAAGCATGTAGAGGTACACTTCAACTGTGAGAGACTGAATCTAAAACAAAAATCAAGAAAATCACATTGTATGATTAATTTGCAATTTATTGCATGACATAAGTATTTGATACATCAGAAAAGCAGAACTTAATATTTGGTACAGAAACCTTTGTTTGCAATTACAGAGATCATACGTTTCCTGTAGGTCTTGACCAGGTTTGCACACACTGAGGGATTTTGGCCCACTCCTCCATACAGACCTTCTCCAGATCCTTCAGGTTTCGGGACTGTCGCTGGGCAATACGGACTTTCAGCTCCCTCCAAAGATGTTCTATTGTGTTCAGCTATACGTTTTTATCAGACTTTTTTGGGAAAGTGGAAAAAAATTAACTTGCTACTTCCTACAGCATTTTCATGTTCATTTTGTGGGGCGCTACAGTCTCCTGGTAAAAAAACGACTTTGCCAACGACCCCCATGCAAAGTGATGGAAGTGTTGAGTTTATGGATCTACTTTTGATGAAATAAGGAAGACATTCAATGTACTTTTAGGGAAAAGATTGTACAATAAAACCGGACAAAACGTTCAAATCGCCATTTTGCTCCTTCATTATGGATAATAATTCTGGGCATTCTACCAACATATAGCGTCCGCCATTGCTCTGGGTACAGCTTACCTCTGAAAAGCCAACAGCGCAAACCTGGCTGCTGCAGACCAGACCAGGCTGGGCCACGCCTCATTTAGCAACATGTTGCCATAGCGCCAGTTGGCAGGCATTCTGGAACGTCTCTTTAGCCAGTCAACAAGTTCAAACACAACTGTTACAGTGGCTTAAACCAAGAGATGGAATTGACACTGTTAAGATTCAAAATATCAGTGTTGCAAACATGTCAACATCTTCTAGTCTCTCCCTCCTTGGAGGGAAAACTCAGGTCTGGTGATGGAGATCATTCCACACTCTGTGTTCTACTACCCAGGTCTGGTGATAGAGATCATTCCACACTCTGTGTTCTACTACCCAGGTCTGGTGATGGAGATCATTCCACACTCAGTGGATCTCCTGCATGTATTTTTTTAGGTTTAATCAGAGAACTTGAATGAGAGTATCTCTTGTCCCATTGATCACAGCTATAAGGTTTCTATCCAGTGTGGGTTCTTTGGTGTACTGCCAGATTGTGTGAGGTAGCAAAACTCATCCCACAGTCAGAGCAGTGGTGAGGCTTCTCTCCTGTGTGTGTTCTCTGGTGTTTATTCAGTTCACTTGAGGTGGTAAAGCTTTTACCACAGTCTGAGCAGTGGTACGGTTTCTCTCCAGTGTGGGTTCGCTTATGATAAGTCAGGCTACTTGAGAAAGCAAATCTCTTCTCACACCGATCACAACCATACGGCTTCTCCCCAGTGTGGGTTCTCTGGTGTGATATCAGGTCACTTCTGGTGGTAAAGCTTTTCCCACAGTCAGAGCAGTGGTGAGGCTTCTCTCCTGTGTGTGTTCTCTGGTGTATAATCAGGTCACTTCTGGTGGTAAAGCTTTTCCCACAGTCAGAGCAGTGGTAAGGCTTCTCTCCAGTGTGTATTTTCTTGTGGACAGTTATGTTTGATAACTGAGTGAATCTCTTCCCACATTGATCACAGCTATAAGGCTTCTCTCCTGTGTGTGTTCTCTGGTGTCCAATCAGGTGACTTGGCTGAGTAAAACTCTTACCGCAGTCGGAGCAGTGGTGAGGCTTCTCTCCTGTGTGTGTTCTCTGGTGTATAATCAGGTCATTTCTGGTGGTAAAGCTTTTCCCACAGTCAGAGCAGTGGTAAGGCTTCTCTCCAGTGTGTATTTTCTTGTGGACAGTCATGTTTGATAACTGAGTGAATCTCTTCCCACATTGATCACAGCTATAAGGCTTCTCTCCTGTGTGTGTTCTCTGGTGTATATTCAGTCCACTTGAGGTGGTAAAGCTTTTCCCACAGTCTGAGCAGTGGTAAGGCTTCTCTCCAGTGTGTGTTCTCTGGTGCAGCTTTAAATACTGTGATGTTGAAAAGCTTTTCCCACAATCTGAGCAGTGGTAAGGCTTCTCTCCAGTGTGTGTCTGCTGGTGTGATTTCATGTTGCTTGGCTTAGTAAATCTCTTCCCAAATTGATCACAGCCATAAGATTTCTTTCCTGTGTGAATTCTCAGGTGTGATTTCAATGAATGTGATTTAGAGAAACTCATTCCACACTGAGAGCAGTGGTATGGCTTTTCTCCTGTGTGGCTTCTTTGGCGTATTTTAAGTTCTGTTGAAGATTTGCAATTCTTCCCACTATCAGAGCAGTGAGATTTCTTCCCTGTGGGTCTCCGCTCTGGTTTCTTGAGATGTTCTGATCTGGAGAGATTATTCTCTGCCTCTTCAGCATCATGATGTCGTTGAGGCTCCCCAGAGGATCCAAGATAGTCACGTGTCTCTCCTGTGTGAACAACAAAATCAGACAAATGGTTAACTTCTGACTTCTATTCCAAGCTAAATCCAACCAGGGACCTTCCATTGTGTTAAACTAGGGCAGTGTTTCTTAATATGCTTACTATAACGTGACGTTTTCACATAATAACTTCATGATTTGGGTGTCACATATTTACGTGATAATTCTATTGTATTAACGTGATAATTATCTAATTTAAATAAATAAAAAAGCAGGATTGTTTAGGGCACTTGGAAGCCAAGTGCCACCGTACTCCATCATTTCAAAGCCCACTACATTGAATCATGTATCATTTAAAAGCCCATTTCATAGATAATGTTAGTAACTAAACTATATGTAGTAACTTACTTTGAAGAGATGGTCATTGGGAATATATTGGGCTAAATCCAGTGTACTTCTGTTTAACTGTAGTGGCCAAAAATGTTAATTGCAAGAGTAAGGGGATAGACAAGCATAAAAACATTTGACTGGACAAAATGTCAGTTTTTCTGCCACCGGGCATCTGTCTCCCTTGGAGGAAATATACCAGTCTATCTTCATGTCAACTAACAGAACTCTGTCTACTGTGGTGGAAATATACCAGTCTATCTTCATGTCAACTAACAGAACTGTCTACTGTGGTGGAAATATACCAGTCTATCTTCATGTCAACTAACAGAACTGTCTACTGTAGTGGAAATACACCAGTCTATCTTCATGTCAACTAACAGAACTGTCTACTGTGGTGGAAATATACCAGTCTATCTTCATGTCAACTAACAGAACTGTCTACTGTGGTGGAAATATACCAGTCTATCTTCATGTCAACTAACAGAACTGTCTACTGTGGTGGAAATATACCAGTCTATCTTCATGTCAACTAACAGAACTGTCTACTGTGGTGGAAATATACCAGTCTATCTTCATGTCAACTAACAGAACTGTCTACTGTGGTGGAAATATACCAGTCTATCTTCATGTCAACTAACAGAACTGTCTACTGTGGTGGAAATATACCAGTCTATCTTCATGTCAACTAACAGAACTGTCTACTGTGGTGGAAATATACCAGTCTATCTTCATGTCAACTAACAGAACTGTCTACCTGTGGTGGAAATATACCAGTCTATCTTCATGTCAACTAACAGAACTGTCTACTGTGGTGGAAATATACCAGTCTATCTTCATGTCAACTAACAGAACTGTCTACCTTGGAGGAAATATACCAGTCTATCTTCATGTCAACTAACAGAACTCTGTCTACTGTGGTGGAAATATACCAGTCTATCTTCATGTCAACTAACAGAACTGTCTACTGTGGTGGAAATATACCAGTCTATCTTCATTTCAACTAACAGAACTGTCTACTGTGGTGGAAATATACCAGTCTATCTTCATGTCAACTAACAGAACTGTCTACTGTGGTGTAAATATACCAGTCTATCTTCATGTCAACTAACAGAACTGTCTACTGTGGTGGAAATATACCAGTCTATCTTCATGTCAACTAACAGAACTGTCTACTGTGGTGGAAATATACCAGTCTATCTTCATGTCAACTAACAGAACTGTCTACTGTGGTGGAAATATATCAGTCTATCTTCATGTCAACTAACAGAACTCTGTCTCCTGTGGTGGAAATATACCAGTCTATCTTCATGTCAACTAACAGAACTCTGTCTACCTTGGAGGAAATATACCAGTCTATCTTCATGTCAACTAACAGAACTGCCTACCTTGGAGGAAATATACCAGTCTATCTTCATGTCAACTAACAGAACTGTCTACCTTGGAGGAAACATACCAGTATATCTTCATGTCAACTAACAGAATTGTCTACTGTGGTGGAAATATACCAGTCTATCTTCATGTCAACTAACAGAACTGTCTACCTTGGAGGAAATATACCAGTCTATCTTCATGTCAACTAACGGGACTGTCTACTGTGGTGGAAATATAAAGGTCTATCTTCATGTCAACTAACATAACTGTCTACTGTGGTGGAAATATACCAGTCTATCTTCATGTCAACTAACAGAACTGTCTACTGTGGTGGAAATATAAAGGTCTATCTTCATGTCAACTAACATAACTGTCTACTGTGGTGGAAATATACCAGTCTATCTTCATGTCAACTAACGGGACTGTCTACTGTGGTGGAAATATACCAATGTATCTTCATGTCATGTCAACTAACAGAACCTGTCTACTGTGGAGGAAATATACCAGTCTATCTTCATGTCAACTAACAGAACTCTGTCTACCTTGGAGGAAATATACCAGTCTATCTTCATGTCAACTAACAGAACTGTCTACTGTGGTGGAAATATACCAGTCTATCTTCATGTCAACTAACAGAACTGTCTACCTTGGAGGAAATATACCAGTCTATCTTCATGTCAACTAACAGAACTGTCTACTGTGGTGGAAATATACCAGTCTATCTTCATGTCAACTAACAGAACTGTCTACCTGTGGTGGAAATATACCAGTCTATCTTCATGTCAACTAACAGAACTGTCTACCTGTGGTGGAAATATACCAGTCTATCTTCATGTCAACTAACAGAACTGTCTACCTGTGGTGGAAATATACCAGTCTATCTTCATGTCAACTAACAGAACTGTCTACCTGTGGAGGAAATATACCAGTCTATCTTCATGTCAACTAACAGAATTGTCTACTAACAGTCTATCTTCATGTCAACTAACAGAACTCTACTGTGGTGGAAATATACCAGTCTATCTTCATGTCAACTAACAGAATTGTCTACTGTGGTGGAAATATAACAGTCTATCTTCATGTCAACTAACAGAACTCTACTGTGGTGGAAATATACCAGTATATCTTCCTGTCAACTAACAGAACTCTGTCTACCTTGCAGGAAATATACCAGTCTATCTTCACGTCAACTAACAGAACTCTGTCTAACTTGGAGGAAATATACCAGTCTATCTTCATGTCAACTAACAGAACTCTGTCTAACTTGGAGGAAATATACCAGTCTATCTTCACGTCAACTAACAGAACTATGTCTAACTTGGAGGAAATATACCAGTCTATCTTCATGTCAACTAACAGAACTGTCTACTGTGGTGGAAATATACCAGTCTATCTTCATGTCAACTAACAGAACTGTCTACCTTGCAGGAAATATACCAGTCTATCTTCATGTCAACTAACAGAACTGTCTACTGTGGTGGAAATATACCAGTCTATCTTCATGTCAACTAACAGAACTGTCTCCCTTGGAGGAAATATACCAGTCTATCTTCATGTCAACTAACAGAACTGTCTACTGTGGTGGAAATATACCAGTCTATCTTCATGTCAACTAACAGAACTGTCTACCTTGCAGGAAATATACCAGTCTATCTTCATGTCAACTAACAGAACTGTCTACTGTGGTGGAAATATACCAGTCTATCTTCATGTCAACTAACAGAACTGTCTACTGTGGTGGAAATATACCAGTCTATCTTCATGTCAACTAACAGAACTGTCTACCTTGCAGGAAATATACCAGTCTATATTCATGTCAACTAACAGAACTGTCTCCTGTGGTGGAAATATACCAGTCTATCTTCATGTCAACTAACAGAACTGCCTACCTTGGAGGAAATATACCAGTCTATCTTCTTGTCAACTAACAGAACGGTCTACTGTGGTGGAAATATATCAGTCTATCTTCATGTCAACTAACAGATCTGTCTCCTGTGGTGGAAATATACCAGTCTATCTTCATGTCAACTAACAGAACTCTGTCTCCTGTGGTGGAAATATACCAGTCTATCTTCATGTCAACTAACAGAACTGCCTACCTTGGAGGAAATATACCAGTCTATCTTCATGTCAACTAACAGAACTGTCTACCTTGGAGGAAACATACCAGTATATCTTCATGTCAACTAACAGAATTGTCTACTGTGGTGGAAATATACCAGTCTATCTTCATGTCAACTAACAGAACTGTCTACCTTGGAGGAAATATACCAGTCTATCTTCATGTCAACTAACAGAACTGTCTACCTTGGAGGAAACATACCAGTATATCTTCATGTCAACTAACAGATCTGTCTCCTGTGGTAGAAATATACCAGTTTATCTTCATGTCAACTAATAAAACTCTGTCTACTGTGGTGTAAATATACCAGTCTATCTTCATGTCAACTAACAGAACTGTCTACTGTGGTGGAAATATAAAGGTCTATCTTCATGTCAACTAACATAACTGTCTACTGTGGTGGAAATATACCAGTCTATCTTCATGTCAACTAACGGGACTGTCTACTGTGGTGGAAATATACCAATGTATCTTCATGTAAACTAAAAGAGCAGTCTACCTTGGAGGAAATATACCAGTATATCTTCCTGTCAACTAACAGAACTCTGTCTAACTTGGAGGAAATATACCAGTCTATCTTCATGTCAACTAACAGAACTGTCTACCTTGCAGGAAATATACCAGTCTATCTTCACGTCAACTAACAGAACTCTGTCTAACTTGGAGGAAATATACCAGTCTATCTTCATGTCAACTAACAGAACTCTGTCTAACTTGGAGGAAATATACCAGTCTATCTTCACGTCAACTAACAGAACTATGTCTAACTTGGAGGAAATATACCAGTCTATCTTATCTTCATGTCAACTAACAGAACTGTCTACTGTGGTGGAAATATACCAGTCTATCTTCATGTCAACTAACAGAACTGTCTCCCTTGGAGGAAATATACCAGTCTATCTTCATGTCAACTAACAGAACTGTCTACTGTGGTGGAAATATACCAGTCTATCTTCATGTCAACTAACAGAACTGTCTACCTTGCAGGAAATATACCAGTCTATCTTCATGTCAACTAACAGAACTGTCTACTGTGGTGGAAATATACCAGTCTATCTTCATGTCAACTAACAGAACTGTCTACCTTGCAGGAAATATACCAGTCTATATTCATGTCAACTAACAGAACTGTCTACTGTGGTGGAAATATACCAGTCTATCTTCATGTCAACTAACAGAACTGTCTACCTTGCAGGAAATATACCAGTCTATCTTCATGTCAACTAACAGAACTGTCTACTGTGGTGGAAATATACCAGTCTATCTTCATGTCAACTAACAGAACTGTCTACTGTGGTGGAAATATACCAGTCTATCTTCATGTCAACTAACAGAACTGTCTCCCTTGGAGGAAATATACCAGTCTATCTGCAGGTTGTCCTGGGAACAGATCTATTGTATTTGTTCAGAACTGACTTTGATGTGTCAAATCTCCCTCTTCCTCCTCTTCTCCTTCTCTTGTAGGTCCAATCAGCCTCAGTGTTTTCCTGCAGTCCACCAGCCTCACAGACACCCTCTTCAGACCCAGCAGTAAGGTTCTACTGGGAGAGGTACGACCTGGGGACTCTGGGAGGGTGGAGGGGGGCAGGCTAGCGTTGTCCTGTTAACCATAAAGAGGGGGCACAGACACATTCACTATGGATTCTGTCATTCACTGTTGTCATGAAGCACTTTACAGAAACCCGGCCTAGCTAGACCCTGATAGAGCAAGCTGTATGCTAGACCAGACCAAGCTGTAGCAACTAGACCAGACCAAGCTGTAGCAACTAGACCAGACCAAGCTGTAGCAACTAGACCAGACCAAGCTGTAGCAACTAGACCAGACCAAGCTGTAGCAACTAGACCAGACCAAGCTGTATCAACTAGACCAGACCAAGCTGTAGCAACTAGACCAGATCAAGCTGTAGCAACTAGACCAGACCAAGCTGTAGCAACTAGACCAGACCAAGCTGTAGCAACTAGACCAGACCAAGCTGTAGCAACTAGACCAGACCAAGCTGTAGCAACTAGACCAAGCTGTAGCAACTAGACCAGACCAAGCTGTAGCAACTAGACCAAGCTGTAGCAACTAGACCAAGCTGTATCAACTAGACCAGACCAAGCTGTAGCAACTAGACCACACCAAGCTGTAGCAACTAGACCAGACCAAGCTGTAGCAACTAGACCATACCAAGCTGTAGCAACTAGACCATACCAAGCTGTATCAACTAGACCAGACCAAGCTGTAGCAACTAGACCAGACCAAGCTGTAGCAACTAGACCAGACCAAGCTGTAGCAACTAGACCAGACCAAGCTGTAGCAACTAGACCAGACCAAGCTGTAGCAACTAGACCAGACCAAGCTGTAGCAACTAGACCAGACCAAGCTGTAGCAACTAGACCAGACCAAGCTGTAGCAACTAGACCAGACCAAGCTGTAGCAACTAGACCAGACCAAGCTGTAGCAACTAGACCAGACCAAGCTGTATCAACTATACCAGACCAAGCTGTAGCAACTAGACCAGACCAAGCTGTAGCAACTAGACCAGACCAAGCTGTAGCAACTAGACCAGACCAAGCTGTAGCAACTAGACCAAGCTGTAGCAACTAGACCAAGCTGTAGCAACTAGACCAAGCTGTAGCAACTAGACCAAGCTGTAGCAACTAGACCATACCAAGCTGTAGCAACTAGACCAGACCAAGCTGTAGCAACTAGACCAGACCAAGCTGTAGCAACTAGACCAGTCCAAGCTGTAGCAACTAGACCAGACCAAGCTGTAGCAACTAGACCAAGCCTGTATCAACCTAGACCATACCAAGCTGTATCAACGATACCAGACCAAGCTGTAGCAACTAGACCAGACCAAGATGTAGCAACTAGACCAGACCAAGATGTAGCAACTAGCCCGAGCTGTAGTAACTATACCAAGCTGTAGCAACTAGACCAAGCTGTAGCAACTAGCCCGAGCTGTAGCAACTAGACCGAGCTGTAGCAACTAGACCAAGCTGTAGCAACTAGACCAAGCTGTAGCAACTAGACCAAGCTGTAGCAACTAGACCAAAGCTGAAGCAACTAGACCAGACCAAGCTGTAGCAACTAGACCAGACCAAAGCTGTAGCAACTAGACCAAGCTGTAGCAACTATACCAAGCTGTAGCAACTAGACCAAGCTGTAGCAACTAGACCAGGACCAAGCTGTAGCAACTAGACCAAGGCTTAGCAACTAGACCAAGCTGTAGCAACTAGACAAGCTGTAGCAACTAGACCAGACATACCAGACCAAGCTGTATCAACTATACCAGACCAAGCTGTATCAACTATACAACCAGCTGTACAACTATACCCGACCAAGCTGTAGCAACTAGACCAAGTTGTAGCAACTAGCCATACCAAGCTGTAGCAACTAGACCAGAACAAGCTGTAGCAACTATACCAAGCTGTAGCAACTAGACCAGACCAAGCTGTGGCAACTAGACCAGACCAAGCTGTAGCAACTAGACGAGACCAAACTGTAGCAACTAGACCAGACCAAGCTGTATCAACTAGACCAGACCAAGCTGTATCAACTAGACCAAGCTGTAGCAACTAGACCAAGCTGTAGCAACTAGACCATACCACGCTGTAGCAACTAGGACCAGACCAAGCTGTAGCAACTAGACCAGACCAAGCTGTAGCAACTAGACCAGTCCAAGCTGTAGCAACTAGACCAGACCAAGCTGTAGCAACTAGACCAAGCTGTATCAACTATACCATACCAAGCTGTATCACTATTGTATCAACTAGAACCAGACCAAGCTGTAGCAACTAGACCATACCAAGCTGTAGCAACTAGACCAGACCAAGCTGTAAGCAACTAGACCATACCAAGCTGTACAACTAGACCCATAACCAAGCTGTATCAACTATACCATACCAAGCTGTATCAACTATAACCAGACCAAGCTGTAGCAACTAGAACCAAGCTGTAGCAACTAGACCAGACCAAGCTGTAGCAACTAGACCAGACCAAGCTGTAGCAACTAGACCAGACCAAGCTGTAGCAACTAGACCAGACCAAGCTGTAGCAACTAGACCAAGCTGTAGCAACTAGACCATACCAAGCTGTAGCAACTAGCCAGACCAAACTGTAGCAACAACTAGACCAGACCAAGCTGTAGCAACTAGACCAGTCCCAAGCTGTAGCAACTAGAACCAGACCAAGCTGTAGCAACTAGACCAAGCTGTAGCAACTATACCATACCAAGCTGTATAGCACAACTATACCAGACCAAGCTGTAGCAACTATACCAGACCAAGCATTAGCAACTATACCACACCAAGCTGTAGCAACTAGACCAAGCTGTAGCAACTAGACCAGACCAAGCTGTAGCAACTAGACCAGTCCAAGCAGTAGCAACTAGACCAGACCAAGCTGTAGCAACTAGACCAAGCTGTATCAACTATACCATACCAAGCTGTATCAACGATACCAGACCAAGCTGTAGCAACTAGACCAAGCTGTAGCAACTAGACCAGACCAAGATGTAGCAACTAGACCAGACCAAGCTGTAGCAACTAGCCCGAGCTGTAGCAACTAGACCAAGCTGTAGCAACTATACCAAGCTGTAGCAACTAGACCAGACCAAGCTGTAGCAACTAGACCAAGCTGTATCAACTAGACCAGACCAAGCTGTATCAACTAGACCATACCAAGCTGTATCAACTAGACCATACCAAGCTGTAGCAACTAGACCATACCAAGCTGTAGCAACTAGACCATACCAAGCTGTAGCAACTAGACCAGACCAAGCTGTAGCAACTAGACCAGACCAAGCTGTAGCAACTAGACCATGCCAAGCTGTAGCAACTAGACCAGACCAAGCTGTAGCAACTAGACCAGACCAAGCTGTGGCAACTAGACCAGACCAAGCTGTAGCAACTAGACGAGACCAAACTGTAGCAACTAGACCAGACCAAGCTGTATCAACTAGACCAGACCAAGCTGTAGCAACCAGACCAAGCTGTAGCAACTAGACCAAGCTGTAGCAACTAGACCAGACCAAGCTGTAGCAACTAGACCAGACCAAGCTGTAGCAACTATACCAGACCAAGCTGTAGCAACTATACCAGACCAAGCTGTAGCAACTAGACCAAGCTGTAGCAACTAGACCAGACCAAGCTGTAGCAACTAGACCAAGCTGTAGCAACTAGACCAAGCTGTATCAACTAGACCAGACCAAGCTGTAGCAACTAGACCATACCAAGCTGTAGCAACTAGACCAGACCAAGCTGTAGCAACTAGACCATACCAAGCTGTAGCAACTAGACCATACCAAGCTGTATCAACTATACCATACCAAGCTGTATCAACTATACCAGACCAAGCTGTAGCAACTAGACCAAGCTGTAGCAACTAGACCAGACCAAGCTGTAGCAACTAGACCAGACCAAGCTGTAGCAACTAGACCAGACCAAGCTGTAGCAACTAGACCAAGCTGTAGCAACTAGACCAAGCTGTAGCAACTAGACCAAGCTGTAGCAACTAGACCATACCAAGCTGTAGCAACTAGACCAGACCAAGCTGTAGCAACTAGACCAGACCAAGCTGTAGCAACTAGACCAGTCCAAGCTGTAGCAACTAGACCAGACCAAGCTGTAGCAACTAGACCAAGCTGTATCAACTATACCATACCAAGCTGTATCAACTATACCAGACCAAGCTGTAGCAACTATACCAGACCAAGCATTAGCAACTATACCACACCAAGCTGTAGCAACTAGACCAAGCTGTAGCAACTAGACCAGACCAAGCTGTAGCAACTAGACCAGTCCAAGCTGTAGCAACTAGACCAGACCAAGCTGTAGCAACTAGACCAAGCTGTATCAACTATACCATACCAAGCTGTATCAACGATACCAGACCAAGCTGTAGCAACTAGACCAGACCAAGATGTAGCAACTAGACCAGACCAAGATGTAGCAACTAGCCCGAGCTGTAGCAACTAGCCCGAGCTGTAGCAACTAGACCAAGCTGTAGCAACTAGCCCGAGCTGTAGCAACTAGACCGAGCTGTAGCAACTAGACCAAGCTGTAGCAACTAGACCAAGCTGTAGCAACTAGACCAAGCTGTAGCAACTAGACCAAGCTGTAGCAACTAGACCAGACCAAGCTGTAGCAACTAGACCAGAC
This sequence comes from Coregonus ussuriensis, assembly GCA_031479575.1. NCBI lineage: Eukaryota > Metazoa > Chordata > Actinopteri > Salmoniformes > Salmonidae > Coregonus > Coregonus ussuriensis. The sequence goes on along the minus strand of CM062510.1, from coordinate 17,235,367 downwards.
CAAGCTGTAGCAACTAGACCAAGCTGTAGCAACTAGACCAAACCAAGCTGTAGCAACTAGACCAGACCAAGCTGTAGCAACTAGACCAAGCTGTAGCAACTAGACCAAGCTGTAGCAACTAGACCAAGCTGTAGCAACTAGACCAGACCAAGCTGTAGCAACTAGACCAGACCAAGCTGTAGCAACTAGACCAGACCAAGCTGTATCAACTAGACCAGACCAAGCTGTATCAACTAGACCAGACCAAGCTGTATCAACTATACCAGACCAAGCTGTATCAACTATACCAGACCAAGCTGTATCAACTATACCAGACCAAGCTGTATCAACTATACCAGACCAAGCTGTAGCAACTAGACCAAGTTGTAGCAACTAGACCATACCAAGCTGTAGCAACTAGACCAGAACAAGCTGTAGCAACTATACCAAGCTGTAGCAACTAGACCAGACCAAGCTGTGGCAACTAGACCAGACCAAGCTGTAGCAAATAGACGAGACCAAACTGTAGCAACTAGACCAGACCAAGCTGTATCAACTAGACCAGACCAAGCTGTATCAACTAGACCAAGCTGTAGCAACTAGACCAGACCAAGCTGTAGCAACTAGACCATACCACGCTGTAGCAACTAGACCAGACCAAGCTGTAGCAACTAGACCAGACCAAGCTGTAGCAACTAGACCAGTCCAAGCTGTAGCAACTAGACCAGTCCAAGCTGTAGCAACTAGACCAAGCTGTATCAACTATACCATACCAAGCTGTATCAACTATACCAGACCAAGCTGTAGCAACTATACCAAGCTGTAGCAACTAGACCAAGCTGTAGCAACTAGACCAGACCAAGCTGTAGCAACTAGACCAGACCAAGCTGTAGCAACTAGACCATACCAAGCTGTAGCAACTAGACCAGACCAAGCTGTAGCAACTAGACCAGACCAAGCTGTAGCAACTATACCAAGCTGTAGCAACTAGACCAAGCTGTAGCAACTAGACCAAGCTGTAGCAACTAGACCAGACCAAGCTGTAGCAACTAGACCAAGCTGTAGCAACTAGACCAAGCTGTAGCAACTAGACCAGACCAAGCTGTAGCAACTAGACCAGACCAAGCTGTATCAACTATACCAGACCAAGCTGTATCAACTAGACCAGACCAAGCTGTAGCAACTAGACCAAGCTGTAGCAACTAGACCAGACCAAGCTGTAGCTACTACACCAGACCAAGCTGTAGCAACTAGACCAGACCAAGCTGTAGCAACTAGACCAGACCAAGCTGTACCAACTAGACCAGTACAAGCTGTAGCAACTAGACCAGACCAAGCTGTAGCAACTAGACCAAGCTGCATCAACTATACCATACCAAGCTGTATCAACTATACCAGACCAAGCTGTAGCAACTAGACCAAGCTGTAGCAACTAGACCAGACCAAGCTGTAGCAACTAGACCAGACCAAGCTGTAGCAACTAGATCAGACCAAGCTGTAGCAACTAGACCAAGCTGTAGCAACTAGACCAAGCTGTAGCAACTAGACCAAGCTGTATCAACTAGACCAGACCAAGCTGTATCAACTAGACCAGACCAGTAGCAACTAGACCAAGCTGTAGCAACTAGACCAAGCTGTAGCAACTAGACCAAGCTGTAGCAACTAGACCAGACCAAGCTGTAGCAACTAGACCAGACCAAGCTGTAGCAACTAGACCAAGCTGTAGCAACTAGACCAAACCAAGCTGTAGCAACTAGACCAAGCTGTAGCAACTAGACCAAGCTGTAGCAACTAGACCAGACCAAGCTGTAGCAACTAGACCAGACCAAGCTGTAGCAACTAGACCAGACCAAGCTGTAGCAACTAGACCAGACCAAGCTGTATCAACTACACCAGACCAAGCTGTATCAACTATACCAGACCAAGCTGTATCAACTATACCCGACCAAGCTGTAGCAACTAGACCAAGCTGTAGCAACTAGACCATACCAAGCTGTAGCAACTAGACCAGAACAAGCTGTAGCAACTATACCAAGCTGTAGCAACTAGACCAGACCAAGCTGTGGCAACTAGACCAGACCAACAGACCAAGCTGGACCAAGCTGTAGCAACTAGACGAGACCAAACTGTAGCAACTAGACCAGACCAAGCTGTATCAACTAGACCAGACCAAGCTGTATCAACTAGACCAAGCTGTAGCAACTAGACCAAGCTGTAGCAACTAGACCATACCACGCTGTAGCAACTAGACCAGACCAAGCTGTAGCAACTAGACCAGACCAAGCTGTAGCAACTAGACCAGTCCAAGCTGTAGCAACTAGACCAGACCAAGCTGTAGCAACTAGACCAAGCTGTATCAACTATACCATACCAAGCTGTATCAACTATACCAGACCAAGCTGTAGCAACTATACCAAGCTGTAGCAACTAGACCAAGCTGTAGCAACTAGACCAGACCAAGCTGTAGCAACTAGACCAGACCAAGCTGTAGCTACTAGACCATACCAAGCTGTAGCAACTAGACCAGACCAAGCTGTAGCAACTAGACCAGACCAAGCTGTAGCAACTATACCAAGCTGTAGCAACTAGACCAGACCAAGCTGTAGCAACTAGACCAAGCTGTAGCAACTAGACCAGACCAAGCTGTAGCAACTAGACCAAGCTGTAGCAACTAGACCAAGCTGTAGCAACTAGACCAAGCTGTAGCAACTAGACCAGACCAAGCTGTAGCAACTAGACCAGACCAAGCTGTATCAACTATACCAGACCAAGCTGTATCAACTAGACCAGACCAAGCTGTAGCAACTAGACCAAGCTGTAGCAACTAGACCAGACCAAGCTGTAGCTACTACACCAGACCAAGCTGTAGCAACTAGACCAGACCAAGCTGTAGCAACTAGACCAGACCAAGCTGTACCAACTAGACCAGTACAAGCTGTAGCAACTAGACCAGACCAAGCTGTAGCAACTAGACCAAGCTGCATCAACTATACCATACCAAGCTGTATCAACTATACCAGACCAAGCTGTAGCAACTAGACCAAGCTGTAGCAACTAGACCAGACCAAGCTGTAGCAACTAGACCAGACCAAGCTGTAGCAACTAGATCAGACCAAGCTGTAGCAACTAGACCAAGCTGTAGCAACTAGACCAAGCTGTAGCAACTAGACCAAGCTGTAGCAACTAGACCAAGCTGTATCAACTAGACCAGACCAAGCTGTATCAACTAGACCAGACCAAGCTGTATCAACTAGACCAGACCAAGCTGTAGCAACTAGACCAGACCAAGCTGTAGCAACTAGACCAAGCTGTAGCAACTAGACCAGACCAAGCTGTAGCAACTAGACCAGACCAAGCTGTAGCAACTAGACCAGTCCAAGCTGTAGCAACTAGACCAGACCAAGCTGTAGCAACTAGACCAAGCTGTATCAACTATACCATACCAAGCTGTATCAACTATACCAGACCAAGCTGTAGCAACTATACCAGACCAAGCATTAGCAACTATACCACACCAAGCTGTAGCAACTAGACCAAGCTGTAGCAACTAGACCAGACCAAGCTGTAGCAAAGCAACTAGACCAGTCCAAGCTGTAGCAACTAGACCAGACCAAGCTGTAGCAACTAGACCAAGCTGTATCAACTATACCATACCAAGCTGTATCAACGATACCAGACCAAGCTGTAGCAACTAGACCAGACCAAGATGTAGCAACTAGACCAGACCAAGATGTAGCAACTAGCCCGAGCTGTAGCAACTAGCCCGAGCTGTAGCAACTAGACCAAGCTGTAGCAACTAGCCCGAGCTGTAGCAACTAGACCGAGCTGTAGCAACTAGACCAAGCTGTAGCAACTAGACCAAGCTGTAGCAACTAGACCAAGCTGTAGCAACTAGACCAAGCTGTAGCAACTAGACCAAGCTGTAGCAACTAGACCAGACCAAGCTGTAGCAACTAGACCAGACCAAGCTGTAGCAACTAGACCAAGCTGTAGCAACTAGACCAAACCAAGCTGTAGCAACTAGACCAGACCAAGCTGTAGCAACTAGACCAAGCTGTAGCAACTAGACCAGACCAAGCTGTAGCAACTAGACCAGACCAAGCTGTATCAACTAGACCAGACCAAGCTGTATCAACTAGACCAGACCAAGCTGTATCAACTAGACCAGACCAAGCTGTATCAACTAGACCAGACCAAGCTGTATCAACTATACCAGACCAAGCTGTATCAACTATACCAGACCAAGCTGTATCAACTATACCAGACCAAGCTGTATCAACTATACCAGACCAAGCTGTAGCAACTATACCAAGCTGTAGCAACTAGACCAAGCTGTAGCAACTAGACCAGACCAAGCTGTAGCAACTAGACCAGACCAAGCTGTAGCAACTAGACCATACCAAGCTGTAGCAACTAGACCAGACCAAGCTGTAGCAACTAGACCAGACCAAGCTGTAGCAACTATACCAAGCTGTAGCAACTAGACCAAGCTGTAGCAACTAGACCAAGCTGTAGCAACTAGACCAGACCAAGCTGTAGCAACTAGACCAAGCTGTAGCAACTAGACCAAGCTGTAGCAACTAGACCAAGCTGTAGCAACTAGACCAGACCAAGCTGTAGCAACTAGACCAGACCAAGCTGTATCAACTATACCAGACCAAGCTGTATCAACTAGACCAGACCAAGCTGTAGCAACTAGACCAAGCTGTAGCAACTAGACCATACCAAGCTGTAGCTACTACACCAGACCAAGCTGTAGCAACTAGACCAGACCAAGCTGTAGCAACTAGACCAGACCAAGCTGTACCAACTAGACCAGTACAAGCTGTAGCAACTAGACCAGACCAAGCTGTAGCAACTAGACCAAGCTGCATCAACTATACCATACCAAGCTGTATCAACTATACCAGACCAAGCTGTAGCAACTAGACCAAGCTGTAGCAACTAGACCAGACCAAGCTGTAGCAACTAGACCAGACCAAGCTGTAGCAACTAGATCAGACCAAGCTGTAGCAACTAGACCAAGCTGTAGCAACTAGACCAAGCTGTAGCAACTAGACCAAGCTGTAGCAACTAGACCAAGCTGTAGCAACTAGACCAAGCTGTATCAACTAGACCAGACCAAGCTGTATCAACTAGACCAGACCAAGCTGTATCAACTAGACCAGACCAAGCTGTAGCAACTAGACCAGACCAAGCTGTAGCAACTAGACCAAGCTGTAGCAACTAGACCAGACCAAGCTGTAGCAACTAGACCAGACCAAGCTGTAGCAACTAGACCAGTCCAAGCTGTAGCAACTAGACCAGACCAAGCTGTAGCAACTAGACCAAGCTGTATCAACTATACCATACCAAGCTGTATCAACTATACCAGACCAAGCTGTAGCAACTATACCAGACCAAGCATTAGCAACTATACCACACCAAGCTGTAGCAACTAGACCAAGCTGTAGCAACTAGACCAGACCAAGCTGTAGCAACTAGACCAGACCAAGCTGTAGCAACTAGACCAAGCTGTAGCAACTAGACCAAACCAAGCTGTAGCAACTAGACCAGACCAAGCTGTAGCAACTAGACCAAGCTGTAGCAACTAGACCAGACCAAGCTGTAGCAACTAGACCAGACCAAGCTGTAGCAACTAGACCAGACCAAGCTGTATCAACTAGACCAGACCAAGCTGTATCAACTAGACCAGACCAAGCTGTATCAACTAGACCAGACCAAGCTGTATCAACTAGACCAGACCAAGCTGTATCAACTATACAGACCAAGCTGTATCAACTATACCAGACCAAGCTGTATCAACTATACCAGACCAAGCTGTAGCAACTATACCAAGCTGTAGCAACTAGACCAAGCTGTAGCAACTAGACCAGACCAAGCTGTAGCAACTAGACCAGACCAAGCTGTAGCAACTAGACCATACCAAGCTGTAGCAACTAGACCAGACCAAGCTGTAGCAACTAGACCAGACCAAGCTGTAGCAACTATACCAAGCTGTAGCAACTAGACCAAGCTGTAGCAACTAGACCAAGCTGTAGCAACTAGACCAAGCTGTAGCAACTAGACCAAGCTGTAGCAACTAGACCAAGCTGTAGCAACTAGACCAAGCTGTAGCAACTAGACCAGACCAAGCTGTAGCAACTAGACCAGACCAAGCTGTATCAACTATACCAGACCAAGCTGTATCAACTAGACCAGACCAAGCTGTAGCAACTAGACCAAGCTGTAGCAACTAGACCATACCAAGCTGTAGCTACTACACCAGACCAAGCTGTAGCAACTAGACCAGACCAAGCTGTAGCAACTAGACCAAGCTGCATCAACTATACCATACCAAGCTGTATCAACTATACCAGACCAAGCTGTAGCAACTAGACCAAGCTGTAGCAACTAGACCAGACCAAGCTGTAGCAACTAGACCAGACCAAGCTGTAGCAACTAGATCAGACCAAGCTGTAGCAACTAGACCAAGCTGTAGCAACTAGACCAAGCTGTAGCAACTAGACCAAGCTGTAGCAACTAGACCAAGCTGTATCAACTAGACCAGACCAAGCTGTATCAACTAGACCAGACCAAGCTGTATCAACTAGACCAGACCAAGCTGTAGCAACTAGACCAGACCAAGCTGTAGCAACTAGACCAAGCTGTAGCAACTAGACCAGACCAAGCTGTAGCAACTAGACCAGATCAAGCTGTAGCAACTAGACCAGTCCAAGCTGTAGCAACTAGACCAGACCAAGCTGTAGCAACTAGACCAAGCTGTATCAACTATACCATACCAAGCTGTATCAACTATACCAGACCAAGCTGTAGCAACTATACCAGACCAAGCATTAGCAACTATACCACACCAAGCTGTAGCAACTAGACCAAGCTGTAGCAACTAGACCAGACCAAGCTGTAGCAACTAGACCAGTCCAAGCTGTAGCAACTAGACCAGACCAAGCTGTAGCAACTAGACCAAGCTGTATCAACTATACCATACCAAGCTGTATCAACGATACCAGACCAAGCTGTAGCAACTCAACTAGACCAGACCAAGATGTAGCAACTAGACCAGACCAAGATGTAGCAACTAGCCCGAGCTGTAGCAACTAGCCCGAGCTGTAGCAACTAGACCAAGCTGTAGCAACTAGCCCGAGCTGTAGCAACTAGACCGAGCTGTAGCAACTAGACCAAGCTGTAGCAACTAGACCAAGCTGTAGCAACTAGACCAAGCTGTAGCAACTAGACCAAGCTGTAGCAACTAGACCAAGCTGTAGCAACTAGACCAGACCAAGCTGTAGCAACTAGACCAGACCAAGCTGTAGCAACTAGACCAAGCTGTAGCAACTAGACCAAACCAAGCTGTAGCAACTAGACCAGACCAAGCTGTAGCAACTAGACCAAGCTGTAGCAACTAGACCAGACCAAGCTGTAGCAACTAGACCAGACCAAGCTGTAGCAACTAGACCAGACCAAGCTGTATCAACTAGACCAGACCAAGCTGTATCAACTAGACCAGACCAAGCTGTATCAACTAGATAGACCAGACCAAACTGTATCAACTATACCAGACCAAGCTGTATCAACTATACCAGACCAAGCTGTATCAACTATACCAGACCAAGCTGTATCAACTATACCAGACCAAGCTGTAGCAACTAGACCAAGTTGTAGCAACTAGACCATACCAAGCTGTAGCAACTAGACCAGAACAAGCTGTAGCAACTATACCAAGCTGTAGCAACTAGACCAGACCAAGCTGTGGCAACTAGACCAGACCAAGCTGTAGCAAATAGACGAGACCAAACTGTAGCAACTAGACCAGACCAAGCTGTATCAACTAGACCAGACCAAGCTGTATCAACTAGACCAAGCTGTAGCAACTAGACCAAGCTGTAGCAACTAGACCATACCACGCTGTAGCAACTAGACCAGACCAAGCTGTAGCAACTAGACCAGACCAAGCTGTAGCAACTAGACCAGTCCAAGCTGTAGCAACTAGACCAGACCAAGCTGTAGCAACTAGACCAAGCTGTAGCAACTAGACCAGACCAAGCTGTAGCAACTAGACCAGACCAAGCTGTAGCAACTAGACCATACCAAGCTGTAGCAACTAGACCAGACCAAGCTGTAGCAACTAGACCAGACCAAGCTGTAGCAACTATACCAAGCTGTAGCAACTAGACCAAGCTGTAGCAACTAGACCAAGCTGTAGCAACTAGACCAGACCAAGCTGTAGCAACTAGACCAAGCTGTAGCAACTAGACCAGACCAAGCTGTAGCAACTAGACCAAGCTGTAGCAACTAGACCAGACCAAGCTGTAGCAACTAGACCAGACCAAGCTGTAGCAACTATACCAGACCAAGCTGTATCAACTAGACCAGACCAAGCTGTATCAACTAGACCAGACCAAGCTGTAGCAACTAGACCAAGCTGTAGCAACTAGACCATACCAAGCTGTAGCTACTACACCAGACCAAGCTGTAGCAACTAGACCAGACCAAGCTGTAGCAACTAGACCAGTCCAAGCTGTAGTGTAGCAACTAGACCAGACCAAGCTGTAGCAACTAGACCAAGCTGTATCAACTATACCATACCAAGCTGTATCAACGATACCAGACCAAGCTGTAGCAACTAGACCAGACCAAGATGTAGCAACTAGACCAGACCAAGATGTAGCAACTAGACCAGACCAAGCTGTAGCAACTAGCCCGAGCTGTAGCAACTAGACCAAGCTGTAGCAACTAGACCAAGCTGTAGCAACTAGCCCGAGCTGTAGCAACTAGACCGAGCTGTAGCAACTAGACCAAGCTGTAGCAACTAGACCAAGCTGTAGCAACTAGACCAAGCTGTAGCAACTAGACCAAGCTGTAGCAACTAGACCAGACCAAGCTGTAGCAACTAGACCAGACCAAGCTGTAGCAACTAGACCAAGCTGTAGCAACTAGACCAAACCAAGCTGTAGCAACTAGACCAGACCAAGCTGTAGCAACTAGACCAAGCTGTAGCAACTAGACCAAGCTGTAGCAACTAAACTAGACCAGACCAAGCTGTAGCAACTAGAAAAGACCAAGCTGTAGCAACTAGACCAGACCAAGCTGTAGCAACTAGACCAGACCAAGCTGTAGCAACTAGACCAGACCAAGCTGTATCAACTAGACCAGACCAAGCTGTATCAACTATACCAGACCAAGCTGTATCAACTATACCAGACCAAGCTGTATCAACTATACCCGACCAAGCTGTAGCAACTAGACCAAGCTGTAGCAACTAGACCATACCAAGCTGTAGCAACTAGACCAGAACAAGCTGTAGCAACTATACCAAGCTGTAGCAACTAGACCAGACCAAGCTGTGGCAACTAGACCAGACCAAGCTGTAGCAACTAGACGAGACCAAACTGTAGCAACTAGACCAGACCAAGCTGTATCAACTAGACCAGACCAAGCTGTATCAACTAGACCAAGCTGTAGCAACTAGACCAAGCTGTAGCAACTAGACCATACCACGCTGTAGCAACTAGACCAGACCAAACCAAGCTGTAGCAACTAGACCAGTCCAAGCTGTAGCAACTAGACCAGACCAAGCTGTAGCAACTAGACCAAGCTGTATCAACTATACCATACCAAGCTGTATCAACTATACCAGACCAAGCTGTAGCAACTATACCAAGCTGTAGCAACTAGACCAAGCTGTAGCAACTAGACCAGACCAAGCTGTAGCAACTAGACCAGACCAAGCTGTAGCAACTAGACCATACCAAGCTGTAGCAACTAGACCAGACCAAGCTGTAGCAACTAGACCAGACCAAGCTGTAGCAACTATACCAAGCTGTAGCAACTAGAACAAGCTGTAGCAACTAGACCAAGCTGTAGCAACTAGACCAGACCAAGCTGTAGCAACTAGACCAAGCTGTAGCAACTAGACCAAGCTGTAGCAACTAGACCAAGCTGTAGCAACTAGACCAGACCAAGCTGTAGCAACTAGACCAGACCAAGCTGTAGCAACTATACCAGACCAAGCTGTATCAAATCAACTAGACCAGACCAAGCTGTAGCAACTAGACCAAGCTGTAGCAACTAGACCATACCAAGCTGTAGCTACTACACCAGACCAAGCTGTAGCAACTAGACCAGACCAAGCTGTAGCAACTAGACCAGACCAAGCTGTACCAACTAGACCAGTACAAGCTGTAGCAACTAGACCAGACCAAGCTGTAGCAACTAGACCAAGCTGCATCAACTATACCATACCAAGCTGTATCAACTATACCAGACCAAGCTGTAGCAACTAGACCAAGCTGTAGCAACTAGACCAAGCTGTAGCAACTAGACCAGACCAAGCTGTAGCAACTAGATCAGACCAAGCTGTAGCAACTAGACCAAGCTGTAGCAACTAGACCAAGCTGTAGCAACTAGACCAAGCTGTAGCAACTAGACCAAGCTGTAGCAACTAGACCAGACCAAGCTGTATCAACTAGACCAGACCAAGCTGTAGCAACTAGACCAGACCAAGCTGTAGCAACTAGACTAGACCAGACCAAGCTGTAGCAACTAGACCAAGCTGTATCAACTAGACCAGACCAAGCTGTATCAACTAGACCAGACCAAGCTGTAGCAACTAGACCAGACCAAGCTGTAGCAACTAGACCAGACCAAGCTGTAGCAACTAGACCAAGCTGTAGCAACTAGACCAGACCAAGCTGTAGCAACTAGACCAGACCAAGCTGTAGCAACTAGACCAGTCCAAGCTGTAGCAACTAGACCAGACCAAGCTGTAGCAACTAGACCAAGCTGTATCAACTATACCATACCAAGCTGTATCAACTATACCAGACCAAGCTGTAGCAACTATACCAGACCAAGCATTAGCAACTATACCACACCAAGCTGTAGCAACTAGACCAAGCTGTAGCAACTAGACCAGACCAAGCTGTAGCAACTAGACCAGTCCAAGCTGTAGCAACTAGACCAGACCAAGCTGTAGCAACTAGACCAAGCTGTATCAACTATACCATACCAAGCTGTATCATCAACGATACCAGACCAAGCTGTAGCAACTAGACCAGACCAAGATGTAGCAACTAGACCAGACCAAGATGTAGCAACTAGCCCGAGCTGTAGCAACTAGCCCGAGCTGTAGCAACTAGACCAAGCTGTAGCAACTAGCCCGAGCTGTAGCAACTAGACCGAGCTGTAGCAACTAGACCAAGCTGTAGCAACTAGACCAAGCTGTAGCAACTAGACCAAGCTGTAGCAACTAGACCAAGCTGTAGCAACTAGACCAAGCTGTAGCAACTAGACCAGACCAAGCTGTAGCAACTAGACCAGACCAAGCTGTAGCAACTAGACCAAGCTGTAGCAACTAGACCAAACCAAGCTGTAGCAACTAGACCAGACCAAGCTGTAGCAACTAGACCAAGCTGTAGCAACTAGACCAAGCTGTAGCAACTAGACCAGACCAAGCTGTAGCAACTAGACCAGACCAAGCTGTAGCAACTAGACCAGACCAAGCTGTATCAACTAGACCACAGACCAAGCTGTATCAACTAGACCAGACCAAGCTGTATCAACTATACCAGACCAAGCTGTATCAACTATACCAGACCAAGCTGTATCAACTATACCAGACCAAGCTGTATCAACTATACCCGACCAAGCTGTAGCAACTAGACCAAGTTGTAGCAACTAGACCATACCAAGCTGTAGCAACTAGACCAGAACAAGCTGTAGCAACTATACCAAGCTGTAGCAACTAGACCAGACCAAGCTGTGGCAACTAGACCAGACCAAGCTGTAGCAACTAGACGAGACCAAACTGTAGCAACTAGACCAGACCAAGCTGTATCAACTAGACCAGACCAAGCTGTATCAACTAGACCAAGCTGTAGCAACTAGACCAAGCTGTAGCAACTAGACCATACCACGCTGTAGCAACTAGACCAGACCAAGCTGTAGCAACTAGACCAGACCAAGCTGTAGCAACTAGACCAGTCCAAGCTGTAGCAACTAGACCAGACCAAGCTGTAGCAGCAACTAGACCAAGCTGTATCAACTATACCATACCAAGCTGTATCAACTATACCAGACCAAGCTGTAGCAACTATACCAAGCTGTAGCAACTAGACCAAGCTGTAGCAACTAGACCAGACCAAGCTGTAGCAACTAGACCAGACCAAGCTGTAGCAACTAGACCATACCAAGCTGTAGCAACTAGACCAGACCAAGCTGTAGCAACTAGACCAGACCAAGCTGTAGCAACTATACCAAGCTGTAGCAACTAGACCAAGCTGTAGCAACTAGACCAGACCAAGCTGTAGCAACTAGACCAAGCTGTAGCAACTAGACCAAGCTGTAGCAACTAGACCAAGCTGTAGCAACTAGACCAGACCAAGCTGTAGCAACTAGACCAGACCAAGCTGTATCAACTATACCAGACCAAGCTGTATCAACTAGACCAGACCAAGCTGTATCAACTAGACCAGACCAAGCTGTAGCAACTAGACCAAGCTGTAGCAACTAGACCATACCTAGACCAGACCAAGCTGTAGCAACTAGACCAGACCAAGCTGTAGCAACTAGACCAGACCAAGCTGTAGCAACTAGACCAGTACAAGCTGTAGCAACTAGACCAGACCAAGCTGGAGCAACTAGACCAAGCTGCATCAACTATACCATACCAAGCTGTATCAACTATACCAGACCAAGCTGTAGCAACTAGACCAAGCTGTAGCAACTAGACCAGACCAAGCTGTAGCAACTAGACCAGACCAAGCTGTAGCAACTAGATCAGACCAAGCTGTAGCAACTAGACCAAGCTGTAGCAACTAGACCAAGCTGTAGCAACTAGACCAAGCTGTATCAACTAGACCAGACCAAGCTGTATCAACTAGACCAGGCCAAGCTGTATCAACTAGACCAGAACAAGCTGAATCAACTAGACAACACCAAGTTGTAGCAACTAGGCCAGACCAAGCTGTAACAACTAGACCAATCCAAGCTGTAGCAACTAGACCAGACCAAGCTGTAGTGTAGCAACTAGACCAAGCTGTAGCAACTAGACCAAGCTGTAGCAACTAGACCAGACCAAGCTGTAGCAACTAGACCAAGCTGTATCAACTAGACCAGACCAAGCTGTATCAACTAGACCATACCAAGCTGTATCAACTAGACCATACCAAGCTGTATCAACTAGACCATACCAAGCTGTAGCAACTAGACCATACCAAGCTGTAGCAACTAGACCAGACCAAGCTGTAGCAACTAGACCAGGCCAAGCTGTAGCAACTAGACCAGACCAAGCTGTAGCAACTAGACCAGACCAAGCTGTGGCAACTAGACCAGACCAAGCTGTAGCAACTAGACGAGACCAAACTGTAGCAACTAGACCAGACCAAGCTGTATCAACTAGACCAGACCAAGCTGTAGCAACTAGACCAAGCTGTAGCAACTAGACCAGACCAAGCTGTAGCAACTAGACCAGACCAAGCTGTAGCAACTATACCAGACCAAGCTGTAGCAACTATACCTGACCAAGCTGTAGCAACTAGACCAAGCTGTAGCAACTAGACCAAGCTGTAGCAACTAGACCAAGCTGTAGCAACTAGACCAGACCAAGCTGTAGCAACTAGACCAGACCAAGCTGTAGCAACTAGACCAGACCAAGCTGTAGCAACTAGACCAGACCAAGCTGTAGCAACTAGACCAGACCAAGCTGTAGCAACTAGACCAGACCAAGCTGTAGCAACTAGACCAGACCAAGCTGTAGCAACTAGACCAGACCAAGCTGTATCAACTATACCAGACCAAGCTGTATCAACTAGACCAGACCAAGCTGTATCAACTATACCAGACCAAGCTGTAGCAACTAGACCAAGCTGTAGCAACTAGACCATACCAAGCTGTAGCAACTAGACCAGACCAAGCTGTAGCAACTAGACCAGACCAAGCTGTAGCAACTAGACCAGACCAAGCTGTAGCAACTAGACCAGACCAAGCAGTAGCAACTAGACCAGTCCAAGCTGTAGCAACTAGACCAGACCAAGCTGTAGCAACTAGACCAAGCTGTAGCAACTAGACCAGACCAAGCTGTAGCAACTAGACCAGACCAAGCTGTAGCAACTAGACCAAGCTGTAGCAACTAGACCAAGCTGTAGCAACTAGACCAAGCTGTAGCAACTATACCAAGCTGTAGCAACTAGACTAGACCAAGCTGTAGCAACTAGACTAGACCAAGCTGTAGCAACTAGATCAGACCAAGCTGTGGCAACTAGATCAGACCAAGCTGTAGCAACTAGACCAGACCAAGCTGTAGCAACTAGACCAGACCAAGCTGTAGCAACTAGACCATACCAAGCTGTATCAACTAGACCAGACCAAGCCGTATCAACTAGACCAGACCAAGCTGAATCAACTAGACCACACCAAGCTGTAGCAACTAGACCACACCAAGCTGTAGCAACTAGACCAGACCAAGCTGTATCAACTAGACCAGACCAAGCTGTATCAACTAGACCAGACCAAGCTGTATCAACTAGACCATACCAAGCTGTAGTAACTAGACCATACCAAGCTGTAGCAACTAGACCAGACCAAGCTGTAGCAACTAGACCAGACCAAGCTGTAGCAACTAGACCAGGCCAAGCTGTAGCAACTAGACCAGACCAAGCTGTAGCAACTAGACCAGACCAAGCTGTAGCAACTAGACCATACCAAGCTGTAGCAACTAGACCAGACCAAGCTGTATCAACTAGACCAGACCAAGCTGTATCAACTAGACCAGACCAAGCTGTATCAACTAGACCAGACCAGGCTGTAGCAACTAGACCATACCAAGCTGTAGCAACTAGACCAGACCAAGCTGTAGCAACTAGACCAGACAAAGCTGTAGCAAGTAGGCCAGAACAAGCTGTAGCAACTAGACCAGACCAAGCTGTAGCAACTAGACCAGACCAAGCTGTAGCAACTAGACCAGACCAAGCTGTAGCAACTAGACCAGACCAAGCTGTATCAACTAGACCAGACCAAGCTGATCAACTAGACCAGACCAAGCTGTAGCAACTAGACCAAGCTGTATCAACTTGACCAGACCAAGCTGTAGCAACTAGACCAGACCAAGCTGTAGCAACTAGACCAGACCAAGCTGTAGCAACTAGACCAAGCTGTAGCAACTAGACCAGTCCAAGCTGTAGCAACTAGACCAGTCCAAGCTGTATCAACTAGACCAGACCAAGCTGTATCAACTAGACCAGACCAAGCTGTAGCAACTAGACCAAGCTGTATCAACTTGACCAGACCAAGCTGTATCATCTAGACCAGACCAAGCTGTAGCAACTAGACCAGACCAAGCTGTAGCAACTAGACCAGTCCAAGCTGTAGCAACTAGACCAGTCCAAGCTGTAGCAACTAGACCAGACCAAGCTGTAGCAACTAGACCAGACCAAGCTGTATCAACTAGACCAGACCAGGCTGTAGCAACTAGACCATACCAAGCTGTAGCAACTAGACCAGACCAAGCTGTAGCAACTAGACACCAGACCAAGCTGTAGCAAGTAGGCCATAACAAGCTGTAGCAACTAGACCAGACCAAGCTGTAGCAACTAGACCAGACCAAGCTGTAGCAACTAGACCAGTCCAAGCTGTATCAACTAGACCAGACCAAGCTGTATCAACTAGACCAGACCAAGCTGTAGCAACTAGACCAAGCTGTATCAACTTGACCAGACCAAGCTGTATCATCTAGACCAGACCAAGCTGTAGCAACTAGACCAGACCAAGCTGTAGCAACTAGACCAGTCCAAGCTGTAGCAACTAGACCAGTCCAAGCTGTAGCAACTAGACCAGACCAAGCTGTATCAACTAGACCAGACCAGGCTGTAGCAACTAGACCATACCAAGCTGTAGCAACTAGACCAGACCAAGCTGTAGCAACTAGACCAGACCAAGCTGTAGCAAGTAGGCCATAACAAGCTGTAGCAACTAGACCAGACCAAGCTGTAGCAACTAGACCAGACCAAGCTGTGCTGTAGCAACTAGACCAGACCAAGCTGTATCAACTAGACCAGACCAAGCTGTATCAACTAGACCAGACCAAGCTGTATCAACTAGACCAGACCAAGCTGTATCAACTAGACAAGACCAAGCTGTATCAACTTGACCAGACCAAGCTGTATCATCTAGACCAGACCAAGCTGTAGCAACTAGACCAGACCAAGCTGTAGCAACTAGACCAAGCTGTAGCAACTAGACCAGACCAAGCTGTATCAACTAGACCAGACAGTTGTCATGTTAGGTAAGTACCATCTGGTGATCTGATCTGGAGAGACTCTTCTCTGCCTCGTCAGCATCATGATGTTGTTGAGGCTCCCCAGAGGATCCAAGATAGTCACGTCTCTCTCCTGTGTGAACGACAAAGTCAGACAGTCAATGTAGTGAATGTTTAAATGCTTTCACAAACTTTGACAATTGTCTTCTACAATTAATAAGACAGTCAAGTGAGCAACAATAGTCATATGTTGTCTTTCTTCATTTTTCACATAGTAGTAATGTCTATGATTTTAGTCTTACAATAAGTTATTCCAGTTGCTGAAACCTTAGACAGTGTTCCAGAGAACTTTAGGTCACCAATATTATTATGGTTATTATTTCATTATCAGCTTTACAACAGAGAGAAAACCACTGTAAATATGGATCAATAATCAATATTACAAGATCAGACTTGATAATAAATATGTATATAGTGTTATAAACTATCCATGGTCTCCCGAGTGGTGCTAGAATCCAGGCTCTGTCGTAGCGCTCAATTGGCCCAGCGTCGTCCAGGGTAGGGGAGGGAATGGCCGGCAGGGATGTAGCTCAGTTGGTAGAGCATCGCTTCCAACGGGGGGCCAGTATGAAAAATATATACAATGTATGCACTCACTAATTGTAAGTCGCTCTGGATAATATAAATTTACGGATAGCATAGGGGCACACTCCAACACTCAGACATAATTTACAAACGATGCATTTGTGTTTTGTTTAGTGAGTCCGCCAGATCAGAGGCAGTAGGGATGACCAGGGATGTTCTCTTGATAAGTGAGTGAATTGGACCATTTTCCTGTCCTGCTAAGCATTCTAAATGTAACGAGTACTTATGGGGATCAAAGAAAATGTAGGGAGTAAAAAGTACATTATTTTCTTTAGGAAATCTAGTGAAGTAAAAGTAGTCAAAAATATAAATAGTAAAGTAAATTACAAATACCCCCCAAAAACTACTTAAGTAGTACTTTAAAGTATTTCTACTTAAGTACTTTAGGCCACTGCAATTAATGTATTGTTTAGTGTTGTGTAGTGGTTTTTGCTGGTATGCATCTAAAAAACATTTTAAAAGTTTGCCCACCAAGATTGACATGCTAAAATCGCCACTGCTCAAAAATACCATTCAATGGGTAGAATTTCGTGCAAATCATGGTCTTTTTTTTTGTCCTGGTTTCATGAGGAATCACTCAGTACTTACTGGTGTTAATCAGATCTCTTCCTCCTCTTCTTGTTCTTCCTCCTCTTTCGATGTGACAGTTTTCTCCTCCTCCTTGACTCTAAAAACTGCATCCCCCTCCTCCTCTTCTTTCACTGTAACATCCTCCTCCTCTTTCACTCTGAACGCTTCTTCCTCTTCTTTCACTGTAACATCCTCCTCCTCTTTCACTCTGAACGCGTCTTCCTCCTCTTTCACTCTGAACGCATCTTCCTCCTCTTTCACTCTGAACGCGTCTTCCTCTTCTTTCACTGTAACATCCTCCTCCTCTTTCACTCTGAACGCGTCTTCCTCTTCTTTCACTGTAACGTCTTTCTCTTCTTCTTTCACGGTAACAGCTTCACCCTCTACTTGTTTTTGTATTGTAACATCCTCCTCTTCCTCCTCCTCTTCCACTAGAGCTTCTTTCTCCGTCCAGCAGACCTCCTCTTCTTTAGCAGGAGGAGAGTAGCTTAGTGAGCTCATGGTCGGGGATGTTAGCTAGCTAGGCTAGTGCTAACTTCACCGTAAATATGAAATTAAATGGGATAACTAACTAGACGACAGAAGTGTGTTAATAAAACAAACAGTGGCTAATATAAACCGAAAAACGGTGTAAAGAGCTTCAATATTTTGGGTTTTATTTAGTCTAGCAAGCTACCGAGGTGGTTAAATCCATAGAATCAGTAGCAGCCGTGTTGCTGTTGAAGAAGCGTCCCGTCCACTACATTATACGTCACACTGGCAGCACCAAATGAAAGATCCACATCGCCATCTGCTGACTGGAGTGGGTAATGTTTATTTTAATTTCAGACCCAAAAAAGTGAAATCACTTTCAATTACTGTTTTTCTTTTATTTCAAGAATAACATTTTATAACATTACAATATAGAGTATAATAGTGATAATACATATATGAAGCCTACATATAGGGAACAATGATTTGATTAATGCAAATTCACATTCATTGAAACAATCCTGAAAAGGTTTAGGGTCACTACGTGTCCTGATAAGGGTTAGGGTCACTACGTGTCCTGATAAGGGTTAGGGTTAGGGTCACTACGTGTCCTGATAAGGCTTAGGGTCACTACGTGTCCTGATAAGGGTTAGGGTTAGGGTCACTACGTGTCCTGATAAGGGTTAGGGTCACTACGTGTCCTGATAAGGTTTAGGGTCACTACGTGTCCTGATAAGGGTTAGGGTCACTACGTGTCCTGATAAGGGTTAGGGTCACTACGTGTCCTGATAAGGTTTAGGGTCACTACGTGTCCTGATAAGGGTTAGGGTTAGGGTCACTACGTGTCCTGATAAGGGTTAGGGTCACTACGTGTCCTGATAAGGGTTAGGGTCACTACGTGTCCTGATAAGGGTTAGGGTTAGGGTCACTACGTGTCCTGATAAGGGTTAGGGTCACTACGTGTCCTGATAAGGGTTAGGGTCACTACGTGTCCTGATAAGGGTCACTACGTGTCCTGATAAGGGTTAGCACTACGTGTCCTGATAAGGGTTAGGGTCACTACGTGTCCTGATAAGGGTTAGGGTCACTAGGTGTCCGGGTTAGGGTTAGGGTCACTACGTGTCCTGATAAGGGTTAGGGTTAGGGTCACTACGTGTCCTGATAAGGGTTAGGGTTAGGGTCACTACGTGTCCTGATAAGGGTTAGGGTCTCTACGTGTCCTGATAAGGGTTAGGGTCACTACGTGTCCTGGTAAGGGTTAGGGTTAGGGTCACTACGTGTCCTGATAAGGGTTAGGGTCAGGGTCACTACGTGTCCTGATAAGGGTTAGGGTCACTAAGTGTCCTGATAAGGGTTTAGGGTCACTACGTGTCCTGATAAGGGTTAGGGTCACTACGTGTCCTGATAAGGGTTAGGGTTAGGGTCAATACGTGTCCTGATAAGGGTTAGGGTTAGGGTCACTACGTGTCCTGATCAGGGTTAGGGTTAGGGTCACTACGTGTCCTGATAAGGGTTAGGGTTAGGGTCACTACGTGTCCTGATAAGGGTTAGGGTTAGGGTCACTACGTGTCCTGATAAGGGTTAGGGTCACTAAGTGTCCTGATAAGGTTTAGGGTCACTACGTGTCCTGATAAGGGTTAGGGTCAATACGTGTCCTGATAAGGGTTAGGGTTAAGGTCACTACGTGTCCTGATAAGGGTCAGGGTCACTACGTGTCCTGATAAGGGTCAGGGTCACTACGTGTCCTGATAAGGATTAGGGTCACTACGTGTCCTGATAAGGGTTAGGGTCACTACGTGTCCTGATAAGGGTTAGGGTCACTACGTGTCCTGATAAGGGTTAGGGTTAGGGTCACTACGTGTCCTGATAAGGGTTAGGGTTAGGGTCACTACGTGTCCTGATCAGGGTTAGGGTTAGGGTCACTACGTGTCCTGATAAGGGTTAGGGTTAGGGTCACTACGTGTCCTGATAAGGGTTAGGGTTAGGGTCACTACGTGTCCTGATAAGGGTTAGGGTCACTACGTGTCCTGATGATAAGGGTTAGGGTCACTACGTGTCCTGATAAGGGTTAGGGTTAGGGTCACTACGTGTCCTGATAAGGGTTAGGGTCAGGGTCACTACGTGTCCTGATAAGGGTTAGGGTCACTACGTGTCCTGATAAGGGTTAGGGTTAGGGTCACTACGTGTCCTGATAAGGGTTAGGGTCACTACGTGTCCTGATAAGGGTTAGGGTTAAGGTCACTACGTGTCCTGATAAGGGTCAGGGTCACTACGTGTCCTGATAAGGGTCAGGGTCACTACGTGTCCTGATAAGGATTAGGGTCACTACGTGTCCTGATAAGGGTTAGGGTCACTACGTGTCCTGATAAGGGTTAGGGTTAGGGTCACTACGTGTCCTGATAAGGGTTAGGGTTAGGGTCACTACGTGTCCTGATCAGGGTTAGGGTTAGGGTCACTACGTGTCCTGATAAGGGTTAGGGTCACTACGTGTCCTGATAAGGGTTAGGGTCACTACGTGTCCTAATAAGGGAAGGGTTAGGGTCACTACGTGTCCTGATAAGGGTTAGGGTCACTACGTGTCCTGATAAGGATTAGGGTCACTACGTGTCCTGATAAGGGTTAGGGTCACTACGTGTCCTGATTAGGGTTAGGGTCACTACGTGTCCTGATAAGGTTTAGGGTCACTACGTGTCCTGATAAGGGTTAGGGTCAGGGTCACTACGTGTCCTGATAAGGGTTAGGGTCACTACGTGTCCTGATAAGGGTTAGAGTCACTACGTGTCCTGATCAGGGTTAGGGTTAGGGTCACTACGTGTCCTGATAAGGGTTAGGGTCACTACGTATCCTGATTAGGGTTAGGGTCACTACGTGTCCTGATAAGGTTTAGGGTCACTACGTGTCCTGATAAGGGTTAGGGTCAGGGTCACTACGTGTCCTGATAAGGGTTAGGGTCACTACGTGTCCTGATAAGGGTTAGAGTCACTACGTGTCCTGATAAGGGTTAGGGTCACTACGTGTCCTGATAAGATAAGGGTCAGGGTCACTACGTGTCCTGATAAGGGTTAGGGTTAGAGTCACTACGTGTCCTGATAAGGGTTAGGGTTAGAGTCACTACGTGTCCTGATAAGGGTTAGGGTCACTACGTGTCCTGATAAGGGTTAGGGTTAGGGTCACTACGTGTCCTGATAACGGGTTAGGGTCACTACGTGTCCTGATAAGGGTTAGGGTCACTACGTGTCCTGATAAGGGTTAGGGTCAGGGTCACTACGTGTCCTGATAAGGGTTAGGGTCACTACGTGTCCTGATAAGGGTTAGGGTCACTACGTGTCCTGATTAGGGTTAGGGTCACTACGTGTCCTGATAAGGTTTAGGGTCACTACGTGTCCTGATAAGGGTTAGGGTCACTACGTGTCCTGATAAGGGTTAGGGTCACTACGTGTCCTGATAAGGGTTAGGGTTAAGGTCACTACGTGTCCTGATAAGGGTCAGGGTCACTACGTGTCCTGATAAGGGTCAGGGTCACTACGTGTCCTGATAAGGATTAGGGTCACTACGTGTCCTGATAAGGGTTAGGGTCACTACGTGTCCTGATAAGGGTTAGGGTCACTACGTGTCCTGATAAGGGTTAGGGTTAGGGTCACTACGTGTCCTGATAAGGGTTAGGGTTAGGGTCACTACGTGTCCTGATCAGGGTTAGGGTTAGGGTCACTACGTGTCCTGATAAGGGTTAGGGTTAGGGTCACTACGTGTCCTGATAAGGGTTAGGGTTAGGGTCACTACGTGTCCTGATAAGGGTTAGGGTCACTACGTGTCCTGATAAGGGTTAGGGTCACTACGTGTCCTGATAAGGGTTAGGGTTAGGGTCACTACGTGTCCTGATAAGGGTTAGGGTCAGGGTCACTACGTGTCCTGATAAGGGTTAGGGTCACTACGTGTCCTGATAAGGGTTAGGGTTAGGGTCACTACGTGTCCTGATAAGGGTTAGGGTCACTACGTGTCCTGATAAGGGTTAGGGTTAAGGTCACTACGTGTCCTGATAAGGGTCAGGGTCACTACGTGTCCTGATAAGGGTCAGGGTCACTACGTGTCCTGATAAGGATTAGGGTCACTACGTGTCCTGATAAGGGTTAGGGTTAGGGTCACTACGTGTCCTGATAAGGGTTAGGGTTAGGGTCACTACGTGTCCTGATCAGGGTTAGGGTTAGGGTCACTACGTGTCCTGATAAGGGTTAGGGTCACTACGTGTCCTGATAAGGGTTAGGGTCACTACGTGTCCTGATAAGGGTTAGGGTCACTACGTGTCCTGATAAGGGTTAGGGTCACTACGTGTCCTGATAAGGATTAGGGTCACTACGTGTCCTGATAAGGGTTAGGGTCACTACGTGTCCTGATTAGGGTTAGGGTCACTACGTGTCCTGATAAGGTTTAGGGTCACTACGTGTCCTGATAAGGGTTAGGGTCAGGGTCACTACGTGTCCTGATAAGGGTTAGGGTCACTACGTGTCCTGATAAGATAAGGGTTAGAGTCACTACGTGTCCTGATCAGGGTTAGGGTTAGGGTCACTACGTGTCCTGATAAGGGTTAGGGTCACTACGTATCCTGATTAGGGTTAGGGTCACTACGTGTCCTGATAAGGTTTAGGGTCACTACGTGTCCTGATAAGGGTTAGGGTCAGGGTCACTACGTGTCCTGATAAGGGTTAGGGTCACTACGTGTCCTGATAAGGGTTAGAGTCACTACGTGTCCTGATAAGGGTTAGGGTCACTACGTGTCCTGATAAGGGTCAGGGTCACTACGTGTCCTGATAAGGGTTAGGGTTAGAGTCACTACGTGTCCTGATAAGGGTTAGGGTTAGAGTCACTACGTGTCCTGATAAGGGTTAGGGTCACTACGTGTCCTGATAAGGGTTAGGGTTAGGGTCACTACGTGTCCTGATAAGGGTTAGGGTCACTACGTGTCCTGATAAGGGTTAGGGTCACTACGTGTCCTGATAAGGGTTAGGGTCAGGGTCACTACGTGTCCTGATAAGGGTTAGGGTCACTACGTGTCCTGATAAGGGTTAGGGTCACTACGTGTCCTGATAAGGGTTAGGGTCACTACGTGTCCTGATAAGGGTTAGGGTCACTACGTGTCCTGATAAGGGTTAGGGTCACTACGTGTCCTGATAAGGGTTAGGGTCACTACGTATCCTGATAAGGGTTAGGGTTAGAGTCACTACGTATCCTGATAAGGGTTAGGGTTAGAGTCACTAGGTGTCCGGGTTAGGGTTAGGGTCACTACGTGTCCTGATAAGGGTTAGGGTTAGGGTCACTACGTGTCCTGATAAGGGTTAGGGTTAGGGTCACTACGTGTCCTGATAAGGGTTAGGGTCACTACGTGTCCTGATAAGGGTTAGGGTCACTACGTGTCCTGATAAGGGTTAGGGTCACTACGTGTCCTGGTAAGGGTTAGGGTTAGGGTCACTACGTGTCCTGATAAGGGTTAGGGTCGGGTCAGGGTCACTACGTGTCCTGATAAGGGTTAGGGTCACTAAGTGTCCTGATAAGGTTTAGGGTCACTACGTGTCCTGATAAGGGTTAGGGTCACTACGTGTCCTGATAAGGGTTAGGGTTAGGGTCACTACGTGTCCTGATAAGGGTTAGGGTTAGGGTCACTACGTGTCCTGATCAGGGTTAGGGTTAGGGTCACTACGTGTCCTGATAAGGGTTAGGGTTAGGGTCACTACGTGTCCTGATAAGGGTTAGGGTTAGGGTCACTACGTGTCCTGATAAGGGTTAGGGTCACTAAGTGTCCTGATAAGGTTTAGGGTCACTACGTGTCCTGATAAGGGTTAGGGTTAAGGTCACTACGTGTCCTGATAAGGGTCAGGGTCACTACGTGTCCTGATAAGGGTCAGGGTCACTACGTGTCCTGATAAGGATTAGGGTCACTACGTGTCCTGATAAGGGTTAGGGTCACTACGTGTCCTGATAAGGGTTAGGGTTAGGGTCACTACGTGTCCTGATAAGGGCTAGGGTTAGGGTCACTACGTGTCCTGATCAGGGTTAGGGTTAGGGTCACTACGTGTCCTGATAAGGGTTAGGGTTAGGGTCACTACGTGTCCTGATAAGGGTTAGGGTTAGGGTCACTACGTGTCCTGATAAGGGTTAGGGTCACTACGTGTCCTGATAAGGTTTAGGGTCACTACGTGTCCTGATAAGGGTTAGGGTCACTACGTGTCCTGGTAAGGGTTAGGGTTAGGGTCACTACGTGTCCTGATAAGGGTTAGGGTCAGGGTCACTACGTGTCCTGATAAGGGTTAGGGTCACTAAGTGTCCTGATAAGGTTTAGGGTCACTACGTGTCCTGATAAGGGTTAGGGTCACTACGTGTCCTGATAAGGGTTAGGGTTAAGGTCACTACGTGTCCTGATAAGGGTCAGGGTCACTACGTGTCCTGATAAGGGTCAGGGTCACTACGTGTCCTGATAAGGGTCAGGGTCACTACGTGTCCTGATAAGGGTTAGGGTCACTACGTGTCCTGATAAGGGTTAGGGTTAGGGTCACTACGTGTCCTGATAAGGGTTAGGTTTAGGGTCACTACGTGTCCTGATCAGGGTTAGGGTTAGGGTCACTACGTGTCCTGATAAGGGTTAGGGTCACTACGTGTCCTGATAAGGGTTAGGGTCACTACGTGTCCTGATAAGGGTTAGGGTCACTACGTGTCCTGATAAGGGTTAGGGTCACTACGTGTCCTGATAAGGATTAGGGTCACTACGTGTCCTGATAAGGGTTAGGGTCACTACGTGTCCTGATTAGGGTTAGGGTCACTATGTGTCCTGATAAGGTTTAGGGTCACTACGTGTCCTGATAAGGGTTAGGGTTAGGGTCACTACGTGTCCTGATAAGGGTTAGGGTCACTACGTGTCCTGATAAGGGTTAGGGTCACTACGTGTCCTGATAAGGGTTAGGGTCAGGGTCACTACGTGTCCTGATAAGGGTTAGGGTCACTACGTGTCCTGATAAGGGTTAGGGTCACTACGTGTCCTGATAAGGGTTAGGGTCACTACGTGTCCTGATAAGGGTTAGGGTCACAACGTGTCCTGATAAGGGTTAGGGTCACTACGTGTCCTGATAAGGGTTAGGGTCACTACGTATCCTGATAAGGGTTAGGGTTAGAGTCACTACGTATCCTGATAAGGGTTAGGGTTAGAGTCACTACGTGTCCTGATAAGGGTTAGGGTCACTACGTGTCCTGATAAGGGTTAGGGTCACTAGGTGTCCGGGTTAGGGTTAGGGTCACTACGTGTCCTGATAAGGGTTAGGGTTAGGGTCACTACGTGTCCTGATAAGGGTTAGGGTTAGGGTCACTACGTGTCCTGATAAGGGTTAGGGTCACTACGTGTCCTGATAAGGGTTAGGGTCACTACGTGTCCTGATAAGGGTTAGGGTCACTACGTGTCCTGATAAGGGTTAGGGTCACACGTGTCCTGATAAGGGTTAGGGTCACTACGTGTCCTGATAAGGGTTAGGGTCACTACGTGTCCTGATAAGGTCTAGGGTAACTACGTGTCCTGATAAGGGTTAGCGTCACTACGTGTCCTGATAAGGGTTAGGGTTAGGGTCACTACGTGTCCTGATAAGGGTTAGGGTCACTACGTGTCCTGATAAGGGTTAGGGTTAGGGTCACTACGTGTCCTGATAAGGATTAGGGTCACTACGTGTCCTGATAAGGATTAGGGTCACTACGTGTCCTGATAAGGGTTAGGGTCACTACGTGTCCTGATAAGGGTTAGGGTTAGGGTCACTACGTGTCCTGATAAGGGTTAGGGTTAGGGTCACTACGTGTCCTGATAAGGGTTAGGGTTAGGGTCACTACGTGTCCTGATCAGGGTTAGGGTTAGGGTCACTACGTGTCCTGATAAGGGTTAGGGTTAGGGTCACTACGTGTCCTGATAAGGGTTAGGGTTAGGGTCACTACGTGTCCTGATAAGGGTTAGGGTCACTACGTGTCCTGATAAGGGTTAGGGTCACTACGTGTCCTGATAAGGGTTAGGGTCACTACGTGTCCTGGTAAGGGTTAGGGTTAGGGTCACTACGTGTCCTGATAAGGGTTAGGGTCAGGGTCACTACGTGTCCTGATAAGGTTTAGGGTCACTACGTGTCCTGATAAGGGTTAGGGTCACTACGTGTCCTGATAAGGGTTAGGGTCACTACGTGTCCTGATAAGGGTTAGGGTCACTATGTGTCCTGATAAGGGTTAGGGTCACTACGTGTCCTGATAAGGGTCACTACGTGTCCTGATAAGGGTTAGGGTCACTACGTGTCCTGATAAGGGTTAGGGTCACTACGTGTCCTGATAAGGGTCACTACGTGTCCTGATAAGGGTTAGGGTCACTACGTGTCCTGATAAGGGTTAGGGTCACTACGTGTCCTGATAAGGGTTAGGGTCACTACGTGTCCTGATAAGGGTTAGGGTCACTACGTGTCCTGATAAGGGTTAGGGTCACTACGTGTCCTGATAAGGGTTAGGGTCACTACGTGTCCTGATAAGGGTCACTACGTGTCCTGATAAGGGTTAGGGTCACTACGTGTCCTGATAAGGGTTAGGGTCACTACGTGTCCTGATAAGGGTCACTACGTGTCCTGATAAGGGTCAGGGTTAGAGTCACTACGTGTCCTGATAAGGGTTAGGTTTAGGGTCACTACGTGTCCTGATAAGGGTTAGGGTCAGGGTCACTACGTGTCCTGATAAGGTTTAGGGTCACTACGTGTCCTGATAAGGTTTAGGGTCACTACGTGTCCTGATAAGGGTTAGGGTCACTACGTGTCCTGATAAGGGTTAGGGTCACTACGTGTCCTGATAAGGGTTAGGGTCACTACGTGTCCTGATAAGGGTTAGGGTTAGGGTCACTACGTGTCCTGATAAGGGTTAGGGTTAGGGTCACTACGTGTCCTGATAAGGGTTAGGGTTAGGGTCACTACGTGTCCTGATCAGGGTTAGGGTTAGGGTCACTACGTGTCCTGATCAGGGTTAGGGTTAGGGTCACTACGTGTCCTGATAAGGGTTAGGGTCACTACGTGTCCTGATAAGGGTTAGGGTCACTACGTGTCCTGATAAGGGTTAGGGTCACTACGTGTCCTGATAAGGGTTAGGGTCACTACGTGTCCTGATTAGGGTTAGGGTCACTACGTGTCCTGATAAGGTTTAGGGTCACTACGTGTCCTGATAAGGGTTAGGGTCAGGGTCACTACGTGTCCTGATAAGGGTTAGGGTCACTACGTGTCCTGATAAGGGTTAGAGTCACTACGTGTCCTGATAAGGGTTAGGGTCAATACGTGTCCTGATAAGGGTTAGGGTCACTACGTGTCCTGATAAGGGTCAGGGTCACTACGTGTCCTGATAAGGGTTAGGGTCACTACGTGTCCTGATAAGGGTATGGGTCACTACGTATCCTGATAAGGGTTAGGGTTAGAGTCACTACGTGTCCTGATAAGGGTTAGGGTCACTACGTGTCCGGGTTAGGGTTAGGGTCACTACGTGTCCTGATAAGGGTTAGGGTTACTATGTGTCCTGATAAGGGTTAGGGTTAGGGTCACTACGTGTCCTGATAAGGGTTAGGGTTAGGGTCACTACGTGTCCTGATAAGGGTTAGGGTCACTACGTGTCCTGATAAGGGTTAGGGTTAGGGTCACTACGTGTCCTGATAAGGGTTAGGGTTAGGGTCACTACGTGTCCTGATAAGGGTTAGG
This sequence comes from Coregonus ussuriensis, assembly GCA_031479575.1. Classification (NCBI taxonomy): domain Eukaryota; kingdom Metazoa; phylum Chordata; class Actinopteri; order Salmoniformes; family Salmonidae; genus Coregonus; species Coregonus ussuriensis. The sequence goes on along the minus strand of CM062510.1, from coordinate 17,207,719 downwards.
GTCACTACGTGTCCTGATAAGGGTTAGGGTCACTACGTGTCCTGATAAGGGTTAGGGTTAGGGTCACTACGTGTCCTGATAAGGGTTACGGTCACTACGTGTCCTGATAAGGGTTAGGGTTAGGGTCACTACGTGTCCTGATAAGGGTTAGGGTCACTACGTGTCCTGATAAGGGTTGGGTTAGGGTCACTACGTGTCCTGATAAGGGTTAGGGTCACTACGTGTCCTGATAAGGATTAGGGTTAGGGTCACTACGTGTCCTGATAAGGTTTAGGGTAACTACGTGTCCTGATAAGGGTTAGGGTCACTACGTGTCCTGATAAGGGTTAGGGTTAGGGTCACTACGTGTCCTGATAAGGGTTAGGGTTAGGGTCACTACGTGTCCTGATAAGGGTTAGGGTCACTACGTGTCCTGATAAGGGTTAGGGTCACTACGTGTCCTGATAAGGGTTAGGGTCACTACGTGTCCTGATAAGGGTCAGGGTCACACGTGTCCTGATAAGGGTTAGGGTCACTACGTGTCCTGATAAGGGTTAGGGTCACTACGTGTCCTGATAAGGTCTAGGGTAACTACGTGTCCTGATAAGGGTTAGGGTCACTACGTGTCCTGATAAGGGTTAGGGTCACTACGTGTCCTGATAAGGGTTAGGGTTAGGGTCACTACGTGTCCTGATAAGGGTTAGGGTTAGGGTCACTACATGTCCTGATAAGGATTAGGGTCACTACGTGTCCTGATAAGGATTAGGGTCACTACGTGTCCTGATAAGGATTAGGGTCACTACGTGTCCTGATAAGGGTTAGGGTCACTACGTGTCCTGATAAGGGTTAGGGTCACTACGTGTGCTGATAAGGGTTAGGGTCACTACGTGTCCTGATAAGGGTTAGGGTTAGGGTCACTACGTGTCCTGATAAGGATTAGGGTTAGGGTCACTACGTGTCCTGATAAGGTTTAGGGTAACTACGTGTCCTGATAAGGGTTAGGGTCACTACGCGTCCTGGTTAGGGTTAGGGTCACTACGTGTCCTGATAAGGGTTAGGGTCACTACGTGTCCTGATAAGGGTTAGGGTCACTACGTGTCCTGATAAGGGTTAGGGTCACTACGTGTCCTGATAAGGGTTAGGGTTAGGGTCACTACGTGTCCTGATAAGAGTCACTACGTGTCCTGATAAGGGTTAGGGTTAGGGTCACTACGTGTCCTGATAAGGATTAGGGTCACTACGGGTCCTGATAAGGGTTAGGGTTAGGGTCACTACGTGTCCTGATAAGGGTTAGGGTCACTACGTGTCCTGATAAGGGTTAGGGTTAGGGTCACTACGTGTCCTGATAAGGGTTAGGGTCACTACGTGTCCTGATAAGGGTTAGGGTCACTACGTGTCCTGATAAGGGTTAGGGTTAGGGTCACTACGTGTCCTGATAAGGGTCACTACGTGTCCTGATAAGGGTTAGGGTCACTACGTGTCCTGATAAGGGTTAGGGTCACTACGTGTGCTGATAAGGGTTAGGGTCACTACGTGTCCTGATAAGGGTTAGGGTTAATACGTGTCCTGATAAGGGTTAGGGTCACTACGTGTCCTGATAAGGGTTAGGGTCACTACGTGTCCTGATAAGGGTTAGGGTTAGGGTCACTACGTGTCCTGATAAGGGTTAGGGTCACTACGTGTCCTGATAAGGGTTAGGGTCACTACGTGTCCTGATAAGGGTTAGGGTTAGGGTCACTACGTGTCCTGATAAGGGTTAGGGTAACTACGTGTCCTGATAAGGGTTAGGGTCACTACGTGTCCTGATAAGGGTTAGGGTCACTACGTGTCCTGATAAGGGTTAGGGTCACTACGTGTCCTGATAAGGGTTAGGGTTAGGGTTAGGGTCACTACGTGTCCTGATAAGGGTTAGGGTTAGGGTCACTACGTGTCCTGATAAGGGTTAGGGTCACTACGTGTCCTGATCAGGGTTAGGGTCACTACGTGTCCTGATAAGGGTTAGGGTCACTACGTGTCCTGATAAGGGTTAGGGTTAGGGTCACTACGTATCCTGATAAGGGTTAGGGTCACTACGTGTCCTGATAAGGGTTAGGGTTAGGGTCACTACATGTCCTGATCAGGGTCAGGGTCACTACGTGTCCTGATAAGGGTTAGGGTTAGGGTCACTACGTGTCCTGATAAGAGTTGGGGTCACTACGTGTCCTGATAAGGGTTAGGGTCACTACGTGTCCTGATAAGGGTTAGGGTCACTACGTGTCCTGATAAGGGTTAGGTTTAGGGTCACTACGTGTCCTGATAAGGGTTAGGGTCACTACGTGTCCTGATAAGGGTTAGGGTTAGGGTCACTACGTGTCCTGATAAGGGTTAGGGTCACTACGTGTCCTGATAAGGGTTAGGGTCACTACGTGTGCTGATAAGGGTTAGGGTCACTACGTGTGCTGATTGTATAAGGATTTGATTAATGCAACATACCAGTACACACACATTCCTCCATTCTGATCCCCCACTACCACACATAGTGGACTGATTCTGATCCCCCACTACCACACACATATAGTGGACTGATTCTGATCCCCCACTACCACACATAGTGGACTGATTCTGATCCCCCACTACCACACATAGTGGACTGATTCTGCTCACCCAGTACCACACATAGTGGACTTATTCTGATCCCCCACTACCACACATAGTGGACTGATTCTGATCCCCCAGTACCACACATAGTGGACTGATTCTGATCCCCCACTACCACACACATATAGTGGACTGATTCTGATCCCCCAGTACTACACATAGTGGACTGATTCTGATCCCCCACTACCACACACATATAGTGGACTGATTCTGATCCCCCACATAGTGGACTGATTCTGATCCCCCACTACCACACACACATAGTGGACTGATTCTGATCCCCCACATAGTGGACTGATTCTGATCCCCCACTACCACACATAGTGGACTGATTCTGATCCCCCACTACCACACATAGTGGACTGATTCTGATCCCCCACTACCACACATAGTGGACTGATTCTGATCCCCCACTACCACACATAGTGGACTGATTCTGATCCCCCACTACCACACATAGTGGACTGATTCTGCTCACCCACTACCACACATAGTGGACTGATTCTGATCCCCCACTACCACACATAGTGGACTGATTCTGATCCCCCACTACCACACATAGTGGACTGATTCTGATCCCCCACTACCACACATAGTGGACTGATTCTGCTCACCCAGTACCACACATAGTGGACTGATTCTGTTCCCCCAGTACCACACATAGTGGACTGATTCTGATCCCCCACTACCACACATAGTGGACTGATTCTGATCCCCCACTACCACACATAGTGGACTGATTCTGATCCCCCACTACCACACATAGTGGACTGATTCTGATCCCCCAGTACCACACATAGTGGACTGATTCTGATCCCCCGGTACCACACATAGTGGACTGATTCTGATCCCCCACTACCACACATAGTGGACTGATTCTGATCCCCCACTACCACACATAGTGGACTGATTCTGATCCCCCACTACCACACATAGTGGACTGATTCTGATCCCCCACTACCACACATAGTGGACTGATTCTGATCCCCCACTACCACACATAGTGGACTGATTCTATTCTGCTCCCCCACTACCACACATAGTGGACTGATTCTGCTCCCCCACTACCACACATAGTGGACTGATTCTGATCCCCCACTACCACACATAGTGGACTGATTCTGATCCCCCACTACCACACATAGTGGACTGATTCTGATCCCCCACTACCACACATAGTGGACTGATTCTGTTCCCTCAGTACCAAACACATGTAGTGGACTGATTCTGTTCCCCCGGTACCAAACACATGTAGTGGACTGATTCTGTTCCCCCAGTACCAAACACATGTAGTGGACTGGTTCTGTTCCCCCAGTACCAAACACAATAATCCCATTAGGCACCGCGTTATTTTTGAGTTTGCTCAATTTCACAAAAAAAGAATGGAGAGGCGTACATAATTATATGTCAGGTGCATTTGTTTATGTCTGACTTTGAGACTTGACACTTGTAACAGATGAAATACCTCCCAAATTAAATGTTTAACTGTAACTGAGGTTTCTATCGTGTCGTGTGAAACGACCGGGGGGATTGGAATCTCATGCTTGTTTTATTATGCAAAAGTGGAACATGAAATGAATCATTCAAGTCACGAGTCCCGAAGTCACCACTGTCTGGAAGTCACCCTCAGAGTTTCGTCAGCAACATATGACAATGGAAAGCCCTCCAAGAGTGTTGGTAGGGGCGAGGGGGTGGTTTGGTAGGGGCGAGGGGGTGGTTTGGGACTCAGAGTAAACCTTGCGAGCGCTAAAAGACTCTAAACCTTAAATGCGGCAGCTTATAATGTGTATGAATGGATCTGATTTATAAACGAAAACATGGTAAACAATACATGATGGTACCCCAAGTTCCACTGTAGATATATAGTCCACTACAATACATGATGGTACCCCAAGTTACACTGTAGATAGATATAGTCCACTACAATACATGATGGTACCCCAAGTTCCACTGTAGATATATAGTCCACTACAATACATGATGGTACCCCAAGTTCCACTGTAGATATATAGTCCACTACAATACATGATGGTACCCCAAGTTCCACTGTAGATATATAGTCCACTACAATACATGATGGTACCCCAAGTTCCACTGTAGATATATAGTCCACTACAATACATGATGGTACCCCAAGTTCCACTGTAGATATATAGTCCACTACAATACATGAAGGTACCCCAAGTCCACTGTAGGTATATAGTCCACTACAATACATGATGGTACCCCAAGTTCCACTGTAGATATATAGTCCACTACAATACATGATGGTACCCCAAGTTCCACTGTAGATAGTCCACTACAATACATGATGGTACCCCAAGTTCCACTGTAGATATATAGTCCACTACAATACATGATGGTACCCCAAGTTACACTGTAGATATATAGTCCACTACAATACATGATGGTACCCCAAGTTCCACTGTAGATATATAGTCCACTACAATACATGATGGTACCCCAAGTTCCACTGTAGATATATAGTCCACTACAATACATGATGGTACCCCAAGTTCCACTGTAGATATATAGTCCACTACAATACATGATGGTACCCCAAGTTCCACTGTAGGTATATAGTCCACTACAATACATGATGGTACCCCAAGTTCCACTGTAGATATATAGTCCACTACAATACATGATGGTACCCCCAAGTTCCACTGTAGATATATAGTCCACTACAATACATGATGGTACCCCAAGTTCCACTGTAGGTATATAGTCCACTACAATACATGATGGTACCCCAAGTTCCACTGTAGATATATAGTCCACTACAATACATGATGGTACCCCAAGTTCCACTGTAGATAGATAGTCCACTACAATACATGATGGTACCCCAAGTTCCACTGTATATATATAGTCCACTACAATACATGATGGTACCCCAAGTTACACTGTAGATATATAGTCCACTACAATACATGATGGTACCCCAAGTTCCACTGTAGATATATAGTCCACTACAATACATGAAGGTACCCCAAGTCCACTGTAGGTATATAGTCCACTACAATACATGATGGTACCCCAAGTTCCACTGTAGATATATAGTCCACTACAATACATGATGGTACCCCAAGTTCCACTGTAGATAGTCCACTACAATACATGATGGTACCCCAAGTTCCACTGTAGATATATAGTCCACTACAATACATGATGGTACCCCAAGTTACACTGTAGATATATAGTCCACTACAATACATGATGGTACCCCAAGTTCCACTGTAGATATATAGTCCACTACAATACATGATGGTACCCCAAGTTCCACTGTAGATATATAGTCCACTACAATACATGATGGTACCCCAAGTTCCACTGTAGATATATAGTCCACTACAATACATGATGGTACCCCAAGTTCCACTGTAGATAGATGGTCCACTACAATACATGATGGTACCCCAAGTTCCACTGTAGATATATAGTCCACTACAATACATGATGGTACCCCAAGTTCCACTGTAGATATATAGTCCACTACAATACATGATGGTACCCCAAGTTCCACTGTAAATATATAGGCCACTACAATACATGATGGTACCCCAAGTTCCACTGTAGATATATAGTCCACTACAATACATGATGGTACACCAAGTTCCACTGTAGATATATATAGTCCACTACTTGAGTTCTTGTGCTATAATTTGAAATTCCTGAAGTTCTATGACAGTTAATTTGACAGTGGGAAGTTAGTTTGAAATTCCTGAAGCTCTATGACAGTTAATTTGACAGTGGGAAGTTAGTTTGAAATTCCTGAAGCTCTATGACAGTTAATTTGACAGTGGGAAGTTAGTTTGAAATTCCTGAAGTTCTATGACAGTTAATTTGACAGTGCAGCTTAATGAATGTAGCTGATAGGGTTAGTAAAACAGCCGTATCTCTTGATTTGTAGAAGTTATGTCTGTTCTGATTTCAGATTTAAATAGCAGAAAATTAGATTTACTTCACGATAAGTTGTCTAACTTGTTGGGAAAGTGGTCAAAACATCAGTTGATTCATAAAGTTGAGACGTGGTTGCTAAAACGGCTAGCTGTAGCATTTGATCAGTAGAAGATAATTCTGTTGAAGATTTCATACCCTCTAAGATTTTGTCTAAAGTGCTGGTAAAGTTGTCAAAGTAGCTGATTTGTGTCAAAAGTTACATTGTTTACAGTAAATAAACAAAAATCCAGAAAATCACATTGTATGATTTTTAAGTAATTAATTTGCAATTTATTGCATGACATAAGTATTTGATACATCAGAAAAGCAGAACTTAATATTTGGTACAGAAACCTTTGTTTGCAATTACAGAGATCATACGTTTCCTGTAGGTCTTGACCAGGTTTGCACACACTGCAGCAGGGATTCTGGCCCACTCCTCCATACAGACCTTCTCCAGATCCTTCAGGTTTCGGGGCTGTCGCTGGGCAATACGGACTTTCAGCTCCCTCCAAAGATGTTCTATTGTGTTCAGCTATACGTTTTTATCAGACTTTTTTGGGAAAGTGGAAAAAAATTAACTTTCTACTTCCTACAGCATTTTCATGTTCATTTTGTGGGGCGCTACAGTGTCCTGGTAAAAAACTACTTTGCCAACGACCCCCATGCAAAGTGATGGAAGTGTTGAGTTTATGGATCTACTTTTGATGAAATAAGGAAGACATTCAATTTACTTTTAGGGAAAAGATTGTACAATAAAACCGGACTAAACGTTCAAATCGCCATTTTGCTCCTTCATTATGGATAATAATTCTGAGCATTCTACCAACATATAGCGTCCGCCATTGCTCTGGGTACAGCTTACCTCTGAAAAGCCAACAGCGTAAACCTGGCTGCTGCAGACCAGGCTGGGCCACGCTTCATTTAGCAACATGTTGCCATAGCGCCAGTTGGCAGGCATTCTGGAACGTCTCTTTAGCCAGTCAACAAGTTCAAACACAACTGGTACAGTGGCTTAAACCAAGAGATGGAATTGACACTGTTAAGATTCAAAATATCAGTGTTGCAAACATGTCACATCTTCTAGTCTCTCCCTCTTTGGAGGGAAAACTCAGGTCTGGTGATGGAGATCATTCCACACTCTGTGTTCTACTACCCGGGTCTGGTGTTGGAGATCATTCCACACTCTGTGTTCTACTACCCAGGTCTGGTGTTGGAGATCATTCCACACTGTAGATCTCCTATGTGTATTTTTTTAGGTTTAATCAGAGAACTTGAATGAGAGTATCTCTTGTCCCATTGATCACAGCTGTAAGGTTTCTATCCAGTGTGGGTTCTTTGGTGTACTGCCAGATTGTGTGAGGTAGCAAAACTCATCCCACAGTCAGAGCAGTGGTGAGGCTTCTCTCCTGTGTGTGTTCTCTGGTGTCCAATCAGGTGACTTGGCTGAGCAAAACTCTTACCACAGTCGAAGCAGTGGTGAGGCTCCTCTCCTGTGTGTGTTCTCTGGTGTTTATTCAGTCCACTTGAGGTGTTAAAGCTTTTACCACAGTCTGAGCAGTGGTACGGTTTCTCTCCAGTGTGGGTTCGCTTATGATAAGTCAGGCTACTTGAGAAAGCAAATCTCTTCTCACACCGATCACAACCATACGGCTTCTCCCCAGTGTGGGTTATCTGGTGTGATATCAGTTTGTCTAATCTAGCAAAACTCTTCCCACAGTCGGAGCAGTGGTGAGGCTTCTCTCCTGTGTGTGTTCTCTGGTGTCCAATAAGGTGACTTGGCTGAGTAAAACTCTTACCACAGTCGGAGCAGTGGTGAGGCTTCTCTCCTGTGTGTGTTCTCTGGTGTATAATCAGGTCACTTCTGGTGGTAAAGCTTTTCCCACAGTCAGAGCAGTGGTAAGGCTTCTCTCCAGTGTGTATTTTCTTGTGGACAGTCATGTTTGATGACTGAGTGAATCGCTTCCCACATTGATCACAGCTATAAGGCTTCTCTCCTGTGTGTGTTCTCTGGTGTATATTCAGTCCACTTGAGGTGGTAAAGCTTTTACCACAGTCTGAGCAGTGGTAAGGCTTCTCTCCAGTGTGTGTTCTCTGGTGCAGCTTTAAATGATGTGATGTTGAAAAGCTCTTCTCACAGTCAGAGCAGTGGTAAGGCTTCTGACCTGTGTGTCTCAGCAGGTGTATTTTCAGACTACTTGAATGAGCAAAACTAATCCCACAGTCGGGGCAGTGGTATGGTTTTTTCCCAGTGTGTATTCGCTTGTGTACAGTCAGGTGGGCTGACCGAATGAATCTCTTCCCACATAGATCACAGCTATAAGGCTCCTTTCCTGTGTGTGTTCTCTGGTGTAAATTCAGTCCACTTGAGGTGGTAAAGCTTTTCCCACAGTCTGAGCAGTGGTAAGGCTTCTCTCCAGTGTGTGTCTGCTGTTGTGATTTCATGTTGCTTGGCTTAGTAAATCTCTTCCCACATAGATCACAGCCATAAGATTTCTTTCCTGTGTGAATTCTCAGGTGTGATTTCAATGAATGTGATTTAGAGAAACTCATTCCACACTGAGAGCAGTGGTATGGCTTTTCTCCTGTGTGGCTTCTTTGGCGTATTTTAAGTTCTGTTGAAGATTTGCAATTCTTCCCACTATCAGAGCAGTGAGATTTCTTCCCTGTGGGTCTCCGCTCTGGTTTCTTGAGGTGTTCTGATCTGGAGATTTTCTTCACTGCTTCTTCAGCATCATGATGTCGTTGAGGCTCCCCAGAGGATCCAAGATAGTCACGTGTCTCTCCTGTGTGAACAACAAAATCAGACAAATGGTTAACTTCTGACTTCTATTCCAAGCTAAATCCAACCAGGGACCTTCCATTGTGTTAAACTAGGGCAGTGTTTCTTAATATGCTTACTATAACGTGGCGTTTTCACATAATAACTTCATGATTTGGGTGTCACATATTTACGTGATAATTCTATTGTATTAACGTGATAATTATCTAATTTAAATAAATAAAAAAGCAGGATTAGGGGATAGACAAGCATAACTGGGAAACATTTGACTGTCAGTTTTTCTGCCACAGGGCATCTGTCTAACTTGGAGGAAATATACCAGTCTATCTTCATGTCAACTAACAGAACTATCTACTGTAGTGGAAATATACCAGTCTATCTTCATGTAAACTAACAGAACTGTCTCCCTTGGAGGAAATATACCAGTCTATCTTCATGTCAACTAACAGAACTCTGTCTACCTTGGTGGAAATATACCAGTCCATCTTCATGTCAACTAACATAACTCTGTCTACTGTGGTGGAAATATACCAGTCTATCTTCATGTCAACTAACAGAACTCTGTCTACTGTGGTAGAAATACACCAGTCTATCTTCATGTCAACTAACATAACTCTGTCTACCTTGGTGGAAATACACCAGTCTATCTTCATGTCAACTAACAGAACTGTCTACTGTGGTGGAAATATACCAGTCTATCTTCACATCAACTAACAGAACTGTCTCCTGTGGTGGAAATATACCAGTCTATCTTCATGTCAACTAACAGAACTGTCTAACTTGGAGGAAATATACCAGTCTATCTTCATGTCAACTAACAGAACTGTCTACTGTGGTGGAAATATACCAGTCTATCTTCATGTCAACTAACAGAACTATCTACTGTGGTGGAAATATACCAGTCTATCTTCATGTCAACTAACAGAACTCTGTCTACTGTGGTAGAAATACACCAGTCTATCTTCATGTCAACTAACATAACTCTGTCTACCTTGGTGGAAATACACCAGTCTATCTTCATGTCAACTAACAGAACTGTCTACTGTGGTGGAAATATACCAGTCTATCTTCACATCAACTAACAGAACTGTCTCCTGTGGTGGAAATATACCAGTCTATCTTCATGTCAACTAACAGAACTGTCTAACTTGGAGGAAATATACCAGTCTATCTTCATGTCAACTAACAGAACTGTCTACTGTGGTGGAAATATACCAGTCTATCTTCATGTCAACTAACAGAACTATCTACTGTGGTGGAAATATACCAGTCTATCTTCATGTCAACTAACAGAACTCTGTCTACTGTGGTGGAAATATACCAGTCTATATTCATGTCAACTAACAGAACTGTCTACTGTGGTGGAAATATACCAGTCTATCTTCATGTCAACTAACAGAACTCTGTCTACTGTGGTGGAAATATACCAGTCTATCTTCATGTCAACTAACAGAACTGTCTACTGTGGTGGAAATATACCAGTCTATCTTCATGTCAACTAACAGAACTCTGTCTACTGTGGTGGAAATATACCAGTCTATATTCATGTCAACTAACAGAACTGTCTACTGTGGTGGAAATATACCAGTCTAGCTGCAGGTTGTCCTGGGAACAGATCTATTGTATTTGTTCAGAACTGACTTTGATGTGTCAAATCTCCCTCTTCCTCCTCTTCTCCTCCTCTTGTAGGTCCACTCAGCCTCAGTGTTTTCCTGCAGTCCACCAGCCTCACAGACACCCTCTTCAGACCCAGCAGTAAGGTGCTACTGGGAGAGGTACGACCTGGGGACTCTGGGAGGGTGGAGGGGGGCAGGCTAGCGTTGTCCTGGTAACCATAAAGAGGGGGCACAGACACATTCACTATGGATTATGTCATTCACTGATTTCATGAAGCACTTTACAGAAACCTGGCCTAGCTAGACCCTGATAGAGCAAGCTGTATGCTAGACCAGACCAAGCTGTAGCAACTAGACCATACCAAGCTGTAGCAACTAGACCAGACCAAGCTGTATCAACTAGACCAGACCAAGCTGTATCAACTAGACCAGACCAAGCTGTAGCAACTAGACCAGACCAAGCTGTAGCAACTAGGCCATACCAAGCTGTAGCAACTAGACCAGACCAAGCTGTAGCAACTAGACCATACCAAGCTGTAACAACTAGACCAGACCAAGCTGTAGCAACTAGACCAGACCAAGCTGTATCAACTAGACCAGACCAAGCTGTATCAACTAGACCAGACCAAGCTGTAGCAACTAGACCAGACCAAGCTGTAGCAACTAGACCAGACCAAGCTGTAGCAACTAGACCATACCAAGCTGTAGCAACTAGACCATACCAAGCTGTAACAACTAGACCAGACCAAGCTGTAGCAACTAGACCAGACCAAGCTGTATCAACTAGACCAGACCAAGCTGTATCAACTAGACCCGACCAAGATTTAGCAACTAGACCAGACCAAGCTGTAGCAACTAGACCATACCAAGCTGTAGCAACTAGACCATACCAAGCTGTATCAACTAGACCAGACCAAGCTGTAGCAACTAGGCCAAGCTGTAGCAACTAGACCAGACCAAGCTGTATTAACTAGACCAGACCAAGCTGTATCAACTAGACCAGACCGAGCTGTAGCAACTAGACCAGACCAAGCTATAGCAACTAGATCAGACCAAGCTGTATCAACTAGACAAAGCTGTAGCAACTAGACCAAGCTGTAGCAACTAGACCAGGCCAAGGTGTATCAACTAGACCAGATCAAGCTGTAGCAACTAGACCAGACCAAGTTGTAGCAACTAGACCAGACCAAGCTGTATCAACTAGACCAGACCAAGCTGTAGCAACTAGACCATACCAAGCTGTATCAACTAGACCAGACCAAGCTGTAGCAACTAGACCAGACCAAGCTGTAGCAACTAGACCATACCAAGCTGTAGCAACTAGATCAGACCAAGCTGTAGCAACTAGACCAGACCAAGCTGTAGCAACTAGACCATACCAAGCTGTAGCAACTAGACCAGACCAAGCTTTAGCAACTAGACCAGACCAAGCTGTAGCAACTATGCCAAGCTGTAGCAACTAGACCAGGCCAAGGTGTATCAACTAGACCAGATCAAGCTGTAGCAACTAGACCAGACCAAGTTGTAGCAACTAGACCATACCAAGCTGTAGCAACTAGATCAGACCAAGCTGTAGCAACAAGACCTGACCAAGCTGTAGCAACTAGACCATACCAAGCTGTAGCAACCACGGCCAAGCTGTAGCAACTAGACCAAGCTGTAGCAACTAGACCAGACCAAGCTGTAGCAACTAGAACATACCAAGCTGTAGCAACTAGAACAGACCAAGCTGTAGCAACTAGACCAGACCAAGCTGTAGCAACAAGACCCGACCAAGCTGTAGCAACTAGACAATACCAAGCTGTAGCAACCACGGCCAAGCTGTAGCAACTATACCAAGCTGTAGCAACTAGACCAAGCTGTAGCAACTAGACCAGACCAAGCTGTAGCAACTAGAACAGACCAAGCTGTAGCAACTAGAACAGATCAAGCTGTAGCAACTAGATCATACCAATCTGTAGCAACTAGATCAGACCAAGCTGTAGCAACAAGACCCAACAAAGCTGTAGCAACTAGACCAAACCAAGCTGTAGCAACTAGACCAGACCAAGCTGTAGAAACTAGACCAAACCAAGCTGTAGCAACTAGACCAAACCAAGCTGTAGCAACTAGACCAAGCTGTAGCAACTAGACCATACCAAGCTGTAGCAACTTGACCAAGATGTAGCAACTAGACCAGACCAAGCTGTAGCAACTAGACCAGACCAAGCTGTAGCAACTAGACCAGACCAAGCTGTAGCAACTAGACCAGACCAAGCTGTAGCAACTAGACCAAGCTGTAGCAACTATACCAAGCCGTAGCAACTATAACAGACCAAGCTGTAGCAACTAGACCAGACCAAGCTGTAGCAACTAGACCAGACCAAGCTGTAGCAAATAGACCAGACCAAGCTGTATCAACTAGACCAGAGCAAGATGTATCAACTAAACCAGTCTAAGCTGTAGCAACTAGACCAGACCAAGCTGTATCAACTAGACCAGAGCAAGATGTATCAACTAAACCAGTCTAAGCTGTAGCAACTAGACCAGACCAAGCTGTAGCAACTAGACCAGACCAAGCTGTAGCAACTAGACCAAGCTGTAGCAACTATACCAAGCTGTAGCAACTAGACCATACCAAGCTGTAGCAACTAGACCATACCAAGCTGTAGCAACTAGACCAGAAGTAGCTGTATCAACTAGACCAGTCTAAGCTGTAGCATCTAGACCATACCAAGCTGTAGCAACTAGACCAGACCTAGCTGTAGCAACTAGACCAGACCAAGCTGTAGCAACTAGATCAGACCAAGCTGTAGCAACTAGACCAGACCAAGCTGTATCAACTAGACCAGACCAAGCTGTAGCAAATAGACCAGACCAAGCTGTAGCAACTAGACCAGACCATGCTGTATCAACTAGACCAGACCAAGCTGTAGCAACTAGACCAGACCAAGCTGTAGCACCTAGACCAGACCAAGCTGGAGCAACTAGACCAAGCTGTAGCAACTAGACCATACCAAGCTGTAGCAACTAGACCAGACCAAGCTGTAGCAACTAGACCAGACCAAGCTGTAGCAACTAGACAAAGCTGTATCAACTAGACCAGACCAAGCTGTATCAACTAGACCATACCAAGCTGTATCAACTAGACCAGACCAAGCTGTATCAACTAGACCAGACCAAGCTGTAGCAACTAGACCAAGCTGTATCAACTAGACCAGACCAAGCTGTAGCAACTAGACCAAGCTGTATCAACTAGACCAGACCAAGCTGTATCAATTAGACCAGACCAAGCTGTATCAACTAGACCAGACCAAGCTGTATCAACTAGACCAGACCAAGCTGTAGCAACTAGACCATACCAAGCTGTAGCAACTAGACCATACCAAGCTGTAGCAACTAGACCATACCAAGCTGTAGCAACTAGACCAGACCAAGCTGTAGCAACTAGACCAGACCAATCTGTAGCAACTAGACCAGACCAAGCTGTATCAACTAAACCAGTCTAAGCTGTAGCAACTAGACCAGACCAAGCTGTAGCAACTAGACCAGACCAAGCTGTATCAACTAGACCAGACCAAGCTGTATCAACTAGACCAGACAGTTGTCATGTTAGGTAAGTACCATCTGGTGATCTGATCTGGAGAGATTCTTCTCTGCCTCGTCAGCATCATGATGTTGTTGAGGCTCCCCAGAGGATCCAAGATAGTCATGTCTCTCTCCTGTGTGAACGACAAAGTCAGACTGTCAATGTAGTGAATGTTTAAATGCTTTTACAAACGCTTTTGACAATTGTCTTCTACAATTAATAAGACAGTCAAGTGAGCAACAATAGTCATATGTTGTCTTCATTTTTCACATAGTAGTAATGTCTTATGATTTTAGTCTTACAATAAGTTATTCCAGTTGCTGAAACCTTAGGCAGTGTTCCAGAGAACTTTAGGTCACCAATATTATTATAGTTATTATTTCATTATCAGCTTTACAACAGAGAGTTGTACAGCTTTATGGAGGCCCTAACAGTTTGGGACAGCTTTATGGAGGCCCTAACAGTTTGGGACAGCTTTATGGAGGCCCTAACAGTTTGGGACAGCTTTATGGAGGCCCTAACAGTTTGGGACAGCTTTATGGAGGCCCTAACAGTTTGGGACAGCTTTATGGAGGCCCTAACAGTTTGGGACAGCTTTATGGAGGCCCTAACAGTTTGGGACAGCTTTATGGAGGCCCTAACAGTTTGGGACAGCTTTATGGAGGCCCTTCTGCTTTACTTAAGTATCAAAAGTAAAAGTATTTTCAAATTAAAATTCCTGATATTAAGCAAAGCAGAAGGCACCATTTTCTGGTTTTTTAAATGTACAGATAGCCAGGGGCACACTCCAACACTCAGACATAATTTACAAACGATGTATTTGTGTTTAGTGAGTCCGCCAGATCAGAGGCAGTAGGGATGACCACGTGTTCTCTTGATAAGTGCATGAATTTGACAATTTTCCTGTCCTGCTAAGCATTTAAAATGTAACGAGTACTTTTGGGTATCAAAGAAAATGTAGGGAGTAAAAAGTACATTATTTTCTTTAGGAATCTAGTGAAGTAAATGTAGTCAAAAATATAAATAATAAAGTAAATTACAAATACCCCCCAAAACTACTTAAGAAGTACTTTAAAGTATTTCTACTTAAGTACATTAGGCCACTGCAATTAATGTATTGTTTAGTGTTGTGTAGTGGTTTTTGCTGGTATGCATCTAAAAAACATTTTAAAAGTTTGCCCACCAAGATTGACATGCTAAAATCGCCACTGCTCAAAAATACCATTCAATGGGTAGAATTTCGTGCAAATCATGGTCTTTTTTTTTGTCCTGGTTTCATGAGGAATCACTCAGTACTTACTGGTGTTAATCAGATCTCTCTCCTCCTCTTCTTGTTCTTCCTCCTCTTTCGATGTGACAGTTTTCTCCTCCTCCTTGACTCTAAAAACTGCATTCTCATCATCCTCTTCTTTCACTGTAACATCCTCCTCCTCTTTCACTCTGAACGCGTCTTCCTCTTCTTTCACTGTAACATCCTCCTCCTCTTTCACTCTGAACGCGTCTTCCTCTTCTTTCACTGCAACATCCTCCTCCTCTTCTTTCACTCTGAACGCGTCTTCCTCTTCTTTCACTGCAACATCCTCCTCCTCTTCTTTCACTCTGAACGCCTCTTCCTCTTCTTTCACTGTAACATCCTCCTCCTCTTTCAATCTGAACGCGTCTTCCTCTTCTTTCACTGTAACATCCTCCTCCTCTTTCACTCTGAACGCGTCTTCCTCTTCTTTCACTGTAACATCCTCCTCCTCTTTCACTCTGAACGCGTCTTCCTCTTCTTTCACTGTAACATCCTCCTCCTCTTTCACTCTGAACGCGTCTTCCTCTTCTTTCACTGTAACATCCTCCTCCTCTTTCACTCTGAACACGTCTTCCTCTTCTTTCACTGTAACATCCTCCTCCTCTTTCACTCTGAACGCGTCTTCCTCTTCTTTCACTGTAACGTCTTTCTCTTCTTCTTTCACGGTAACAGCTTCACCCTCTACTTGTTTTTGTATTGTAACATCCTCCTCTTCCTCCTCCTCTTTCACTAGAGCTTCTTTCTCCGTCCAGCAGACCTCCTCTTCTTTAGCAGGAGGAGAGTAGCTTAGTGAGCTCATGGTCGGGGATGTTAGCTAGCTAGGCTAGTGCTAACTTAACCAGCCAGCTAGCTGACCAATAACAACAACACCGTAAATATGAAATTAAATGGGATAACTAACTAGACGACAGAAGTGGGTTTAAAACACAGTGGCTAATATACACGAAAGCGTCTAAAGAGCTTTATTGTTTCGGCTAGCAAGCTACCGAGGTGGCTGACCAGTTTCATTGAACTATGAAAGAGCTGGGTTGTCACTACTTACCACAGCCACAAAGTCAGCATTGGCTGTCGCCAAAATTCATGAAAACAAACATTTACTTTTTAGACTTAATTTAAGGACAGGGTTAGGCATAGCGTTAGCAGTGTTATTAGGTTTAAAATCAGATTTTAAGAAGAGAAGTTGTAGAAAAGGCAGGGTTTAGACATATTTGTGACTGTGATAACTAGTGCCGACCGACTAGCTGTTGTTGTTGTTGAAAGAAGCGTCCCGTCCACTAAATTATACGTCATACACTGGCAGACTTGCCTGAAAGACCCACATCGCCATCTGCAGACTGGAGTGTGTAAAACAGTTGACATTTGTACTTTTATTTTCAGACAAAAAGTTAATAACTTTCAACGATTGTTTGAATTTTATTTCAAATATAATATTAAATAACAGTATATGAAATATATATAGAGGGAATCTCAAATTTCAAAGTCATCATTTGAAAAATGTAGGTTGGGATTCAATCTGAATCAAATCAAATCAAATCAAATTGTATTGGTCACATGCGCCGAATACAACAGGTGCAGACATTACAGTGAAATGCTTACTTACAGCCCTTAACCAACAGTGCATTTATTTTAAACAAAAAAAGTAAGAATAAAACAACAACAAAAAAAGTGTTGAGAAAAAAAGAGCAGAAGTAAAATAAAGTGACAGTAGGGAGGCTATATATACAGGGGGGTACCGTTGCAGAGTCAATGTGCGGGGGCACCGGCTAGTTGAGGTAATATGTACATGTGGGTAGAGTTAAAGTGACTATGCATATATACTTAACAGAGTAGCAGCAGCGTAAAAAGGATGGGGGTGGGGGGGCAGTGCAAATAGTCCGGGTAGCCATGATTAGCTGTTCAGGAGTCTTATGGCTTGGGGGTAGAAGCTGTTGAGAAGTCTTTTGGACCTAGACTTGTCAGTCTATGACTAGGGTGGCTGGAGTCTTTGACAATTTTGAGGGCCTTCCTCTGCTTAATTTTATCATCTCTCTCTCTCCGACCCTCTTTCTCTCTGACCCTCTTTCTCTCTGACCCCATCTCTCTGACTACTTTCTCTCTCTCTGACCCCCTCTCTCTCTGACCCTCTTTCTCTCTCTCCCTCTCTGACCCTCTCTCTCTGACCCTATCTATCTGACCCTCTTTCTCGCTATCCCTCTCTCTTTGACCCTCTTTCTCTCTCTCTGACCCTCTCTCGCTGAACCTCTCTTTCTGACCCTCTTTCTCCGACCCTCTCTCTCCCTGACCCTCTCTCTCTCTCTCTCTCTCTCCCTCTCTCTCTGACCCTCTCTCTCTGACCCTCTTTCTCTCTCTCCGACCCTCTTTCTCCCTCTCTCTCTGACCCTCTTTCTCTCTCTCTGACCCTCTCTCTCTCTGACCCTCTTTCTCTCACTCCCTCTCTGACCCTATCTCTCTCTGACCCTCTTTCTCTCTCTCCGACCCTCTCTCGCTGACCCTCTCTCTCTGACCCTCTTTCTCTCCCTGACCCTCTCTCTCTCCCTCTCTCTCTCTGACCCTATCTCTCTCTGACCCTCTTTCTCTCTCTCCCTGACCCTCTTTCTCTCTCTCTGACCCTCTCTCTCTGACCCTATCTCTCTCTCCCTCTCTCTCTGACCCTCTTTCTCTCATTCTCTCTCTGACCCTCTTTATCTCTATCCCTCTCTCTGACCCTCTCTCCCTGACCCTCTTTCTCCCTCTCTCTCTGACCCTCTCTCTCTCTGACCCTCTTTCTCTCACTCCCTCTCTGACCCTATCTCTCTCTGACCCTATCTCTCTGACCCCCTATCTCTCTCTCTCTCTCTCCCTGACCCTCTTTCTCTCTCTCTGACCCTCTCTCTCTGACCCTATCTCTCTCTCCCTCTCTCTCTGACCCTCTTTCTCTCATTCTCTCTCTGACCCACTTTATCTCTATCCCTCTCCCTGACCCTCTTTCTCTCTCTCCCTCTCTCTCTTTGACGCTTTTTCTCTTTCTCTCTCTCCCTCTCTCTCTGACCCTATCTCTCTCTGACCCTCTTTCTCTCTCTCCCTCTCTCTCTGACCCTCTTTCTCTCTCTCCCTCTCTCTCTCCCTGACCCTCTCTCTCTCTCTCTCTTTCTCTGACCCTCTCTCTCCCCCTCTCTCTCTGACCCTCTTTCTTTCTATCCCTCTCTCTCTGACAGTCTCTCTCTAGCCCTCCATAATTATTGGGACAGTGAAGCATTTTTTCTTATTTTGGTTTCTATACGTTTGGATTTTAAATCAAATAATTACTGAGGTTAAAATTATAGATTTTCAGCTTTTATTTGAGGGTATTTGTGTAAATATTAGTTTCACCATTTAAAAATGACACGTTTTATACATAGTCCCCCCATTTTAGAGGAAAAGTTAAGTATTTGTTCCCATATTCATATCACACACTGACTACGTCAAGCTTGTGACTCTACAATTTTTTGGGATGATTTGCTGTTTGTTTAGGTTGTGTTTCAGATTATTTTGTGCCCAATAGAAATTAAATGGTAAATAATGCATTGTGTCATTTTGGAGTCACGTTTAGTGTAAATCAGAATATAATATGTTTATAAACACTTCCACATTAATGTGGATGCTACCATGATTACAGATAATCCTGAATGAATTGTGACGCTAACCTCCCCTGTTATTGTAATGGTGAGAGGTTAGCATGTCTTGGGGGTATGATATAAAACGCTAACCTCCCCTGTTATTGTAATGGTGAGAGGTTAGCATGTCTTGGGGGTTTGATATAAAACGCTAACCTCCCCTGTTATTGTAATGGTGAGAAGAGGTTAGCATGTCTTGGGGGTATGATATAAAATGCTAACCTCCCCTGTTATTGTAATGGTGAGAGGTTAGCATGTCTTGGGGGTATGATATAAAATGCTAACCTCCCCTGTTATTGTAATGGTGAGAGGTTAGCATGTCTTGGGGGTATGATATAAAATGCTAACCTCCCCTGTTATTGTAATGGTGAGAGGTTAGCATGTCTTGGGGGTCTGATATAAAACGCTAACCTCCCCTGTTATTGTAATGGTGAGAGGTTAGCATGTCTTGGGGGTTTGATATAAAACGCTAACCTCCCCTGTTATTGTAATGGTGAGAGGTTAGCATGTCTTGGGGGTATGATATAAAACGCTAACCTCCCCTGTTATTGTAATGGTGAGAAGAGGTTAGCATGTCTTGGGGGTATGATATAAAATGCTAACCTCCCCTGTTATTGTAATGGTGAGAGGTTAGCATGTCTTGGGGGTCTGATATAAAACGCTAACCTCCCCTGTTATTGTAATGGTGAGAGGTTAGCATGTCTTGGGGGTTTGATATAAAACGCTAACCTCCCCTGTTATTGTAATGGTGAGAGGTTAGCATGTCTTGGGGGTTTGATATAAAACGCTAACCTCCCCTGTTATTGTAATGGTGAGAGGTTAGCATGTCTTGGGGGTTTGATATAAAACGTTAACCTCCCCTGTTATTGTAATGGTGAGAGGTTAGCATGTCTTGGGGGTTTGATATAAAACGCTAACCTCCCCTGTTATTGTAATGGTGAGAAGAGGTTAGCATGTCTTGGGGGTTTGATATAAAATGCTAACCTCCCCTGTTATTGTAATGGTGAGAGGTTAGCATGTCTTGGGGGTTTGATATAAAACGCTAACCTCCCCTGTTATTGTAATGGTGAGAAGAGGTTAGCATGTCTTGGGGGTCTGATATAAAACGCTAACCTCCCCTGTTATTGTAATGGTGAGAGGTTAGCATGTCTTGGGGGTTTGATATAAAACGCTAACCTCCCCTGTTATTGTAATGGTGAGAGGTTAGCATGTCTTGGGGGTTTGATATAAAACGTTAACCTCCCCTGTTATTGTAATGGTGAGAGGTTAGCATGTCTTGGGGGTATGATATAAAATGCTAACCTCCCCTGTTATTGTAATGGTGAGAGGTTAGCATGTCTTGTCTTGGGGGTTTGATATAAAATGCTAACCTCCCCTGTTATTGTAATGGTGAGTGGTTAGCATGTCTTGGGGGTTTGATATAAAACGCTAACCTCCCCTGTTATTGTAATGGTGAGAAGAGGTTAGCATGTCTTGGGGGTCTGATATAAAACGCTAACCTCCCCTGTTATTGTAATGGTGAGAGGTTAGCATGTCTTGGGGGTATGATATAAAACGCTAACCTCCCCTGTTATTGTAATGGTGAGAGGTTAGCATGTCTCGGGGGTATGATATAAAACGCTAACCTCCCCTGTTATTGTAAAGGTGAGAGGTTAGCATGTCTTGGGGGTCTGATATAAAACGCTAACCTCCCCTGTTATTGTAATGGTGAGAGGTTAGCATGTCTTGGGTTAACCGTTGTTATTGTAATGGTGAGAGGTTAGCATGTCTTGGGGGTCTGATATAAAACGCTAACCTCCCCTGTTATTGTAATGGTGAGAGGTTAGCATGTCTTGGGGGTTTGATATAAAACGCTAACCTCCCCTGTTATTGTAATGGTGAGAGGTTAGCATGTCTTGGGGGTTTGATATAAAACGCTAACCTCCCCTGTTATTGTAATGGTGAGAGGTTAGCATGTCTTGGGGGTTTGATATAAAACGCTAACCTCCCCTGTTATTGTAATGGTGAGAGGTTAGCATGTCTTGGGGGTTTGATATAAAACGCTAACCTCCCCTGTTATTGTAATGGTGAGAGGTTAGCATGTCTTGGGGGTATGATATAAAACGCTAACCTCCCCTGTTATTGTAATGGTGAGAGGTTAGCATGTCTTGGGGGTATGATATAAAACGCTAACCTCCCCTGTTATTGTAATGGTGAGAGGTTAGCATGTCTTGGGGGTTTGATATAAAACGCTAACCTAACCTCCCCTGTTATTGTAATGGTGAGAGGTTAGCATGTCTTGGGGGTATGATATAAAACGCTAACCTCCCCTGTTATTGTAATGGTGAGAGGTTAGCATGTCTTGGGGGTATGATATAAAATGCTAACCTCCCCTGTTATTGTAATGGTGAGAGGTTAGCATGTCTTGGGGGTTTGATATAAAACGCTAACCTCCCCTGTTATTGTAATGGTGAGAGGTTAGCATGTCTTGGGGGTTTGATATAAAACGCTAACCTCCCCTGTTATTGTAATGGTGAGAGGTTAGCATGTCTTGGGGGTATGATATAAAACGCTAACCTCCCCTGTTATTGTAATGGTGAGAGGTTAGCATGTCTTGGGGGTATGATATAAAACGCTAACCTCCCCTGTTATTGTAATGGTGAGAGGTTAGCATGTCTTGGGGGTATGATATAAAACGCTAACCTCCCCTGTTATTGTAATGGTGAGAGGTTAGCATGTCTTGGGGGTCTGATATAATATAAAACGCTAACCTCCCCTGTTATTGTAATGGTGAGAGGTTAGCATGTCTTGGGGGTCTGATATAAAACGCTAACCTCCCCTGTTATTGTAATGGTGAGAGGTTAGCATGTCTTGGGGGTCTGATATAAAACGCTAACCTCCCCTGTTATTGTAATGGTGAGAGGTTAGCATGTCTTGGGGGTCTGATATAAAACGCTAACCTCCCCTGTTATTGTAATGGTGAGAGGTTAGCATGTCTTGGGGGTCTGATATAAAACGCTAACCTCCCCTGTTATTGTAATGGTGAGAGGTTAGCATGTCTTGGGGGTATGATATAAAACGCTAACCTCCCCTGTTATTGTAATGGTGAGAGGTTAGCATGTCTTGGGGGTTTGATATAAAACGCTAACCTCCCCTGTTATTGTAATGGTGAGAGGTTAGCATGTCTTGGGGGTATGATATAAAACGCTAACCTCCCCTGTTATTGTAATGGTGAGAGGTTAGCATGTCTTGTCTTGGGGGTATGATATAAAACGCTAACCTCCCCTGTTATTGTAATGGTGAGAGGTTAGCATGTCTTGGGGGTATGATATAAAACGCTAACCTCTCCTGTTATTGTAATGGTGAGAGGTTAGCATGTCTTGGGGGTATGATATAAAACGCTAACCTCCCCTGTTATTGTAATGGTGAGAGGTTAGCATGTCTTGGGGGTATGATATAAAACGCTAACCTCCCCTGTTATTGTAATGGTGAGACGGTTAGCATGTCTTGGGGGTTTGATATAAAACGCTAACCTCCCCTGTTATTGTAATGGTGAGAGGTTAGCATGTCTTGGGGGTATGATATAAAACACTAACCTCCCCTGTTATTGTAATGGTGAGAGGTTAGCATGTCTTGGGGGTATGATATAAAACGCTAACCTCCCCTGTTATTGTAATGGTGAGAGGTTTGCATGTCTTGGGGGTATGATATAAAACGCTAACCTCCCCTGTTATTGTAATGGTGAGAGGTGAGGTTAGCATGTCTTGGGGGTATGATATAAAACGCTAACCTCCCCTGTTATTGTAATGGTGAGAGGTTAGCATGTCTTGGGGGTATGATATAAAACGCTAACCTCCCCTGTTATTGTAATGGTGAGAGGTTAGCATGTCTTGGGGGTATGATATAAAACGCTAACCTCCCCTGTTATTGTAATGGTGAGAGGTTAGCATGTCTTGGGGGTCTGATATAAAACGCTAACCTCCCCTGTTATTGTAATGGTGAGAGGTTAGCATGTCTTGGGGGTCTGATATAAAACGCTAACCTCCCCTGTTATTGTAATGGTGAGAGGTTAGCATGTCTTGGGGGTATGATATAAAACGCTAACCTCCCCTGTTATTGTAATGGTGAGAGGTTAGCATGTCTTGGGGGTTTGATATAAAACGCTAACCTCCCCTGTTATTGTAATGGTGAGAGGTTAGAATGTCTTGGGGGTTTGATATAAAACGCTAACCTCCCCTGTTATTGTAATGGTGAGAGGTTAGCATGTCTTGGGGGTTTGATATAAAATGCTAACCTCCCCTGTTATTGTAATGGTGAGAGGTTAGCATGTCTTGGGGGTTTGATATAAAACGCTAACCTCCCCTGTTATTGTAATGGTGAGAGGTTAGTATGTCTTGGGGGTATGATATAAAACGCTAACCTCCCCTGTTATTGTAATGGTGAGAGGTTAGCATGTCTTGGGGGTTTGATATAAAACGCTAACCTCCCCTGTTATTGTAATGGTGAGAGGTTAGCATGTCTTGGGGGTATGATATAAAACGCTAACCTCCCCTGTTATTGTAATGGTGAGAGGTTAGCATGTCTTGGGGGTCTGATATAAAATGCTAACCTCCCCTGTTATTGTAATGGTGAGAGGTTAGCATGTCTTGGGGGTATGATATAAAACGCTAACCTCCCCTGTTATTGTAATGGTGAGAGATTAGCATGTCTTGGGGGTATGATATAAAACAAAACGCTAACCTCCCCTGTTATTGTAATGGTGAGAGGTTAGCATGTCTTGGGGGTATGATATAAAACGCTAACCTCCCCTGTTATTGTAATGGTGAGAGGTTAGCATGTCTTGGGGGTATGATATAAAACGCTAACCTCCCCTGTTATTGTAATGGTGAGACGTTAGCATGTCTTGGGGGTTTGATATAAAACGCTAACCTCCCCTGTTATTGTAAATGTGAGAGGTTAGCATGTCTTGGGGGTATGATATAAAACGATAACCTCCCCTGTTATTGTAATGGTGAGAGGTTAGCATGTCTTGGGGGTTTGATATAAAACGCTAACCTCCCCTGTTATTGTAATGGTGAGAGGTTAGCATGTCTTGGGGGTTTGATATAAAACGCTAACCTCCCCTGTTATTGTAATGGTGAGAGGTTAGCATGTCTCGGGGGTTTGATATAAAATGCTAACCTCCCCTGTTATTGTAATGGTGAGAGGTTAGCATGTCTTGGGGGTTTGTTTGATATAAAACGCTAACCTCCCCTGTTATTGTAATGGTGAGAGGTTAGCATGTCTTGGGGGTATGATATAAAACGCTAACCTCCCCTGTTATTGTAATGGTGAGAGGTTAGCATGTCTTGGGGGTTTGATATAAAACGCTAACCTCCCCTGTTATTGTAATGGTGAGAGGTTAGCATGTCTTGGGGGTATGATATAAAACGCTAACCTCCCCTGTTATTGTAATGGTGAGAGGTTAGCATGTCTTGGGGGTCTGATATAAAATGCTAACCTCCCCTGTTATTGTAATGGTGAGAGGTTAGCATGTCTTGGGGGTATGATATAAAACGCTAACCTCCCCTGTTATTGTAATGGTGAGAGATTAGCATGTCTTGGGGGTATGATATAAAACGCTAACCTCCCCTGTTATTGTAATGGTGAGAGGTTAGCATGTCTTGGGGGTATGATATAAAACGCCAACCTCCCCTGTTATTGTAATGGTGAGAGGTTAGCATGTCTTGGGGGTATGATATAAAACGCTAACCTCCCCTGTTATTGTAATGGTGAGACGTTAGCATGTCTTGGGGGTTTGATATAAAACGCTAACCTCCCCTGTTATTGTAAATGTGAGAGGTTAGCATGTCTTGGGGGTATGATATAAAACGATAACCTCCCCTGTTATTGTAATGGTGAGAGGTTAGCATGTCTTGGGGGTTTGATATAAAACGCTAACCTCCCCTGTTATTGTAATGGTGAGAGGTTAGCATGTCTTGGGGGTTTGATATAAAACGCTAACCTCCCCTGTTATTGTAATGGTGAGAGGTTAGCATGTCTCGGGGGTTTGATATAAAATGCTAACCTCCCCTGTTATTGTAATGGTGAGAGGTTAGCATGTCTTGGGGGTTTGATATAAAACGCTAACCTCCCCTGTTATTGTAATGGTGGGAGGTTAGCATGTCTTGGGGGTATGATATAAAACGCTAACCTCCCCTGTTATTGTAATGGTGAGAGGTTAGTTAGCATGTCTTGGGGGTTTGATATAAAACGCTAACCTCCCCTGTTATTGTAATGGTGAGAGGTTAGCATGTCTTGGGGGTATGATATAAAACGCTAACCTCCCCTGTTATTGTAATGGTGAGAGGTTAGCATGTCTTGGGGGTATGATATAAAATGCTAACCTCCCCTGTTATTGTAATGGTGAGAGGTTAGCATGTCTTGGGGGTATGATATAAAACGCTAACCTCCCCTGTTATTGTAATGGTGAGAGGTTAGCATGTCTTGGGGGTTTGATATAAAACGCTAACCTCCCCTGTTATTGTAATGGTGAGAGGTTAGCATGTCTTGGGGGTATGATATAAAACGCTAACCTCCCCTGTTATTGTAATGGTGAGAGGTTAGCATGTCTTGGGGGTATGATATAAAATGCTAACCTCCCCTGTTAGTGTAATGGTGAGAGGTTAGCATGTCTTGGGGGTTTGATATAAAACGCTAACCTCCCCTGTTATTGTAATGGTATGGTGAGAGGTTAGCATGTCTTGGGGGTTTGATATAAAACGCTAACCTCCCCTGTTAGTGTAATGGTGAGAGGTTAGCATGTCTTGGGGGTATGATATAAAATGCTAACCTCCCCTGTTATTGTAATGGTGAGAGGTTAGCATGTCTTGGGGGTCTGATATAAAATGCTAACCTCCCCTGTTATTGTAATGGTGAGAGGTTAGCATGTCTTGGGGGTATGATATAAAACGCTAACCTCCCCTGTTATTGTAATGGTGAGAGATTAGCATGTCTTGGGGGTTTGATATAAAACGCTAACCTCCCCTGTTATTGTAATGGTGAGAGGTTAGCATGTCTTGGGGGTTTGATATAAAACGCTAACCTCCCCTGTTATTGTAATGGTGAGAGGTTAGCATGTCTTGGGGGTATGATATAAAATGCTAACCTCCCCTGTTATTGTAATGGTGAGAGGTTAGCATGTCTTGGGGGTATGATATAAAACGCTAACCTCCCCTGTTATATTGTAATGGTGAGAGGTTAGCATGTCTTGGGGGTTTGATATAAAACGCTAACCTCCCCTGTTATTGTAATGGTGAGAGGTTAGCATGTCTTGGGGGTTTGATATAAAACGCTAACCTCCCCTGTTATTGTAAATGTGAGAGGTTAGCATGTCTTGGGGGTTTGATATAAAACGATAACCTCCCCTGTTATTGTAATGGTGAGAGGTTAGCATGTCTTGGGGGTATGATATAAAACGCTAACCTCCCCTGTTATTGTAATGGTGAGAGGTTAGCATGTCTTGGGGGTATGATATAAAACGCTAACCTCCCCTGTTATTGTAATGGTGAGAGGTTAGCATGTCTTGGGGGTATGATATAAAACGCTAACCTCCCCTGTTATTGTAATGGTGAGAGGTTAGCATGTCTTGGGGGTTTGATATAAAATGCTAAAATCCCCTGTTATTGTAATGGTGAGAGGTTAGCATGTCTTGGGGGTTTGATATAAAATGCTAACCTCCCCTGTTATTGTAATGGTGAGAAGAGGTTAGCATGTCTTGGGGGTATGATATAAAACACTAACCTCCCCTGTTATTGTAATGGTGAGAGGTTAGCATGTCTTGGGGGTTTGATATAAAATGCTATCCTCCCCTGTTATTGTAATGGTGAGAAGAGGTTAGCATGTCTTGGGGGTCTGATATAAAACGCTAACCTCCCCTGTTATTGTAATGGTGAGAGGTTAGCATGTCTTGGGGGTTTGATATAAAACGCTAACCTCCCCTGTTATTGTAATGGTGAGAGGTTAGCATGTCTTGGGGGTTTGATATAAAACGTTAACCTCCCCTGTTATTGTAATGGTGAGAGGTTAGCATGTCTTGGGGGTATGATATAAAATGCTAACCTCCCCTGTTATTGTAATGGTGAGAGGTTAGCATGTCTTGGGGGTTTGATATAAAATGCTAACCTCCCCTGTTATTGTAATGGTGAGAGGTTAGCATGTCTTGGGGGTTTGATAAAACGCTAACCTCCCCTGTTATTGTAATGGTGAGAAGAGGTTAGCATGTCTTGGGGGTCTGATATAAAAC
Source organism: Coregonus ussuriensis (assembly GCA_031479575.1). Classification (NCBI taxonomy): domain Eukaryota; kingdom Metazoa; phylum Chordata; class Actinopteri; order Salmoniformes; family Salmonidae; genus Coregonus; species Coregonus ussuriensis. The sequence goes on along the minus strand of CM062510.1, from coordinate 17,180,006 downwards.
GCTAACCTCCCCTGTTATTGTAATGGTGAGAGGTTAGCATGTCTTGGGGGTATGATATAAAACGCTAACCTCCCCTGTTATTGTAATGGTGAGAGGTTAGCATGTCTCGGGGGTATGATATAAAACGCTAACCTCCCCTGTTATTGTAAAGGTGAGAGGTTAGCATGTCTCGGGGGTCTGATATAAAACGCTAACCTCCCCTGTTATTGTAATGGTGAGAGGTTAGCATGTCTTGGGGGTCTGATATAAAACGCTAACCTCCCCTGTTATTGTAATGGTGAGAGGTTAGCATGTCTTGGGGGTCTGATATAAAACGCTAACCTCCCCTGTTATTGTAATGGTGAGAGGTTAGCATGTCTTGGGGGTCTGATATAAAATGCTAACCTCCCCTGTTATTGTAATGGTGAGAGGTTAGCATGTCTTGGGGGGGTCTGATATAAAACGCTAACCTCCCCTGTTATTGTAATGGTGAGAGGTTAGCATGTCTTGGGGGTATAATATAAAACGCTAACCTCCCCTGTTATTGTAATGGTGAGAGGTTAGCATGTCTTGGGGGTTTGATATAAAACGCTAACCTCCCTGTTATTGTAATGGTGAGAGGTTAGCATGTCTTGGGGGTATGATATAAAACGCTAACCTCCCCTGTTATTGTAATGGTGAGAGGTTAGCATGTCTTGGGGGTATGATATAAAACGCTAACCTCCCCTGTTATTGTAATGGTGAGAGGTTAGCATGTCTTGGGGGTATGATATAAAACGCTAACCTCCCCTGTTATTGTAATGGTGAGAGGTTAGCATGTCTTGGGGGTCTGATATAAAACGCTAACCTCCCCTGTTATTGTAATGGTGAGAGGTTAGCATGTCTTGGGGGTATGATATAAAACGCTAACCTCCCCTGTTATTGTAATGGTGAGACGTTAGTTAGCATGTCTTGGGGGTTTGATATAAAACGCTAACCTCCCCTGTTATTGTAATGGTGAGAGGTTAGCATGTCTTGGGGGTATGATATAAAACACTAACCTCCCCTGTTATTGTAATGGTGAGAGGTTAGCATGTCTTGGGGGTATGATATAAAACGCTAACCTCCCCTGTTATTGTAATGGTGAGAGGTTTGCATGTCTTGGGGGTATGATATAAAACGCTAACCTCCCCTGTTATTGTAATGGTGAGAGGTTAGCATGTCTTGGGGGTATGATATAAAACGCTAACCTCCCCTGTTATTGTAATGGTGAGAGGTTAGCATGTCTTGGGGGTATGATATAAAACGCTAACCTCCCCTGTTATTGTAATGGTGAGAGGTTAGCATGTCTTGGGGGTATGATATAAAACGCTAACCTCCCCTGTTATTGTAATGGTGAGAGGTTAGCATGTCTTGGGGGTCTGATATAAAACGCTAACCTCCCCTGTTATTGTAATGTAATGGTGAGAGGTTAGCATGTCTTGGGGGTCTGATATAAAACGCTAACCTCCCCTGTTATTGTAATGGTGAGAGGTTAGCATGTCTTGGGGGGTATGATATAAAACGCTAACCTCCCCTGTTATTGTAATGGTGAGAGGTTAGCATGTCTTGGGGGTTTGATATAAAACGCTAACCTCCCCTGTTATTGTAATGGTGAGAGGTTAGCATGTCTTGGGGGTTTGATATAAAACGCTAACCTCCCCTGTTATTGTAATGGTGAGAGGTTAGCATGTCTTGGGGGTTTGATATAAAACGCTAACCTCCCCTGTTATTGTAATGGTGAGAGGTTAGCATGTCTTGGGGGTTTGATATAAAACGCTAACCTCCCCTGTTATTGTAATGGTGAGAGGTTAGCATGTCTTGGGGGTATGATATAAAACGCTAACCTCCCCTGTTATTGTAATGGTGAGAGGTTAGCATGTCTTGGGGGTTTGATATAAAACGCTAACCTCCCCTGTTATTGTAATGGTGAGAGGTTAGCATGTCTTGTGGGTATGATATAAAACGCTAACCTCCCCTGTTATTGTAATGGTGAGAGGTTAGCATGTCTTGGGGGTCTGATATAAAACGCTAACCTCCCCTGCTATTGTAATGGTGAGAGGTTAGCATGTCTTGGGGGTCTGATATAAAATGCTAACCTCCCCTGTTATTGTAATGGTGAGAGGTTAGCATGTCTTGGGGGTATGATATAAAACGCTAATCTCCCCTGTTATTGTAATGGTGAGAGATTAGCATGTCTTGGGGGTATGATATAAAACGCTAACCTCCCCTGTTATTGTAATGGTGAGAGGTTAGCATGTCTTGGGGGTATGATATAAAACGCTAACCTCCCCTGTTATTGTAATGGTGAGAGGTTAGCATGTCTTGGGGGTATGATATAAAACGCTAACCTCCCCTGTTATTGTAATGGTGAGACGTTAGCATGTCTTGGGGGTTTGATATAAAACGCTAACCTCCCCTCCCCTGTTATTGTAAATGTGAGAGGTTAGCATGTCTTGGGGGTTTGATATAAAACGATAACCTCCCCTGTTATTGTAATGGTGAGAGGTTAGCATGTCTTGGGGGTATGATATAAAACGCTAACCTCCCCTGTTATTGTAATGGTGAGAGGTTAGCATGTCTTGGGGGTCTGATATAAAACGCTAACCTCCCCTGTTATTGTAATGGTGAGAGGTTAGCATGTCTTGGGGGTCTGATATAAAACGCTAACCTCCCCTGTTATTGTAATGGTGAGAGGTTAGCATGTCTTGGGGGTATGATATAAAACGCTAACCTCCCCTGTTATTGTAATGGTGAGAGGTTAGCATGTCTTGGGGGTATGATATAAAACGCTAACCTCCCCTGTTATTGTAATGGTGAGAGGTTAGCATGTCTTGGGGGTATGATATAAAACGCTAACCTCCCCTGTTATCGTAATGGTGAGAGGTTAGCATGTCTTGGGGGTATGATATAAAACGCTAACCTCCCCTGTTATTGTAATGGTGAGAGGATAGCATGTCTTAGGGGTTTGATATAAAACGCTAACCTCCCCTGTTATTGTAATGGTGAGAGGTTAGTATGTCTTGGGGGTATGATATAAAATGCTAACCTCCCCTGTTATTGTAATGGTGAGAGGTTAGCATGTCTTGGGGGTATGATATAAAACGCTAACCTCCCCTGTTATTGTAATGGTGAGAGGTTAGCATGTCTTGGGGGTCTGATATAAAACGCTAACCTCCCCTGTTATTGTAATGGTGAGAGGTTAGCATGTCTTGGGGGTATGATATAAAACGCTAACCTCCCCTGTTATTGTAATGGTGAGAGGTTAGCATGTCTTGGGGGTATGATATAAAACGCTAACCTCCCCTGTTATTGTAATGGTGAGAGGTTAGCATGTCTTGGGGGTTTGATATAAAACGCTAACCTCCCCTGTTATTGTAATGGTGAGAGGTTAGCATGTCTTGGGGGTGGGGTATGATATAAAACGCTAACCTCCCCTGTTATTGTAATGGTGAGAGGTTAGCATGTCTTGGGGGTATGATATAAAACGCTAACCTCCCCTGTTATTGTAATGGTGAGAGGTTAGCATGTCTTGGGGGTTTGATATAAAACGCTAACCTCCCCTGTTATTGTAATGGTGAGAGGTTAGCATGTCTTGGGGGTATGATATAAAACGCTAACCTCCCCTGTTAGTGTAATGGTGAGAGGTTAGCATGTCTTGGGGGTTTGATATAAAACGCTAACCTCCCCTGTTATTGTAATGGTGAGAGGTTAGCATGTCTTGGGGGTTTGATATAAAACGCTAACCTCCCCTGTTATTGTAATGGTGAGAGGTTAGCATGTCTTGGGGGTTTGATATAAAACGCTAACCTCCCCTGTTATTGTAATGGTGAGAGGTTAGCATGTCTTGGGGGTATGATATAAAATGCTAACCTCCCCTGTTATTGTAATGGTGAGAGGTTAGCTTAGCATGTCTTGGGGGTATGATATAAAACGATAACCTCCCCTGTTATTGTAATGGTGAGAGGTTAGCATGTCTTGGGGGTTTGATATAAAACGCTAACCTCCCCTGTTATTGTAATGGTGAGAGGTTAGCATGTCTTGGGGGTTTGATATAAAACGCTAACCTCCCCTGTTATTGTAATGGTGAGAGGTTAGCATGTCTTGGGGGTTTGATATAAAACGCTAACCTCCCCTGTTATTGTAATGGTGAGAGGTTAGCATGTCTTGGGGGTATGATATAAAACGCTAACCTCCCCTGTTATTGTAATGGTGAGAGGTTAGCATGTCTTGGGGGTTTGATATAAAACGCTAACCTCCCCTGTTATTGTAATGGTGAGAGGTTAGCATGTCTTGGGGGTATGATATAAAACGCTAACCTCCCCTGTTATTGTAATGGTGAGAGGTTAGCATGTCTTGGGGGTATGATATAAAATGCTAACCTCCCCTGTTATTGTAATGGTGTGGTGAGAGGTTAGCATGTCTTGGGGGTATGATATAAAACGCTAACCTCCCCTGTTATTGTAATGGTGAGAGGTTAGCATGTCTTGGGGGTTTGATATAAAACGCTAACCTCCCCTGTTATTGTAATGGTGAGAGGTTAGCATGTCTTGGGGGTATGATATAAAACGCTAACCTCCCCTGTTATTGTAATGGTGAGAGGTTAGCATGTCTTGGGGGTATGATATAAAATGCTAACCTCCCCTGTTAGTGTAATGGTGAGAGGTTAGCATGTCTTGGGGGTTTGATATAAAACGCTAACCTCCCCTGTTATTGTAATGGTGAGAGGTTAGCATGTCTTGGGGGTTTGATATAAAACGCTAACCTCCCCTGTTATTGTAATGGTGAGAGGTTAGCATGTCTTGGGGGTATGATATAAAATGCTAACCTCCCCTGTTATTGTAATGGTGAGAGGTTAGCATGTCTTGGGGGTCTGATATAAAATGCTAACCTCCCCTGTTATTATTGTAATGGTGAGAGGTTAGCATGTCTTGGGGGTATGATATAAAACGCTAACCTCCCCTGTTATTGTAATGGTGAGAGATTAGCATGTCTTGGGGGTTTGATATAAAACGCTAACCTCCCCTGTTATTGTAATGGTGAGAGGTTAGCATGTCTTGGGGGTTTGATATAAAACGCTAACCTCCCCTGTTATTGTAATGGTGAGAGGTTAGCATGTCTTGGGGGTATGATATAAAATGCTAACCTCCCCTGTTATTGTAATGGTGAGAGGTTAGCATGTCTTGGGGGTATGATATAAAACGCTAACCTCCCCTGTTATTGTAATGGTGAGAGGTTAGCATGTCTTGGGGGTTTGATATAAAACGCTAACCTCCCCTGTTATTGTAATGGTGAGAGGTTAGCATGTCTTGGGGGTATGATATAAAATGCTAACCTCCCCTGTTAGTGTAATGGTGAGAGGTTAGCATGTCTTGGGGGTATGATATAAAACGCTAACCTCCCCTCCCCTGTTATTGTAATGGTGAGAGGTTAGCATGTCTTGGGGGTTTGATATAAAACGCTAACCTCCCCTGTTATTGTAAATGTGAGAGGTTAGCATGTCTTGGGGGTTTGATATAAAACGATAACCTCCCCTGTTATTGTAATGGTGAGAGGTTAGCATGTCTTGGGGGTATGATATAAAACGCTAACCTCCCCTGTTATTGTAATGGTGAGAGGTTAGCATGTCTTGGGGGTATGATATAAAACGCTAACCTCCCCTGTTATTGTAATGGTGAGAGGTTAGCATGTCTTGGGGGTATGATATAAAACGCTAACCTCCCCTGTTATTGTAATGGTGAGAGGTTAGCATGTCTTGGGGGTTTGATATAAAATGCTAAAATCCCCTGTTATTGTAATGGTGAGAGGTTAGCATGTCTTGGGGGTTTGATATAAAATGCTAACCTCCCCTGTTATTGTAATGGTGAGAAGAGGTTAGCATGTCTTGGGGGTATGATATAAAATAACCTCCCCTGTTATTGTAATGGTGAGAGGTTAGCATGTCTTGGGGGTTTGATATAAAATGCTAACCTCCCCTGTTATTGTAATGGTGAGAAGAGGTTAGCATGTCTTGGGGGTATGATATAAAACGCTAACCTCCCCTGTTATTGTAATGGTGAGAGGTTAGCATGTCTTGGGGGTCTGATATAAAACGCTAACCTCCCCTGTTATTGTAATGGTGAGAGGTTAGCATGTCTTGGGGGTTTGATATAAAACGTTAACCTCCCCTGTTATTGTAATGGTGAGAGGTTAGCATGTCTTGGGGGTTTGATATAAAATGCTAACCTCCCCTGTTATTGTAATGGTGAGAGGTTAGCATGTCTTGGGGGTTTGATATAAAACGCTAACCTCCCCTGTTATTGTAATGGTGAGAGGTTAGCATGTCTTGGGGGTTTGATATAAAACGCTAACCTCCCCTGTTATTGTAATGGTGAGAGGTTAGCATGTCTTGGGGGTATGATATTATAAAATGCTAACCTCCCCTGTTATTGTAATGGTGAGAGGTTAGCATGTCTTGGGGGTATGATATAAAACGATAACCTCCCCTGTTATTGTAATGGTGAGAGGTTAGCATGTCTTGGGGGTTTGATATAAAACGCTAACCTCCCCTGTTATTGTAATGGTGAGAGGTTAGCATGTCTTGGGGGTTTGATATAAAACGCTAACCTCCCCTGTTATTGTAATGGTGAGAGGTTAGCATGTCTCGGGGGTTTGATATAAAATGCTAACCTCCCCTGTTATTGTAATGGTGAGAGGTTAGCATGTCTTGGGGGTTTGATATAAAACGCTAACCTCCCCTGTTATTGTAATGGTGAGAGGTTAGCATGTCTTGGGGGTATGATATAAAACGCTAACCTCCCCTGTTATTGTAATGGTGAGAGGTTAGCATGTCTTGGGGGTTTGATATAAAAAGCTAACCTCCCCTGTTATTGTAATGGTGAGAGGTTAGTATGTCTTGGGGTGGGGGTATGATATAAAACGCTAACCTCCCCTGTTATTGTAATGGTGAGAGGTTAGCATGTCTTGGGGGTATGATATAAAATGCTAACCTCCCCTGTTATTGTAATGGTGAGAGGTTAGCATGTCTTGGGGGTATGATATAAAACGCTAACCTCCCCTGTTATTGTAATGGTGAGAGGTTAGCATGTCTTGGGGGTTTGATATAAAACGCTAACCTCCCCTGTTATTGTAATGGTGAGAGGTTAGCATGTCTTGGGGGTATGATATAAAACGCTAACCTCCCCTGTTATTGTAATGGTGAGAGGTTAGCATGTCTTGGGGGTATGATATAAAATGCTAACCTCCCCTGTTAGTGTAATGGTGAGAGGTTAGCATGTCTTGGGGGTTTGATATAAAACGCTAACCTCCCCTGTTATTGTAATGGTGAGAGGTTAGCATGTCTTGGGGGTTTGATATAAAACGCTAACCTCCCCTGTTATTGTAATGGTGAGAGGTTAGCATAGCATGTCTTGGGGGTATGATATAAAATGCTACCCTCCCCTGTTATTGTAATGGTGAGAGGTTAGCATGTCTTGGGGGTCTGATATAAAATGCTAACCTCCCCTGTTATTGTAATGGTGAGAGGTTAGCATGTCTTGGGGGTATGATATAAAACGCTAACCTCCCCTGTTATTGTAATGGTGAGAGATTAGCATGTCTTGGGGGTTTGATATAAAACGCTAACCTCCCCTGTTATTGTAATGGTGAGAGGTTAGCATGTCTTGGGGGTTTGATATAAAACGCTAACCTCCCCTGTTATTGTAATGGTGAGAGGTTAGCATGTCTTGGGGGTATGATATAAAATGCTAACCTCCCCTGTTATTGTAATGGTGAGAGGTTAGCATGTCTTGGGGGTATGATATAAAACGCTAACCTCCCCTGTTATTGTAATGGTGAGAGGTTAGCATGTCTTGGGGGTTTGATATAAAACGCTAACCTCCCCTGTTATTGTAATGGTGAGAAGAGGTTAGCATGTCTTGGGGGTATGATATAAAATGCTAACCTCCCCTGTTAGTGTAATGGTGAGAGGTTAGCATGTCTTGGGGGTATGATATAAAACGCTAACCTCCCCTGTTATTGTAATGGTGAGAGGTTAGCATGTCTTGGGGGTTTGATATAAAACGCTAACCTCCCCTGTTATTGTAAATGTGAGAGGTTAGCATGTCTTGGGGGTTTGATATAAAACGATAACCTCCCCTGTTATTGTAATGGTGAGAGGTTAGCATGTCTTGGGGGTATGATATAAAACGCTAACCTCCCCTGTTATTGTAATGGTGAGAGGTTAGCATGTCTTGGGGGTATGATATAAAACGCTAACCTCCCCTGTTATTGTAATGGTGAGAGGTTAGCATGTCTTGGGGGTATGATATAAAACGCTAACCTCCCCTGTTATTGTAATGGTGAGAGGTTAGCATGTCTTGGGGGTTTGATATAAAACGCTAAAATCCCCTGTTATTGTAATGTAATGGTGAGAGGTTAGCATGTCTTGGGGGTTTGATATAAAATGCTAACCTCCCCTGTTATTGTAATGGTGAGAAGAGGTTAGCATGTCTTGGGGGTATGATATAAAACGCTAACCTCCCCTGTTATTGTAATGGTGAGAGGTTAGCATGTCTTGGGGGTTTGATATAAAATGCTAACCTCCCCTGTTATTGTAATGGTGAGAAGAGGTTAGCATGTCTTGGGGGTATGATATAAAACGCTAACCTCCCCTGTTATTGTAATGGTGAGAGGTTAGCATGTCTTGGGGTTCTGATATAAAACGCTAACCTCCCCTGTTATTGTAATGGTGAGAGGTTAGCATGTCTTGGGGGTTTGATATAAAACGTTAACCTCCCCTGTTATTGTAATGGTGAGAGGTTAGCATGTCTTGGGGGTTTGATATAAAATGCTAACCTCCCCTGTTATTGTAATGGTGAGAGGTTAGCATGTCTTGGGGGTTTGATATAAAACGCTAACCTCTGTTATTGTAATGGTGAGAAGAGGTTAGCATGTCTTGGGGGTCTGATATAAAACGCTAACCTCCCCTGTTATTGTAATGGTGAGAGGTTAGCATGTCTTGGGGGTTTGATATAAAACGCTAACCTCCCCTGTTATTGTAATGGTGAGAGGTTAGCATGTCTTGGGGGTTTGATATAAAACGTTAACCTCCCCTTTTATTGTAATGGTGAGAGGTTAGCATGTCTTGGGGGTATGATATAAAATGCTAACCTCCCCTGTTATTGTAATGGTGAGAGGTTAGCATGTCTTGGGGGTTTGATATAAAATGCTAACCTCCCCTGTTATTGTAATGGTGAGAGGTTAGCATGTCTTGGGGGTTTGATATAAAACGCTAACCTCCCCTGTTATTGTAATGGTGAGAAGAGGTTAGCATGTCTTGGGGGTCTGATATAAAACGCTAACCTCCCCTGTTATTGTAATGGTGAGAGGTTAGCATGTCTTGGGGGTATGATATAAAACGACGCTAACCTCCCCTGTTATTGTAATGGTGAGAGGTTAGCATGTCTCGGGGGTATGATATAAAACGCTAACCTCCCCTGTTATTGTAAAGGTGAGAGGTTAGCATGTCTTGGGGGTCTGATATAAAACGCTAACCTCCCCTGTTATTGTAATGGTGAGAGGTTAGCATGTCTTGGGGGTCTGATGTAAAACGCTAACCTCCCCTGTTATTGTAATGGTGAGAGGTTAGCATGTCTTGGGGGTCTGATATAAAACGCTAACCTCCCCTGTTATTGTAATGGTGAGAGGTTAGCATGTCTTGGGGGTCTGATATAAAACGCTAACCTCCCCTGTTATTGTAATGGTGAGAGGTTAGCATGTCTTGGGGGTATAATATAAAACGCTAACCTCCCCTGTTATTGTAATGGTGAGAGGTTAGCATGTCTTGGGGGTTTGATATAAAACGCTAACCTCCCTGTTATTGTAATGGTGAGAGGTTAGCATGTCTTGGGGGTATGATATGATATAAAACGCTAACCTCCCCTGTTATTGTAATGGTGAGAGGTTAGCATGTCTTGGGGGTATGATATAAAACGCTAACCTCCCCTGTTATTGTAATGGTGAGAGGTTAGCATGTCTTGGGGGTATGATATAAAACGCTAACCTCCCCTGTTATTGTAATGGTGAGAGGTTAGCATGTCTTGGGGGTCTGATATAAAACGCTAACCTCCCCTGTTATTGTAATGGTGAGAGGTTAGCATGTCTTGGGGGTATGATATAAAACGCTAACCTCCCCTGTTATTGTAATGGTGAGACGTTAGCATGTCTTGGGGGTTTGATATAAAACGCTAACCTCCCCTGTTATTGTAATGGTGAGAGGTTAGCATGTCTTGGGGGTATGATATAAAACACTAACCTCCCCTGTTATTGTAATGGTGAGAGGTTAGCATGTCTTGGGGGTATGATATAAAACGCTAACCTCCCCTGTTATTGTAATGGTGAGAGGTTTGCATGTCTTGGCTTGGGGGTATGATATAAAACGCTAACCTCCCCTGTTATTGTAATGGTGAGAGGTTAGCATGTCTTGGGGGTATGATATAAAACGCTAACCTCCCCTGTTATTGTAATGGTGAGAGGTTAGCATGTCTTGGGGGTATGATATAAAACGCTAACCTCCCCTGTTATTGTAATGGTGAGAGGTTAGCATGTCTTGGGGGTTTGATATAAAACGCTAACCTCCCCTGTTATTGTAATGGTGAGAGGTTAGCATGTCTTGGGGGTATGATATAAAATGCTAACCTCCCCTGTTAGTGTAATGGTGAGAGGTTAGCATGTCTTGGGGGTATGATATAAAACGCTAACCTCCCCTGTTATTGTAATGGTGAGAGGTTAGCATGTCTTGGGGGTTTGATATAAAACGCTAACCTCCCCTGTTATTGTAAATGTGAGAGGTTAGCATGTCTTGGGGGTTTGATATAAAACGATAACCTCCCCTGTTATTGTAATGGTGAGAGGAGAGGTTAGCATGTCTTGGGGGTATGATATAAAACGCTAACCTCCCCTGTTATTGTAATGGTGAGAGGTTAGCATGTCTTGGGGGTATGATATAAAACGCTAACCTCCCCTGTTATTGTAATGGTGAGAGGTTAGCATGTCTTGGGGGTATGATATAAAACGCTAACCTCCCCTGTTATTGTAATGGTGAGAGGTTAGCATGTCTTGGGGGTTTGATATAAAACGCTAAAATCCCCTGTTATTGTAATGGTGAGAGGTTAGCATGTCTTGGGGGTTTGATATAAAATGCTAACCTCCCCTGTTATTGTAATGGTGAGAAGAGGTTAGCATGTCTTGGGGGTATGATATAAAACGCTAACCTCCCCTGTTATTGTAATGGTGAGAGGTTAGCATGTCTTGGGGGTTTGATATAAAATGCTAACCTCCCCTGTTATTGTAATGGTGAGAAGAGGTTAGCATGTCTTGGGGGTATGATATAAAACGCTAACCTCCCCTGTTATGTTATTGTAATGGTGAGAGGTTAGCATGTCTTGGGGGTCTGATATAAAACGCTAACCTCCCCTGTTATTGTAATGGTGAGAGGTTAGCATGTCTTGGGGGTTTGATATAAAACGTTAACCTCCCCTGTTATTGTAATGGTGAGAGGTTAGCATGTCTTGGGGGTTTGATATAAAATGCTAACCTCCCCTGTTATTGTAATGGTGAGAGGTTAGCATGTCTTGGGGGTTTGATATAAAACGCTAACCTCCCCTGTTATTGTAATGGTGAGAAGAGGTTAGCATGTCTTGGGGGTCTGATATAAAACGCTAACCTCCCCTGTTATTGTAATGGTGAGAGGTTAGCATGTCTTGGGGGTTTGATATAAAACGCTAACCTCCCCTGTTATTGTAATGGTGAGAGGTTAGCATGTCTTGGGGGTTTGATATAAAACGTTAACCTCCCCTTTTATTGTAATGGTGAGAGGTTAGCATGTCTTGGGGGTATGATATAAAATGCTAACCTCCCCTGTTATTGTAATGGTGAGAGGTTAGCATGTCTTGGGGGTTTGATATAAAATGCTAACCTCCCCTGTTATTGTAATGGTGAGAGGTTAGCATGTCTTGGGGGTTTGATATAAAACGCTAACCTCCCCTGTTATTGTAATGGTGAGAAGAGGTTAGCATGTCTTGGGGGTCTGATATAAAACGCTAACCTCCCCTGTTATTGTAATGGTGAGAGGTTAGCATGTCTTGGGGGTATGATATAAAACGCTAACCTCCCCTGTTATTGTAATGGTGAGAGGTTAGCATGTCTCGGGGGTATGATATAAAACGCTAACCTCCCCTGTTATTGTAAAGGTGAGAGGTTAGCATGTCTTGGGGGTCTGATATAAAACGCTAACCTCCCCTGTTATTGTAATGGTGAGAGGTTAGCATGTCTTGGGGGTCTGATGTAAAACGCTAACCTCCCCTGTTATTGTAATGGTGAGAGGTTAGCATGTCTTGGGGGTCTGATATAAAGCTAACCTCCCCTGTTATTGTAATGGTGAGAGGTTAGCATGTCTTGGGGGTCTGATATAAAACGCTAACCTCCCCTGTTATTGTAATGGTGAGAGGTTAGCATGTCTTGGGGGTATAATATAAAACGCTAACCTCCCCTGTTATTGTAATGGTGAGAGGTTAGCATGTCTTGGGGGTTTGATATAAAACGCTAACCTCCCTGTTATTGTAATGGTGAGAGGTTAGCATGTCTTGGGGGTATGATATAAAACGCTAACCTCCCCTGTTATTGTAATGGTGAGAGGTTAGCATGTCTTGGGGGTATGATATAAAACGCTAACCTCCCCTGTTATTGTAATGGTGAGAGGTTAGCATGTCTTGGGGGTATGATATAAAACGCTAACCTCCCCTGTTATTGTAATGGTGAGAGGTTAGCATGTCTTGGGGGTCTGATATAAAACGCTAACCTCCCCTGTTATTGTAATGGTGAGAGGTTAGCATGTCTTGGGGGTATGATATAAAAACGCTAACCTCCCCTGTTATTGTAATGGTGAGACGTTAGCATGTCTTGGGGGTTTGATATAAAACGCTAACCTCCCCTGTTATTGTAATGGTGAGAGGTTAGCATGTCTTGGGGGTATGATATAAAACACTAACCTCCCCTGTTATTGTAATGGTGAGAGGTTAGCATGTCTTGGGGGTATGATATAAAACGCTAACCTCCCCTGTTATTGTAATGGTGAGAGGTTTGCATGTCTTGGGGGTATGATATAAAACGCTAACCTCCCCTGTTATTGTAATGGTGAGAGGTTAGCATGTCTTGGGGGTATGATATAAAACGCTAACCTCCCCTGTTATTGTAATGGTGAGAGGTTAGCATGTCTTGGGGGTATGATATAAAACGCTAACCTCCCCTGTTATTGTAATGGTGAGAGGTTAGCATGTCTTGGGGGTATGATATAAAACGCTAACCTCCCCTGTTATTGTAATGGTGAGAGGTTAGCATGTCTTGGGGGTCTGACTGATATAAAACGCTAACCTCCCCTGTTATTGTAATGGTGAGAGGTTAGCATGTCTTGGGGGTCTGATATAAAACGCTAACCTCCCCTGTTATTGTAATGGTGAGAGGTTAGCATGTCTTGGGGGGTATGATATAAAACGCTAACCTCCCCTGTTATTGTAATGGTGAGAGGTTAGCATGTCTTGGGGGTTTGATATAAAACGCTAACCTCCCCTGTTATTGTAATGGTGAGAGGTTAGCATGTCTTGGGGGTTTGATATAAAACGCTAACCTCCCCTGTTATTGTAATGGTGAGAGGTTAGCATGTCTTGGGGGTTTGATATAAAATGCTAACCTCCCCTGTTATTGTAATGGTGAGAGGTTAGCATGTCTTGGGGGTTTGATATAAAACGCTAACCTCCCCTGTTATTGTAATGGTGAGAGGTTAGCATGTCTTGGGGGTATGATATAAAACGCTAACCTCCCCTGTTATTGTAATGGTGAGAGGTTAGCATGTCTTGGGGGGTTTGATATAAAACGCTAACCTCCCCTGTTATTGTAATGGTGAGAGGTTAGCATGTCTTGGGGGTATGATATAAAACGCTAACCTCCCCTGTTATTGTAATGGTGAGAGGTTAGCATGTCTTGGGGGTCTGATATAAAACGCTAACCTCCCCTGTTATTGTAATGGTGAGAGGTTAGCATGTCTTGGGGGTATGATATAAAACGCTAACCTCCCCTGTTATTGTAATGGTGAGAGATTAGCATGTCTTGGGGGTATGATATAAAACGCTAACCTCCCCTGTTATTGTAATGGTGAGAGGTTAGCATGTCTTGGGGGTATGATATAAAACGCTAACCTCCCCTGTTATTGTAATGGTGAGAGGTTAGCATGTCTTGGGGGTATGATATAAAACGCTAACCTCCCCTGTTATTGTAATGGTGAGACGTTAGCATGTCTTGGGGGTTTGATATAAAACGCTAACCTCCCCTGTTATTGTAAATGTGAGAGGTTAGCTTAGCATGTCTTGGGGGTTTGATATAAAACGATAACCTCCCCTGTTATTGTAATGGTGAGAGGTTAGCATGTCTTGGGGGTATGATATAAAACGCTAACCTCCCCTGTTATTGTAATGGTGAGAGGTTAGCATGTCTTGGGGGTATGATATAAAACGCTAACCTCCCCTGTTATTGTAATGGTGAGAGGTTAGCATGTCTTGGGGGTATGATATAAAACGCTAACCTCCCCTGTTATTGTAATGGTGAGAGGTTAGCATGTCTTGGGGGTTTGATATAAAACGCTAAAATCCCCTGTTATTGTAATGGTGAGAGGTTAGCATGTCTTGGGGGTTTGATATAAAATGCTAACCTCCCCTGTTATTGTAATGGTGAGAAGAGGTTAGCATGTCTTGGGGGTATGATATAAAACGCTAACCTCCCCTGTTATTGTAATGGTGAGAGGTTAGCATGTCTTGGGGGTTTGATATAAAACTCTAACCTCCCCTGTTATTGTAATGGTGAGAGGTTAGCATGTCTTGGGGGTATGATATAAAATGCTAACCTCCCCTGTTAGTGTAATGGTGAGAGGTTAGCATGTCTTGGGGGTTTGATATAAAACGCTAACCTCCCCTGTTATTGTAATGGTGAGAGGTTAGCATGTCTTGGGGGTTTGATATAAAACGCTAACCTCCCCTGTTATTGTAATGGTGAGAGGTTAGCATGTCTTGGGGGTTTGATATAAAACGCTAACCTCCCCTGTTATTGTAATGGTGAGAGGTTAGCATGTCTTGGGGGTTTGATATAAAACGCTAACCTCCCCTGTTATTGTAATGGTGAGAGGTTAGCATGTCTTGGGGGTATGATATAAAACGCTAACCTCCCCTGTTATTGTAATGGTGAGAGGTTAGCATGTCTTGGGGGTATGATATAAAACGCTAACCTCCCCTGTTATTGTAATGGTGAGAGGTTAGCATGTCTCGGGGGTTTGATATAAAACGCTAACCTCCCCTGTTATTGTAATAATGGTGAGAGGTTAGCATGTCTTGGGGGTATGATATAAAACGCTAACCTCCCCTGTTAGTGTAATGGTGAGAGGTTAGCATGTCTTGGGGGTTTGATATAAAACGCTAACCTCCCCTGTTAGTGTAATGGTGAGAGGTTAGCATGTCTTGGGGGTATGATATAAAACGCTAACCTCCCCTGTTATTGTAATGGTGAGAGGTTAGCATGTCTTGGGGGTATGATATAAAACGCTAACCTCCCCTGTTATTGTAATGGTGAGAGGTTAGCATGTCTTGGGGGTTTGATATAAAACGCTAACCTCCCCTGTTATTGTAATGGTGAGAGGTTAGCATGTCTTGGGGGTTTGATATAAAACGCTAACCTCCCCTGTTATTGTAATGGTGAGAGGTTAGCATGTCTCGGGGGTTTGATATAAAACGCTAACCTCCCCTGTTATTGTAATGGTGAGAGGTTAGCATGTCTTGGGGGTTTGATATTGATATAAAACGCTAACCTCCCCTGTTATTGTAATGGTGAGAGGTTAGCATGTCTCGGGGGTATGATATAAAACGCTAACCTCCCCTGTTATTGTAATGGTGAGAGGTTAGCATGTCTTGGGGGTTTGATATAAAACGCTAACCTCCCCTGTTATTGTAATGGTGAGAGGTTAGCATGTCTTGGGGGTATGATATAAAACGCTAACCTCCCCTGTTATTGTAATGGTGAGAGGTTAGCATGTCTTGGGGGTATGATATAAAACGATAACCTCCCCTGTTATTGTAATGGTGAGAGGTTAGCATGTCTTGGGGGTATGATATAAAACGCTAACCTCCCCTGTTATTGTAATGGTGAGAGGTTAGCATGTCTTGGGGGTTTGATATAAAACGCTAACCTCCCCTGTTATTGTAATGGTGAGAGGTTAGCATGTCTTGGGGGTATGATATAAAACGCTAACCTCCCTCCCCTGTTATTGTAATGGTGAGAGGTTAGCATGTCTTGGGGGTATGATATAAAACGATAACCTCCCCTGTTATTGTAATGGTGAGAGGTTAGCATGTCTTGGGGGTTTGATATAAAACGCTAACCTCCCCTGTTATTGTAATGGTGAGAGGTTAGCATGTCTCGGGGGTTTGATATAAAACGCTAACCTCCCCTGTTATTGTAATGGTGAGAGGTTAGCATGTCTCGGGGGTTTGATATAAAACGCTAACCTCCCCTGTTATTGTAATGGTGAGAGGTTAGCATGTCTCGGGGGTTTGATATAAAACGCTAACCTCCCCTGTTATTGTAATGGTGAGAGGTTAGCATGTCTCGGGGGTATGATATAAAACGCTAACCTCCCCTGTTATTGTAATGGTGAGAGGTTAGCATGTCTCGGGGGTTTGATATAAAACGCTAACCTCCCCTGTTATTGTAATGGTGAGAGGTTAGCATGTCATGTCTTGGGGGTATGATATAAAACGCTAACCTCCCCTGTTATTGTAATGGTGAGAGGTTAGCATGTCTTGGGGGTATGATATAAAACGCTAACCTCCCCTGTTATTGTAATGGTGAGAGGTTAGCATGTCTTGGGGGTATGATATAAAACGCTAACCTCCCCTGTTATTGTAATGGTGAGAGGTTAGCATGTCTTGGGGGTTTGATATAAAACGCTAACCTCCCCTGTTATTGTAATGGTGAGAGGTTAGCATGTCTTGGGGGTATGATATAAAACGCTAACCTCCCCTGTTATTGTAATGGTGAGAGGTTAGCATGTCTTGGGGGTATGATATAAAACGCTAACCTCCCCTGTTAGTGTAATGGTGAGAGGTTAGCATGTCTTGGGGGTTTGATATAAAACGCTAACCTCCCCTGTTATTGTAATGGTGAGAGGTTAGCATGTCTTGGGGGTTTGATATAAAACGCTAACCTCCCCTGTTCTGTTCCCCTGTTATTGTAATGGTGAGAGGTTAGCATGTCTTGGGGGTATGATATAAAACGCTAACCTCCCCTGTTATTGTAATGGTGAGAGGTTAGCATGTCTTGGGGGTATGATATAAAACGCTAACCTCCCCTGTTATTGTAATGGTGAGAGGTTAGCATGTCTTGGGGGTTTGATATAAAACGCTAACCTCCCTTGTTATTGTAATGGTGAGAGGTTAGCATGTCTTGGGGGTTTGATATAAAACGCTAACCTCCCCTGTTATTGTAATGGTGAGAGGTTAGCATGTCTTGGGGGTTTGATATAAAACGCTAACCTCCCCTGTTATTGTAATGGTGAGAGGTTAGCATGTCTTGGGGGTATGATATAAAACGCTAACCTCCCCTGTTATTGTAATGGTGAGAGGTTAGCATGTCTTGGGGGTATGATATAAAACGCTAACCTCCCCTGTTATTGTAATGGTGAGAGGTTAGCATGTCTTGGTCTTGGGGGTATGATATAAAACGCTAACCTCCCCTGTTATTGTAATGGTGAGAGGTTAGCATGTCTTGGGGGTTTGATATAAAACGCTAACCTCCCCTGTTATTGTAATGGTGAGAGGTTAGCATGTCTTGGGGGTTTGATATAAAACGCTAACCTCCCCTGTTATTGTAATGGTGAGAGGTTAGCATGTCTTGGGGGTTTGATATAAAACGCTAACCTCCCCTGTTATTGTAATGGTGAGAGGTTAGCATGTCTTGGGGGTATGATATAAAACGCTAACCTCCCCTGTTATTGTAATGGTGAGAGGTTAGCATGTCTTGGGGGTATGATATAAAACGCTAACCTCCCCTGTTATTGTAATGGTGAGAGGTTAGCATGTCTTGGGGGTTTGATATAAAACGCTAACCTCCCCTGTTATTGTAATGGTGAGAGGTTAGCATGTCTTGGGGGTATGATATAAAATGCTAACCTCCCCTGTTAGTGTAATGTAATGGTGAGAGGTTAGCATGTCTTGGGGGTTTGATATAAAACGCTAACCTCCCCTGTTATTGTAATGGTGAGAGGTTAGCATGTCTTGGGGGTTTGATATAAAACGCTAACCTCCCCTGTTATTGTAATGGTGAGAGGTTAGCATGTCTTGGGGGTATGATATAAAACGCTAACCTCCCCTGTTATTGTAATGGTGAGAGGTTAGCATGTCTTGGGGGTATGATATAAAACGATAACCTCCCCTGTTATTGTAATGGTGAGAGGTTAGCATGTCTTGGGGGTTTGATATAAAACACTAACCTCCTCTGTTATTGTAATGGTGAGAGGTTAGCATGTCTCGGGGGTTTGATATAAAACGCTAACCTCCCCTGTTATTGTAATGGTGAGAGGTTAGCATGTCTTGGGGGTTTGATATAAAACGCTAACCTCCCCTGTTATTGTAATGGTGAGAGGTTAGCATGTCTCGGGGGTATGATATAAAACGAAACGCTAACCTCCCCTGTTATTGTAATGGTGAGAGGTTAGCATGTCTCGGGGGTTTGATATAAAACGCTAACCTCCCCTGTTATTGTAATGGTGAGAGGTTAGCATGTCTTGGGGGTATGATATAAAACGCTAACCTCCCCTGTTATTGTAATGGTGAGAGGTTAGCATGTCTTGGGGGTATGATATAAAATGCTAACCTCCCCTGTTATTGTAATGGTGAGAGGTTAGCATGTCTTGGGGGTATGATATAAAACGCTAACCTCCCCTGTTATTGTAATGGTGAGAGGTTAGCATGTCTTGGGGGTTTGATATAAAACGCTAACCTCCCCTGTTATTGTAATGGTGAGAGGTTAGCATGTCTTGGGGGTATGATATAAAACGCTAACCTCCCCTGTTATTGTAATGGTGAGAGGTTAGCATGTCTTGGGGGTATGATATAAAACGCTAACCTCCCCTGTTAGTGTAAGTAATGGTGAGAGGTTAGCATGTCTTGGGGGTTTGATATAAAACGCTAACCTCCCCTGTTATTGTAATGGTGAGAGGTTAGCATGTCTTGGGGGTATGATATAAAACGCTAACCTCCCCTGTTAGTGTAATGGTGAGAGGTTAGCATGTCTTGGGGGTTTGATATAAAACGCTAACCTCCCCTGTTATTGTAATGGTGAGAAGAGGTTAGCATGTCTTGGGGGTTTGATATAAAACGCTAACCTCCCCTGTTATTGTAATGGTGAGAGGTTAGCATGTCTTGGGGGTATGATATAAAATGCTAACCTCCCCTGTTATTGTAATGGTGAGAGGTTAGCATGTCTTGGGGGTATGATATAAAACGCTAACCTCCCCTGTTATTGTAATGGTGAGAGGTTAGCATGTCTTGGGGGTATGATATAAAACGCTAACCTCCCCTGTTATTGTAATGGTGAGAGGTTAGCTTAGCATGTCTTGGGGGTTTGATATAAAACGCTAACCTCCCCTGTTATTGTAATGGTGAGAGGTTAGCATGTCTTGGGGGTATGATATAAAATGCTAACCTCCCCTGTTATTGTAATGGTGAGAGGTTAGCATGTCTTGGGGGTATGATATAAAACGCTAACCTCCCCTGTTATTGTAATGGTGAGAGGTTAGCATGTCTTGGGGGTTTGATATAAAACGCTAACCTCCCCTGTTATTGTAATGGTGAGAGGTTAGCATGTCTTGGGGGTTTGATATAAAACGCTAACCTCCCCTGTTATTGTAATGGTGAGAGGTTAGCATGTCTTGGGGGTATGATATAAAACGCTAACCTCCCCTGTTATTGTAATGGTGAGAGGTTAGCATGTCTTGGGGGTATGATATAAAACGCTAACCTCCCCTGTTAGTGTAATGGTGAGAGGTTAGCATGTCTTGGGGGTTTGATATAAAACGCTAACCTCCCCCTGTTATTGTAATGGTGAGAGGTTAGCATGTCTTGGGGGTATGATATAAAACGCTAACCTCCCCTGTTAGTGTAATGGTGAGAGGTTAGCATGTCTTGGGGGTTTGATATAAAACGCTAACCTCCCCTGTTATTGTAATGGTGAGAAGAGGTTAGCATGTCTTGGGGGTTTGATATAAAACGCTAACCTCCCCTGTTATTGTAATGGTGAGAGGTTAGCATGTCTTGGGGGTATGATATAAAACGCTAACCTCCCCTGTTATTGTAATGGTGAGAGGTTAGCATGTCTTGGGGGTATGATATAAAACGCTAACCTCCCCTGTTATTGTAATGGTGAGAGGTTAGCATGTCTTGGGGGTATGATATAAAACGCTAACCTCCCCTGTTATTGTAATGGTGAGAGGTTAGCATGTCTTGGGGGTTTGATATAAAACGCTAACCTCCCCTGTTATTGTAATGGTGAGAGGTTAGGGTTAGCATGTCTTGGGGGTATGATATAAAACGCTAACCTCCCCTGTTATTGTAATGGTGAGAGGTTAGCATGTCTTGGGGGTATGATATAAAACGCTAACCTCCCCTGTTAGTGTAATGGTGAGAGGTTAGCATGTCTTGGGGGTTTGATATAAAACGCTAACCTCCCCTGTTATTGTAATGGTGAGAGGTTAGCATGTCTTGGGGGTTTGATATAAAACGCTAACCTCCCCTGTTCCCCTGTTATTGTAATGGTGAGAGGTTAGCATGTCTTGGGGGTATGATATAAAACGCTAACCTCCCCTGTTATTGTAATGGTGAGAGGTTAGCATGTCTTGGGGGTATGATATAAAACGCTAACCTCCCCTGTTATTGTAATGGTGAGAGGTTAGCATGTCTTGGGGGTTTGATATAAAATGCTAACCTCCCTTGTTATTGTAATGGTGAGAGGTTAGCATGTCTTGGGGGTTTGATATAAAACGAAACGCTAACCTCCCCTGTTATTGTAATGGTGAGAGGTTAGCATGTCTTGGGGGTTTGATATAAAACGCTAACCTCCCCTGTTATTGTAATGGTGAGAGGTTAGCATGTCTTGGGGGTATGATATAAAACGCTAACCTCCCCTGTTATTGTAATGGTGAGAGGTTAGCATGTCTTGGGGGTATGATATAAAACGCTAACCTCCCCTGTTATTGTAATGGTGAGAGGTTAGCATGTCTTGGGGGTATGATATAAAACGCTAACCTCCCCTGTTATTGTAATGGTGAGAGGTTAGCATGTCTTGGGGGTTTGATATAAAACGCTAACCTCCCCTGTTATTGTAATGGTGAGAGGTTAGCATGTCTTGGGGGTTTGATATAAAACGCTAACCTCCCCTGTTATTGTAATGGTGAGAGGTTAGCATGTCTTGGGGGTTTGATATAAAACGCTAACCTCCCCTGTTATTGTAATGGTGAGAGGTTAGCATGTCTTGGGGGGGGGGTATGATATAAAACGCTAACCTCCCCTGTTATTGTAATGGTGAGAGGTTAGCATGTCTTGGGGGTATGATATAAAACGCTAACCTCCCCTGTTATTGTAATGGTGAGAGGTTAGCATGTCTTGGGGGTTTGATATAAAACGCTAACCTCCCCTGTTATTGTAATGGTGAGAGGTTAGCATGTCTTGGGGGTATGATATAAAATGCTAACCTCCCCTGTTAGTGTAATGGTGAGAGGTTAGCATGTCTTGGGGGTTTGATATAAAACGCTAACCTCCCCTGTTATTGTAATGGTGAGAGGTTAGCATGTCTTGGGGGTTTGATATAAAACGCTAACCTCCCCTGTTATTGTAATGGTGAGAGGTTAGCATGTCTTGGGGGTATGATATAAAACGATAACCTCCCCTGTTATTGTAATGGTGAGAGGTTAGCATGTCTTGTCTTGGGGGTTTGATATAAAACACTAACCTCCCCTGTTATTGTAATGGTGAGAGGTTAGCATGTCTCGGGGGTTTGATATAAAACGCTAACCTCCCCTGTTATTGTAATGGTGAGAGGTTAGCATGTCTTGGGGGTTTGATATAAAACGCTAACCTCCCCTGTTATTGTAATGGTGAGAGGTTAGCATGTCTCGGGGGTATGATATAAAACGCTAACCTCCCCTGTTATTGTAATGGTGAGAGGTTAGCATGTCTCGGGGGTTTGATATAAAACGCTAACCTCCCCTGTTATTGTAATGGTGAGAGGTTAGCATGTCTTGGGGGTATGATATAAAACGCTAACCTCCCCTGTTATTGTAATGGTGAGAGGTTAGCATGTCTTGGGGGTATGATATAAAATGCTAACCTCCCCTGTTATTGTAATGGTGAGAGGTTAGCATGTCTTGGGGGTATGATATAAAACGCTAACCTCCCCTGTTATGTTATTGTAATGGTGAGAGGTTAGCATGTCTTGGGGGTTTGATATAAAACGCTAACCTCCCCTGTTATTGTAATGGTGAGAGGTTAGCATGTCTTGGGGGTATGATATAAAACGCTAACCTCCCCTGTTATTGTAATGGTGAGAGGTTAGCATGTCTTGGGGGTATGATATAAAACGCTAACCTCCCCTGTTAGTGTAATGGTGAGAGGTTAGCATGTCTTGGGGGTTTGATATAAAACGCTAACCTCCCCTGTTATTGTAATGGTGAGAGGTTAGCATGTCTTGGGGGTATGATATAAAACGCTAACCTCCCCTGTTAGTGTAATGGTGAGAGGTTAGCATGTCTTGGGGGTTTGATATAAAACGCTAACCTCCCCTGTTATTGTAATGGTGAGAAGAGGTTAGCATGTCTTGGGGGTTTGATATAAAACGCTAACCTCCCCTGTTATTGTAATGGTGAGAGGTTAGCATGTCTTGGGGGTATGATATGATATAAAATGCTAACCTCCCCTGTTATTGTAATGGTGAGAGGTTAGCATGTCTTGGGGGTATGATATAAAACGCTAACCTCCCCTGTTATTGTAATGGTGAGAGGTTAGCATGTCTTGGGGGTTTGATATAAAACGCTAACCTCCCCTGTTATTGTAATGGTGAGAGGTTAGCATGTCTTGGGGGTATGATATAAAACGCTAACCTCCCCTGTTATTGTAATGGTGAGAGGTTAGCATGTCTTGGGGGTATGATATAAAACGCTAACCTCCCCTGTTATTGTAATGGTGAGAGGTTAGCATGTCTTGGGGGTTTGATATAAAACGCTAACCTCCCCTGTTATTGTAATGGTGAGAGGTTAGCATGTCTTGGGGGTTTGATATAAAACGCTAACCTCCCCTGTTATTGTAATGGTGAGAGGTTAGCATGTCTCGGGGGTTTGATATAAAACGCTAACCTCCCCTGTTATTGTAATGTAATGGTGAGAGGTTAGCATGTCTCGGGGGTTTGATATAAAACGCTAACCTCCCCTGTTATTGTAATGGTGAGAGGTTAGCATGTCTCGGGGGTATGATATAAAACGCTAACCTCCCCTGTTATTGTAATGGTGAGAGGTTAGCATGTCTCGGGGGTTTGATATAAAACGCTAACCTCCCCTGTTATTGTAATGGTGAGAGGTTAGCATGTCTTGGGGGTATGATATAAAACGCTAACCTCCCCTGTTATTGTAATGGTGAGAGGTTAGCATGTCTTGGGGGTATGATATAAAACGCTAACCTCCCCTGTTATTGTAATGGTGAGAGGTTAGCATGTCTTGGGGGTATGATATAAAACGCTAACCTCCCCTGTTATTGTAATGGTGAGAGGTTAGCATGTCTTGGGGGTATGATATAAAACGCTAACCTCCCCTGTTATTGTAATGGTGAGAGGTTAGCATGTCTTGGGGGTATGATATAAAATGCACCTCCCCTGTTAGTGTAATGGTGAGAGGTTAGCATGTCTTGGGGGTTTGATATAAAACGCTAACCTCCCCTGTTATTGTAATGGTGAGAGGTTAGCATGTCTTGGGGGTTTGATATAAAACGCTAACCTCCCCTGTTATTGTAATGGTGAGAGGTTAGCATGTCTTGGGGGTATGATATAAAACGCTAACCTCCCCTGTTATTGTAATGGTGAGAGGTTAGCATGTCTTGGGGGTATGATATAAAACGCTAACCTCCCCTGTTATTGTAATGGTGAGAGGTTAGCATGTCTTGGGGGTTTGATATAAAACGCTAACCTCCCCTGTTATTGTAATGGTGAGAGGTTAGCATGTCTTGGGGGTATGATATAAAACGCTAACCTCCCCTGTTATTGTAATGGTGAGAGGTTAGCATGTCTTGGGGGTTTGATATAAAACGCTAACCTCCCCTGTTATTGTAATGGTGAGGTGAGAGGTTAGCATGTCTTGGGGGTATGATATAAAATGCTAACCTCCCCTGTTATTGTAATGGTGAGAGGTTAGCATGTCTTGGGGGTATGATATAAAACGCTAACCTCCCCTGTTATTGTAATGGTGAGAGGTTAGCATGTCTTGGGGGTTTGATATAAAACGCTAACCTCCCCTGTTATTGTAATGGTGAGAGGTTAGCATGTCTTGGGGGTATGATATAAAATGCTAACCTCCCCTGTTAGTGTAATGGTGAGAGGTTAGCATGTCTTGGGGGTTTGATATAAAACGCTAACCTCCCCTGTTATTGTAATGGTGAGAGGTTAGCATGTCTTGGGGGTTTGATATAAAACGCTAACCTCCCCTGTTATTGTAATGGTGAGAGGTTAGCATGTCTTGGGGGTATGATATAAAACGCTAACCTCCCCTGTTATTGTAATGGTGAGAGGTTAGCATGTCTTGGGGGTATATGATATAAAACGCTAACCTCCCCTGTTATTGTAATGGTGAGAGGTTAGCATGTCTTGGGGGTTTGATATAAAACGCTAACCTCCCCTGTTATTGTAATGGTGAGAGGTTAGCATGTCTTGGGGGTTTGATATAAAACGCTAACCTCCCCTGTTATTGTAATGGTGAGAGGTTAGCATGTCTCGGGGGTTTGATATAAAACGCTAACCTCCCCTGTTATTGTAATGGTGAGAGGTTAGCATGTCTCGGGGGTTTGATATAAAACGCTAACCTCCCCTGTTATTGTAATGGTGAGAGGTTAGCATGTCTCGGGGGTATGATATAAAACGCTAACCTCCCCTGTTATTGTAATGGTGAGAGGTTAGCATGTCTCGGGGGTTTGATATAAAACGCTAACCTCCCCTGTTATTGTAATGGTGAGAGGTTAGCATGTCTTGGGGGTATGATATAAAACGCTAACCTCCCCTGTTATTGTAATGGTGTGGTGAGAGGTTAGCATGTCTTGGGGGTATGATATAAAACGCTAACCTCCCCTGTTATTGTAATGGTGAGAGGTTAGCATGTCTTGGGGGTATGATATAAAACGCTAACCTCCCCTGTTATTGTAATGGTGAGAGGTTAGCATGTCTTGGGGGTATGATATAAAACGCTAACCTCCCCTGTTATTGTAATGGTGAGAGGTTAGCATGTCTTGGGGGTATGATATAAAATGCTAACCTCCCCTGTTAGTGTAATGGTGAGAGGTTAGCATGTCTTGGGGGTTTGATATAAAACGCTAACCTCCCCTGTTATTGTAATGGTGAGAGGTTAGCATGTCTTGGGGGTTTGATATAAAACGCTAACCTCCCCTGTTATTGTAATGGTGAGAGGTTAGCATGTCTTGGGGGTATGATATAAAACGCTAACCTCCCCTGTTATTGTAATGGTGAGAGGTTAGCATGTCTTGGGGGTATGATATAAAACGCTAACCTCCCCTCCCCTGTTATTGTAATGGTGAGAGGTTAGCATGTCTTGGGGGTTTGATATAAAACGCTAACCTCCCCTGTTATTGTAATGGTGAGAGGTTAGCATGTCTTGGGGGTTTGATATAAAACGCTAACCTCCCCTGTTATTGTAATGGTGAGAGGTTAGCATGTCTTGGGGGTATGATATAAAACGCTAACCTCCCCTGTTATTGTAATGGTGAGAGGTTAGCATGTCTTGGGGGTATGATATAAAACGCTAACCTCCCCTGTTATTGTAATGGTGAGAGGTTAGCATGTCTTGGGGGTTTGATATAATTTTTTATTTATTTATTTTTTATTTCACCTTTATTTAACCAGGTAAACCAGTTGAGAACAAGTTCTCATTTACAACTGCGACCTGGCCAAGATAAAGCAAAGCAGTGCGATAAAAACAACAACACAGAGTTACATATGGGGTAAAACAAAACAAAAATCAAAAAAAATACAACAGAAATACAATTAATATACAGTGTGCAAATTTAGCAAGTTATGGAGGTAAGGCAATAAAATAGGCTATAGTGCAAAATAATTACAATTTAGTATTAACACTGGAATGATGTGCAAGAGATGATGTGCAAATAGAGATACTGGGGTACAGATGAGCAAAATAAATAACAATATAGGGATGAGGTAGTTGGGCGGGCTAATTTCAGATGGGCTGTGTACAGGTGCAGTGATCGGTAAGGTGCTCTGACAACTGATGCTCAAAGTTAGTGAGGGAGATAAGTGTCTCCAGCTTCAGAGATTTTTGCAATTTGTTCCAGTCATTGGCAGCAGAGAACTGGAAGGAATTGCGGCCAAAGGAGGTGTTGGCTTTGGGGATGACCAGTGAGATATACCCGCTGGAGCGCAGACTACGGGTGGGTGTTGCTATGGTGACCAATGAGCTAAGATAAGGCGGGGATTTGCCTAGCAGTGATTTATAGATGGCCTGGAGCCAGTGGGTTTGGTGACGAATATGTAGTGAGGACCAGCCAACAAGAGCGTACAGGTCACAGTGGTGGGTATTATATGGGGCTTTGGAGACAAAACGGATGGCACTGTGATAGACAACATCCAATTTGCTGAGTAGAGTGTTGGAGGCTATTTTGTAAATGACATCGCCGAAGTCAAGGATCGGTAGGATAGTCAGTTTTACGAGGGCATGTTTGGCAGCATGAGTGAAGGAGGCTTTGTTGCAAAATAGGAAACCGATTCTAGATTTAACTTTGGATTGGAGATTCTTAATGTGAGTCTGGAAGGAGAGTTTACAGTCTAACCAGACACCTAGATATTTGTAGTTGTCCACGTACTCTAGGTCAGACCCGTCTAGAGTAGTGATTCTAGTCGGGTGGGCGGGTGCAAGCAGCGTTCGGTTGAAGAGCATGCATTTTGTTTTACTAGTGTTTAAGAGCAGTTGGAGGCTACTGAAGGAGTGTTGTATGGAATTGAAGCTCGTTTGGAGGTTTGTTAACACAGTGTCCAATGAAGGGCCAGATGTATACAAAATGGTGTCGTCTGCGTAGAGGTGGATCTGAGAGTCACCAGCAGCAAGAGCGACGTCATTGATATACACAGAGAAAAGAGTTGGCCCAAGAATTGAACCCTGTGGCACCCCCATAGAGACTGCCATAGGTCCAGACAACAGGCCCTCCGATTTGACACATTGAACTCTATCTGAGAAGTAGTTGGTGAACCAGGCGAGGCAGTCATTTGAGAAACCAAGGCTATTTAGTCTGCCAATAAGAATGCAGTGGTTGACAGAGTCGAAAGCCTTGGCCAGGTCAATGAAAACGGCTGCACAGTACTGTCTATTATCGATCGCGGTTATAATATCATTTAGGACCTTGAGCGTGGCTGAAGTGCACCCATGACCAGCTCGGAAACCGGATTGCATAGCGGAGAAGGTACGGTGGGATTCGAAATGGTTGGTGATCTGTTTGTTGACTTGGCTTTCAAAAACTTTCGAAAGGCAGGGCAGGATGGATATGGGTCTGTAACAGTTTGGATCTAGAGTGTCACCCCCTTTGAAGAGGGGGATGACCGCGGCAGCTTTCCAATCTCTGGGGATCTCAGACGTTACGAAAGAGAGGTTGAACAGGCTAGTAATAGGGGTTGCGACAATTTCAGCGGCTAGTTTTAGAAAGAAAGGGTCCAGATTGTCTAGTCCAGATGATTTGTAGGGGTCCAGATTTTGCAGCTCTTTTAGAACATCAGCTGTCTGGATTTGTGTGAAGGAGAAGCGGGGGGGGGGGCATGGGCAAGTTGCAGCGGAGGGTGCAGAGCTGGTGGCCGGGGTAGTGGTAGCCAGGTGGAAAGCATGGCCAGCCGTAGCAAAATGCTTGTTGAAATTCTCGATTATTGTAGATTTTTTTTTTAAACGCTAACCTCCCCTGTTATTGTAATGGTGAGAGGTTAGCATGTCTTGGGGGTATGATATAAAATGCTAACCTCCCCTGTTAGTGTAATGGTGAGAGGTTAGCATGTCTTGGGGGTTTGATATAAAACGCTAACCTCCCCTGTTATTGTAATGGTGAGAGGTTAGCATGTCTTGGGGGTTTGATATAAAACGCTAACCTCCCCTGTTATTGTAATGGTGAGAGGTTAGCATGTCTTGGGGGTATGATATAAAATGCTAACCTCCCCTGTTATTGTAATGGTGAGAGGTTAGCATGTCTTGGGGGTATGATATAAAACGCTAACCTCCCCTGTTATTGTAATGGTGAGAGGTTAGCATGTCTTGGGGGTTTGATATAAAACGCTAACCTCCCCTGTTATTGTAATGGTGAGAGGTTAGCATGTCTTGGGGGTTTGATATAAAACGCTAACCTCCCCTGTTATTGTAATGGTGAGAGGTTAGCATGTCTTGGGGGTTTGATATAAAACGCTAACCTCCCCTGTTATTGTAATGGTGAGAGGTTAGCATGTCTTGGGGGTATGATATAAAATGCTAACCTCCCCTGTTATTGTAATGGTGAGAGGTTAGCATGTCTTGGGGGTTTGATATAAAACGCTAACCTCCCCTGTTATTGTAATGGTGAGAGGTTAGCATGTCTCGGGGGTTTGATATAAAATGCTAACCTCCCCTGTTATTGTAATGGTGAGAGGTTAGCATGTCTTGGGGGTTTGATATAAAACGCTAACCTCCCCTGTTATTGTAATGGTGAGAGGTTAGCATGTCTTGGGGGTATGATATAAAACGCTAACCTCCCCTGTTATTGTAATGGTGAGAGGTTAGCATGTCTTGGGGGTATGATATAAAACGCAAACCTCCCCTGTTATTGTAATGGTGAGAGGTTAGCATGTCTTGGGGGTATGATATAAAACGCTAACCTCCCCTGTTATTGTAATGGTGAGAGGTTAGCATGTCTTGGGGGTTTGATATAAAACGCTAACCTCCCCTGTTATTGTAATGGTGAGAGGTTAGCATGTCTTGGGGGTTTGATATAAAACGCTAACCTCCCCTGTTATTGTAATGGTGAGAGGTTAGCATGTCTTGGGGGTATGATATAAAATGCTAACCTCCCCTGTTATTGTAATGGTGAGAGGTTAGCATGTCTTGGGGGTTTGATATAAAACGCTAACCTCCCCTGTTATTGTAATGGTGAGAGGTTAGCATGTCTTGGGGGTATGATATAAAACGCTAACCTCCCCTGTTATTGTAATGGTGAGAGGTTAGCATGTCTTGGGGGTTTGATATAAAACGCTAACCTCCCCTGTTATTGTAATGGTGAGAGGTTAGCATGTCTTGGGGGTTTGATATAAAACGCTAACCTCCCCTGTTATTGTAATGGTGAGAGGTTAGCATGTCTTGGGGGTTTGATCTTTGACCCTCTAACTTTCTCACTCTCAAACTTTCAATGCAATTATCTGCAAAAGATATCAAACAGTGGGTAAACTGTTGGGAAATCAAACAGTGGGTAAACTGTTGGGAAATCAAACAGTGGGTAAACTGTTGGGAAATCAAACAGTGGGTAAACTGTTGGGAAATCAAACAGTGGGTAAACTGTTGGGAAATCAAACAGTGGGTAAACTGTTGGGAAATCAAACAGTGGGTAAACTGTTGGGAAATCAAACAGTGGGTAAACTGTTGGGAAATCAAACAGTGGGTAAACTGTTGGGAAATCAAACAGTGGGTAAACTGTTGGGAAATCAAACAGTGGGTAAACTGTTGGGAAATCAAACAGTGGGTAAACTGTTGGGAAATCAAACAGTGGGTAAACTGTTGGGAAATCAAACAGTTTGGTAAACTGTTGGGAAATCAAACAGTGGGTAAACTGTTGGGAAATCAAACAGTGGGTAAACTGTTGGGAAATCAAACAGTGGGTAAACTGTTGGGAAATCAAACAGTGGGTAAACTGTTGGGAAATCAAACAGTGGGTAAACTGTTGGGAAATCAAACAGTGGGTAAACTGTTGGGAAATCAAACAGTGGGTAAACTGTTGGGAAATCAAACAGTTTGGTAAACTGTTGGGAAATCAAACAGTGGGTAAACTGTTGGGAAATCAAACAGTGGGTAAACTGTTGGGAAATCAAACAGTGGGTAAACTGTTGGGAAATCAAACAGTGGGTAAACTGTTGGGAAATCAAACAGTGGGTAAACTGTGTAGTCTTGCATTTTACCTTCCACCAGGTGATGTATTATAATAGGGTTGATAGTGACAACCACCCCCCTCCACCAACCACCCCCCTCCACCACTAGATGTATTATATTGGGGTTGATAGTGACAACCACCCCCCTCCACCAACCACCCCCCCTCCACCACTAGATGTATTATAATGGGGTTGATAGTGACAACCACCCCCCTCCACCAACCACCCCCCTCCACCACTAGATGTATTATATTGGGGTTGATAGTGACAACCCCCCCCCCCCCCTCCACCACTAGATGTATTATATTG
Source organism: Coregonus ussuriensis (assembly GCA_031479575.1). Taxonomy (NCBI): domain Eukaryota; kingdom Metazoa; phylum Chordata; class Actinopteri; order Salmoniformes; family Salmonidae; genus Coregonus; species Coregonus ussuriensis. Next base: position 17,149,205 of record CM062510.1, on the reverse strand, counting down.
GGGTTGATAGTGACAACCACCCCCCTCCACCAACCACCCCCCCTCCACCACTAGATGTATTATAATGGGGTTGATAGTGACAACCACCCCCCTCCACCACTAGATGTATTATATTGGGGTTGATAGTGACAACCACCCCCCTCCACCACTAGATGTATTATAATGGGGTTGATAGTGACAACCACCCCCCTCCACCAACCACCCCCCTCCACCACTAGATGTATTATAATGGGGTTGATAGTGACAACCACCCCCCTCCACCACTAGATGTATTATAATGGGGTTGATAGTGACAACCACCCCCCTCCACCAACCACCCCCCTCCACCACTAGATGTATTATATTGGGGTTGATAGTGACAACCCCCCCCCCCCCTCCACCACTAGATGTATTATAATGGGGTTGATAGTGACAACCACCCCCCTCCACCAACCACCCCCCTCCACCACTAGATGTATTATATTGGGGTTGATAGTGACAACCCCCCCCCCCCCTCCACCACTAGATGTATTATATTGGGGTTGATAGTGACAACCACCCCCCTCCACCAACCACCCCCCTCCACCACTAGATGTATTATAATGGGGTTGATCGTGACAACCACCCCCCTCCACCACTAGATGTATTATAATGGGGGTAATAGTGACAACCACCCCCGCTCCACCAACCACCCCCCTCCACCACTAGATGTATTATAATGGGGTTGATAGTGACAACCACCCCCCTCCACCAACCACCCCCCTCCACCAACCACCCCCCTCCACCAACCACCCCCTCCACCAACCACCCCCCTCCACCAACCACCCCCCTCCACCAACCACCCCCCTCCACCAACCACCCCCCTCCACCAACCACCCCCCTCCACCACTAGATGTATTATAATGGGGTTGATAGTGACAACCATCCCCCTCCACCAACCACCCCCCTCCACCACTAGATGTATTTTAATGGGGTTGATAGTGACAACCCCCCCCCCCCCCCCCCCCTTCTAGGATCTCCATCTAAATCTGACAGCTTCTAGGATCTAGTGTCGCATGGTATACTGGTGCTACGGTAATATCATGGTACCCGAACATAATGGTACCAACATTTTTAGAATACCTTTCATATGATACTACCGACTTTTTCCAGCTCTGCCAATCTATGGAACCCGCCGGCGCCCTGTTATGACGTGTGTATACAGTCAGTAGCATCCGCTACCAGCCCTCGCTCACCTGAAGCAACAGCCTCTAGTCTCTTGTATACGCAGGTCCAATAATATCCACTTCACGTTCATGTGCATATCACGTGTGGCATCTGTTATCAGCCAGCCGCAGCTGCTTCTAGTAATAATAATAATAGGCCATTTAGCAGACGCTTTTATCCAAAGCGACTTACAGTCATGTGCGCATACATTTTTACGTATGGGTGGTTCCGGGGATCGAACCAACTACCCTGGCGTTACAAGCGCCATGCTCTACCAATTGAGCTACAGAGGACCACCTCTCTGTCCGCTCTTCACACGCATCTATTCCGCTATCAGTTTAAAAAATATATATAATAATAATATTATAATATGCCATTTAGCAGACGCTTTTATCCAAAGCGACTTACAGTCATGCGTGCATACATTTTTTTTGTGTATGGGTGGTCCCGGGGATCGAACCCACTACCTTGGCGTTACAAGCGCCGTGCTCTACCAGCGGAGCGACAGCCGGTAGAGCTTAGCAGTGATGGCGAGCGGGGATGCAGACCCAGATGAGTCTTCCGTTAAAGATTTGTACATTTAATACATTGGCGCAGCGAGCAATATTGATACATTGTATCCATTTCATCGTCTGTTATAAACCAAGATCACAGACCAGTCTTGAGTAGACTTTGCAAATTCACTATCATGCCGCCTCTGAGTGTCAGCCAGGGGAATGGAGCGACTGCCATGGCTGCAGCTTTACAGCAAAGAAAACGGCTTGTCTCTAGCCTCTATTGTAAAATAATAATAATAATAATATGGCCCATATTACCGGAGAAACCTTTTTTTCTTTCTATCTGGATTCGCGCGCAATTGATATAATTTGAAAAACCATGTTGCGGGACGTTTTTAAACTGATCCTGGGTCGCTAATTAACAAACAACGTTTATTCATGGACGCCATGGGAAGCCAGGCTTCCCCCCCCAAAAAAAAATTACCCAGAAAATAATTAAATAACATCAAAGCAATTTATCTTTCGTCTCTCTGCGTTTCATAATTCGCAAGAGGCTGCCTGTATCTCACAGGAGAAAGCATCCGAGCGAGCGAAACAGCGGCCCCTCTGTCTCTCTACGTGTAGGCCATCGATCTGATGCTGTCTGGTCCAAACCAGTATGACATTGTTTCTGCCCGTAGCATTGAATGCATTGGAAGTCAGCGAGCATTCACCCTCCCTTGACAAAAAAAAGGCACACAAAATAAATAAATGCTAATCAGCGTTGAGCTCAACTGTGATTGGTCCTGGCGAAAATAAAAAAAAGTGTCAAGGGAAGCCAGGTTGGATTTGGCCTCACTCCTATCAAATCGCTTTGAGAGCATATGTCATTAACAGAAACAACTTGAATTGTTGCCTTGTTGTCCTCTGGTGGCTAGCCAGCTAGCTAAAACGGTCCCTTTCCTAAATTAGCCATGGATGGAGACAGGGATTTGGACTTAATTCTCCGTACTGGCCAATTATTATAATGGCGATTCTGATCCACCCATTAATTCATACATTGCTGTGCCCCTGGACTGAGAAGACAGAAGTTCAATATGTAGCTAGATGTAGAAGGCTAACGCTAACTAGCTAACGTTGCCCATGAATGGAAGTTAGGCTAGCTAGCTAGCATTTTAGCCAGGTAGCCTAGGACAACAAAAACTAAAAGCGTGTACTGTATGACAGAGTGATAGACCGTTTCATCAACATGAAAGAGAGGAGGATTGGCATTGGTGTTTCTCTACAAGTAGGGTGAGTCAACATGCTTTTCTACTTGCACGAACACACACACACACACGAGAAATCAGAACCATGGACAGACACATAATTTTTAGCTTATGTTGACTGGACTAAATAGTTCTAGGGATCTTTTAGTTGTCACTGTAGTAGACTAAGCAGAGGTGATTTTGATGATGTTGAAATGGTGCTGGAATAGTGGAGGCAGCTTCTGTTTTCTTTGCGTGGTGAAAAAGCTCCTAGGATCTCCATCTAAATGTGACAGCTCCTATGATCTCCATCTAAATGCTTCTAGGATCTCCATCTAAATGTGACAGCTTCTAGGATCTCCATCTAAATGTGACAGCTTCTAGGATCTCCATCTAAATGCTCCTATGATCTCCATCTAAATGCTTCTAGGATCTCCATCTAAATGTGACAGCTCCTATGATCTCCATCTAAATGCTTCTAGGATCTCCATCTAAATGTGACAGCTTCTAGGATCTCCATCTAAATGTGACAGCTTCTAGGATCTCCATCTAAATGCTCCTATGATCTCCATCTAAATGCTTCTAGGATCTCCATCTAAATGCTTCTAGGATCTCCATCTAAATGCTTCTAGGATCTCCATCTAAATGTGACAGCTTCTAGGATCTCCATCTAAATGCTTCTAGGATCTCCATCTAAATGTGACAGCTTCTAGGATCTCCATCTAAATGTGACAGCTCCTATGATCTCCATCTAAATGCTTCTAGGATCTCCATCTAAATGCTTCTAGGATCTCCATCTAAATGTGACAGCTTCTAGGATCTCCATCTAAATGCTTCTAGGATCTCCATCTAAATGCTTCTAGGATCTCCATCTAAATGCTTCTAAGATCTCCATCTAAATGTGACAGCTTCTAGGATCTCCATCTAAATGCTTCTAGGATCTCCATCTAAATGCTTCTAGGATCTCCATCTAAATGCTTCTAAGATCTCCATCTAAATGTGACAGCTTATAGGATCTCCATCTAAATGTGACAGCTTCTAGGATCTCCATCTAAATGCTTCTAGGATCTCCATCTAAATGTGACAGCTTCTATGATCTCCATCTAAATGCTTCTAGGATCTCCATCTAAATGCTTCTAGGATCTCCATCTAAATGCTTCTAGGATCTCCATCTAAATGCTTCTAGGATCTCCATCTACATGTGACAGCTCCTATGATCTCCATCTAAATCTGACAGCTCCTAGGATCTCCATCTAAATGCTTCTAGGATCTCCATCTAAATGTGACAGCTCCTATGATCTCCATCTAAATGCTTCTAGGATCTCCATCTAAATGCTTCTAAGATCGCCATCTAAATGTGACAGCTTCTAGGATCTCCATCTAAATGCTTCTAGGATCTCCATCTAAATGTGACAGCTTCTAGGATCTCCATCTAAATGCTTCTAGGATCTCCATCTAAATGCTTCTAGGATCTCCATCTAAATGCTTCTAGGATCTCCATCTAAATGTGACAGCTTCTATGATCTCCATCTAAATGCTTCTAGGATCTCCATCTAAATGCTTCTAGGATCTCCATCTACATGTGACAGCTTCTAGGATCTCCATCTAAATGCTTCTAGGATCTCCATCTAAATGCTTCTAGGATCTCCATCTAAATGTGACAGCTTCTAGGATCTCCATCTAAATGTGACAGCTTCTAGGATCTCCATCTAAATGCTTCTAGGATCTCCATCTAAATGCTTCTATGATCTCCATCTAAATGCTTCTAGGATCTCCATCTAAATGCTTCTAGGATCTCCATCTAAATGCTTCTAGGATCTCCATCTAAATGCTTCTAGGATCTCCATCTAAATGCTTCTAGGATCTCATTCTACATGTGACAGCTTATAGGATCTCCATCTAAATGCTTCTAGGATCTCCATCTAAATGCTCCTAGGATCTCCATCTAAATGCTTCTAGGATCTCCATCTAAATGCTCCTAGATCTCCATCTAAATGCTTCTAGGATCTCCATCTAAATGCTTTTTTTTTTTTATTAAATTTTTTTTCTAGGATCTCCATCTAAATGCTCCTAGGATCTCCAACTAAATGCTTCTATGATCTCCATCTAAATGTGACAGCTTCTAGGATCTCCATCTAAATGCTTCTAGGATCTCCATCTAAATGCTTCTAGGATCTCCAACTAAATGTGACAGCTTCTAGGATCTCCATCTAAATGCTTCTAGGATCTCCATCTAAATGTGACAGCTTCTAGGATCTCCATCTAAATGTGACAGCTTCTAGGATCTCCATCTAAATGCTTCTAGGATCTCCATCTAAATGCTTCTAGGATCTCCAACTAAATGCTTCTAGGATCTCCATCTAAATGACAGCTTCTAGGATCTCCATCTAAATGCTTCTAGGATCTCCATCTAAATGCTTCTAGGATCTCCATCTAAATGCTTCTAGATCTCCATCTAAATGTGACAGCTTCTAGGATCTCCAACTAAATGCTTCTAGGATCTCCATCTAAATGTGACAGCTTCTAGGATCTCCATCTAAATGTGACAGCTTCTAGGATCTCCATCTAAATGCTTCTAGGATCTCCATCTAAATGCTTCTAGGATCTCCATCTAAATGCTTCTAGGATCTCCATCTAAATGCTTCTAGGATCTCCATCTAAATGCTTCTAGGATCTCCATCTAAATGTGACAGCTTCTAGGATCTCCATCTAAATGCTTCTAGGATCTCCATCTAAATGTGACAGCTTCTAGGATCTCCATCTAAATGCTTCTAGGATCTCCATCTAAATGCTTCTAGGATCTCCATCTAAATGTGACAGCTTCTAGGATCTCCATCTAAATGCTTCTAGGATCTCCATCTAAATGCTTCTAGGATCTCCATCTAAATGCTTCTAGGATCTTCCATCTAAATGCTTCTAGGATCTCCATCTAAATGTGACAGCTTCTAGGATCTCCATCTAAATGCTTCTAGGATCTCCATCTAAATGCTTCTAGGATCTCCATCTAAATGCTTCTAGGATCTCCATCTAACTGCTTCTAGGATCTCCATCTAAATGCTTCTAGGATCTCATCTAAATCGCTTCTAGGATCTCCATCTAAATGTGACAGCTTCTAGGATCTCCATCTAAATGCTTCTAGGATCTCCATCTAAATGCTTCTAGGATCTCCATCTAAATGCTTCTAGGATCTCCATCTAAATGTGACAGCTTCTAGGATCTCCATCTAAATGCTTCTAGGATATCCATCTAAATGCTTCTAGGAATCTCCATCTTAAATGCTTCTAGGATCTCCATCTAAATGCTTCTAGGATCTCCATCTAAATGCTTCTAGGATCTCCATCTAAATGTGACAGCTTCTACGATCTCCATCTAAATGCTTCTAGGATCTCCATCTAAATGTGACAGCTTCTAGGATCTCCATCTAAATGCTTCTAGGATCTCCATCTAAATGCTTCTAGGATCTCCATCTAAATGTGACAGCTTCTACGATCTCATCTTAAATGCTTCTAGGATCTCCATCTAAATGTGACAGCTTCTAGGATCTCCATCTAAATGCTTCTAGGATCTCCATCTAATGTGACAGCTTCTAGGATCTCCAACTAAATGCTTCTAGGATCTCCATCTAAATGCTTCTAGGATCTCCATCTAAATGCTTTATTAGGATCTCTTCCATCTAAATGTGACAGCTTCTAGGATCTCCATCTAAATGCTTCTAGGATCTCCATCTAAATGTGACAGCTTCTAGGATCTCCATCTAAATGCTCCTAGGATCTCCAACTAAATGCTTCTAGGATCTCCATCTAAATGTGACAGCTTCTAGGATCTCCAACTAAATGCTTCTAGGATCTCCAACTAAATGCTTCTAGGATCTCCAACTAAATGCTTCTAGGATCTCCATCTAAATGCTTCTAGGATCTCCAACTAAATGCTTCTAGGATCTCCAACTAAATGCTTCTAGGATCTCCAACTAAATGCTTCTAGGATCTCCATCTAAATGCTTCTAGGATCTCCAACTAAATGCTTCTAGGATCTCCAACTAAATGCTTCTAGGATCTCCATCTAAATGTGACAGCTTCTAGGATCTCCATCTAAATGCTTCTAGGATCTCCAACTAAATGCTTCTAGGATCTCCAACTAAATGCTTCTAGGATCTCCATCTAAATGTGACAGCTTCTAGGATCTCCATCTAAATGCTTCTAGGATCTCCATCTAAATGTGACAGCTTCTAGGATCTCCAACTAAATGCTTCTAGGATCTCCATCTAAATGTGACAGCTTCTAGGATCTCCATCTAAATGTGACAGCTTCTAGGATCTCCATCTAAATGCTTCTAGGATCTCCATCTAAATGTGACAGCTTCTAGGATCTCCATCTAAATGTGACAGCTTCTAGGATCTCCATCTAAATGCTTCTAGGATCTCCATCTAAATGCTTCTAGGATCTCCAACTAAATGCTTCTAGGATCTCCATCTAAATGTGACAGCTTCTAGGATCTCCATCTAAATGCTTCTAGGATCTCCATCTAAATGCTTCTAGGATCTCCATCTAAATGCTTCTAGGATCTCCATCTAAATGTGACAGCTTCTAGGATCTCCAACTAAATGCTTCTAGGATCTCCATCTAAATGTGACAGCTTCTAGGATCTCCATCTAAATGTGACAGCTTCTAGGATCTCCATCTAAATGTGACAGCTTCTAGGATCTCCATCTAAATGCTTCTAGGATCTCCATCTAAATGCTTCTAGGATCTCCAACTAAATGCTTCTAGGATCTCCATCTAAATGTGACAGCTTCTAGGATCTCCATCTAAATGCTTCTAGGATCTCCATCTAAATGCTTCTAGGATCTCCATCTAAATGCTTCTAGGATCTCCATCTAAATGCTTCTAGGATCTCCATCTAAATGCTTCTAGGATCTCCATCTAAATGTGACAGCTTCTAGGATCTCCATCTAAATGCTTCTAGGATCTCCATCTAAATGTGACAGCTTCTAGGATCTCCATCTAAATGCTTCTAGGATCTCCATCTAAATGCTTCTAGGATCTCCATCTAAATGTGACAGCTTCTAGGATCTCCATCTAAATGCTTCTAGGATCTCCATCTAAATGCTTCTAGGATCTCCATCTAAATGCTTCTAGGATCTCCATCTAAATGCTTCTAGGATCTCCATCTAAATGTGACAGCTTCTAGGATCTCCATCTAAATGCTTCTAGGATCTCCATCTAAATGCTTCTAGGATCTCCATCTAAATGCTTCTAGGATCTCCATCTAAATGCTTCTAGGATCTCCATCTAAATGCTTCTAGGATCTCCATCTAAATGCTTCTAGGATCTCCATCTAAATGTGACAGCTTCTAGGATCTCCATCTAAATGCTTCTAGGATCTCCATCTAAATGCTTCTAGGATCTCCATCTAAATGCTTCTAGGATCTCCATCTAAATGTGACAGCTTCTAGGATCTCCATCTAAATGCTTCTAGGATCTCCATCTAAATGCTTCTAGGATCTCCATCTAAATGCTTCTAGGATCTCCATCTAAATGCTTCTAGGATCTCCATCTAAATGTGACAGCTTCTAGGATCTCCATCTAAATGCTTCTAGGATCTCCATCTAAATGTGACAGCTTCTAGGATCTCCATCTAAATGCTTCTAGGATCTCCATCTAAATGCTTCTAGGATCTCCATCTAAATGTGACAGCTTCTAGGATCTCCATCTAAATGCTTCTAGGATCTCCATCTAAATGCTTCTAGGATCTCCATCTAAATGCTTCTAGGATCTCCATCCAAATGCTTCTAGGATCTCCATCTAAATGTGACAGCTTCTAGGATCTCCATCTAAATGCTTCTAGGATCTCCATCTAAATGTGACAGCTTCTACGATCTCCATCTAAATGTGACAGCTTCTAGGATCTCCATCTAAATGCTTCTAGGATCTCCATCTAAATGTGACAGCTTCTACGATCTCCATCTAAATGTGACAGCTTATAGGATCTCCATCTAAATGCTTCTAGGATCTCCATCTAAATGCTTCTAGGATCTCCATCTAAATGTGACAGCTTCTAGGATCTCCATCTAAATGCTTCTAGGATCTCCATCTAAATGCTTCTAGGATCTCCATCTAAATGTGACAGCTTCTAGGATCTCCAACTAAATGTGACAGCTTCTAGGATCTCCATCTAAATGCATCTAGGATCTCCATCTAAATGCTTCTAGGATCTCCATCTAAATGCTTCTAGGATCTCCATCTAAATGTGACAGCTTCTACGATCTCCATCTAAAGGCTTCTAGGATCTCCATCTAAATCTGACAGCTTCTAGGATCTCCATCTAAATGCTTCTAGGATCTCCATCTAAATGTGACAGCTTCTAGGATCTCCATCTAAATGCTTCTAGGATCTCCATCTAAATGATTCTAGGATCTCCATCTAAATGTGACAGCTTCTAGGATCTCCATCTAAATGCTTCTAGGATCTCCATCTAAATGCTTCTAGGATCTCCATCTACATGTGACAGCTTATAGGATCTCCATCTAAATGCTTCTAGGATCTCCATCTAAATGCTTCTAGGATCTCCATCTAAATGTGACAGCTTCTAGGATCTCCATCTAAATGCTCCTAGGATCTCCAACTAAATGCTTCTAGGATCTCCATCTAAATGCTCCTAGGATCTCCAACTAAATGCTTCTAGGATCTCCATCTAAATGCTTCTAGGATCTCCAACTAAATGCTTCTAGGATCTCCATCTAAATGTGACAGCTTCTAGGATCTCCATCTAAATGCTTCTAGGATCTCCATCTAAATGTGACAGCTTCTAGGATCTCCATCTAAATGCTCCTAGGATCTCCAACTAAATGCTTCTAGGATCTCCATCTAAATGTGACAGCTTCTAGGATCTCCAACTAAATGCTTCTAGGATCTCCAACTAAATGCTTCTAGGATCTCCAACTAAATGCTTCTAGGATCTCCATCTAAATGCTTATAGGATCTCCAACTAAATGCTTCTAGGATCTCCAACTAAATGCTTCTAGGATCTCCAACTAAATGCTTCTAGGATCTCCATCTAAATGCTTCTAGGATCTCCAACTAAATGCTTCTAGGATCTCCAACTAAATGCTTCTAGGATCTCCATCTAAATGTGACAGCTTCTAGGATCTCCATCTAAATGCTTCTAGGATCTCCAACTAAATGCTTCTAGGATCTCCAACTAAATGCTTCTAGGATCTCCATCTAAATGTGACAGCTTCTAGGATCTCCATCTAAATGCTTCTAGGATCTCCATCTAAATGTGACAGCTTCTAGGATCTCCAACTAAATGCTTCTAGGATCTCCATCTAAATTGTGACAGCTTCTAGGATCTCCCATGTAAATGTGACAGCTTCTAGGATCTCCATCTAAATGCTTCTAGGATCTCCATCTAAATGTGACAGCTTCTAGGATCTTCCATCTAAATGTGACAGCTTCTAGGATCTCCATCTAAATGCTTCTAGGATCTCCATCTAAATGCTTCTAGGATCTCCAACTAAATGCTTCTAGGATCTCCATCTAAATGTGACAGGCTTCTAGGATCTCCATCTAAATGCTTCTAGGATCTCCATCTAAAATGCTTCTAGGATCTCATCATCTAAATGCTTCTAGGATCTCCATCTAAATGTGACAGCTTCTAGGATCTCCAACTAAATGCTTCTAGGATCTCCATCTAAAATGTGACAGCTTCTAGGATCTCCCCCCCATCTAAATGTGACAGCTTCTAGGATCTCCATCTAAATGTGACAGCTTCTAGGATCTCCATCTAAATGCTTCTAGGATCTCCATCTAAATGCTTCTAGGATCTCCAACTAAATGCTTCTAGGATCTCCATCTAAATGTGACAGCTTCTAGGATCTCCATCTAAATGCTTCTAGGATCTCCATCTAAATGCTTCTAGGATCTCCATCTAAATGCTTCTTTAGGATCTCCATCCTAAATGCTTCTAGGATCTCCATCTAAATGCTTCTAGGATCTCCATCTAAATGTGACAGCTTCTAGGATCTCCATCTAAATGCTTCTAGGATCTCCATCTAAATGTGACAGCTTCTAGGATCTCCATCTAAATGCTTCTAGGGATCTCCATCTAAATGCTTCTAGGATCTCCATCTAAATGTGACAGCTTCTAGGATCTCCATCTAAATGCTTCTAGGATCTCCATCTAAATGCTTCTAGGATCTCCATCTAAATGCTTCTAGGATCTCCATCTAAATGCTTCTAGGATCTCCATCTAAATGTGACAGCTTCTAGGATCTCCATCTAAATGCTTCTAGGATCTCCATCTAAATGCTTCTAGGATCTCCATCTAAATGCTTCTAGGATCCTCCAATCTAAATGCTTCTAGGATTCCATCTAAATGCTTCTAGGATCTCCATCTAAATGCTTCTAGGATCTCCATCTAAATGTGACAGCTTCTAGGATCTCCATCTAAATGCTTCTAGGATCTCCATCTAAATGCTTCTAGGATCTCCAATCTAAATGCTTCTAGGATCTCCATCTAAATGTGACAGCTTCTAGGATCTCCATCTAAATGCTTCTAGGATCTCCATCTAAAATGCTTCTAGGATCTCCATCTAAATGCCTTTCTAGGATCTCCATCTAAAATGCTTCTAGGATCTCCATCTAAATGTGACAGCTTCTAGGATCTCCAATCTAAATGCTTCTAGGATCTCCATCTAAATGTGACAGCTTCTAGGATCTCCATCTAAATGCTTCTAGGATCTCCATCTAAATGCTTCTAGGATCTCCATCTAAATGTGACAGCTTTCTAGGATCTCCAATCTAAATGCTTCTAGGATCTCCATCTAAATGCTTCTAGGATCTCCATCTAAATGCTTCTAGGATCTCCATCCAAATGCTTCTAGGATCTCCATCTAAATGTGACAGCTTCTAGGATCTCCATCTAAATGCTTCTAGGATCTCCATCTAAATGTGACAGCTTCTACGATCTCCATCTAAATGTGACAGCTTCTAGGATCTCCATCTAAATGCTTCTAGGATCTCCATCTAAATGTGACAGCTTCTACGATCTCCATCTAAATGTGACAGCTTATAGGATCTCCATCTAAATGCTTCTAGGATCTCCATCTAATGCTTCTAGGATCTCCATCTAAATGTGACAGCTTCTAGGATCTCCATCTAAATGCTTCTAGGATCTCCATCTAAATGCTTCTAGGATCTCCATCTAAATGTGACAGCTTCTAGGATCTCCAACTAAATGTGACAGGCTTCTAGGATCTCCATCTAATTGCATCTAGGATCTCCATCTAATGCTTCTAGGATCTCATCTAAATGCTTCTAGGATCTCACATCTAAATGTGACAGCTTCTACGATCTCCATCTAAAGGCTTCTAGGATCTCCATCTAAAACTGACAGCTCTCTAGGATCTCATCTAAATGCTTCTAGGATCTCCATCTAAATGTGACAGCCTTCTAGGATCTCCATCTAAATGCTTCTAGGATCTCCATCTAAATGCTTCTAGGATCTCCATCAAATGTGACAGCTTCTAGGGATCTCCATCATAAACTGCTTCTAGGATCTCCATCTAAATGCTTCTAGGATCTCCATCTACATGTGACAGCTTATAGGATCTCCATCTAAATGCTTTAGGATCTCCATCTAAATGCTTCTAGGATCTCCATCTAAATGTGACAGTTCTAGGATCTCCATCTAAATGCTCTAGGATCTCCAACCTAAATGCTTCTAGGATCTCCATCTAAATGCTCTAGGATCTCCATCTAAATGCTTCTAGGATCTCCATCTAAATGCTTCTAGGATCTCCAACTAAATGCTTCTAGGATCTCCATCTAATGTGACAGCTTCTAGGATCTCCATCTAAAGCTTCTAGGATCTCCATCTAATGTGACGTTCTAGGATCTCCATCTAAATGCTTCTAGGATCTCCATCTAAATGCTTCTAGGATCTCCATCTAAATGTGACAGCTTCTAGGATCTCCAACTAAATGCTTCTAGGATCTCATTAAATGCTTCTAGGATCTCCAACTAAATGCTTCTAGGATCTCCATCCTAAATGCTTCTAGGATCCTCCATCTAAATGCTTCTAGGATCTCCATCTAAATGTGACAGCTTCTAGGATCTCCATCTAAATGCTTCTAGGATCTCCATCTAAATGTGACAGCTTCTAGGATCTCCATCTAAATGCTCCTAGGATCTCCAACTGACAGCTTCTAGGATCTCCAACTAAATGCTTCTAGGATCTCCAACTAAATGCTTCTAGGATCTCCAACTAAATGCTTCTAGGATCTCCATCTAAATGCTTCTAGGATCTCCAACTAAATGCTTCTAGGATCTCCAACTAAATGCTTCTAGGATCTCCAACTAAATGCTTCTAGGATCTCCATCTAAATGCTTCTAGGATCTCCAACTAAATGCTTCTAGGATCTCCAACTAAATGCTTCTAGGATCTCCATCTAAATGTGACAGCTTCTAGGATCTCCATCTAAATGCTTCTAGGATCTCCAACTAAATGCTTCTAGGATCTCCAACTAAATGCTTCTAGGATCTCCATCTAAATGTGACAGCTTCTAGGATCTCCATCTAAATGCTTCTAGGATCTCCATCTAAATGTGACAGCTTCTAGGATCTCCAACTAAATGCTTCTAGGATCTCCATCTAAATGTGACAGCTTCTAGGATCTCCATCTAAATGTGACAGCTTCTAGGATCTCCATCTAAATGCTTCTAGGATCTCCATCTAAATGTGACAGCTTCTAGGATCTCCATCTTAAAATGCTTCTAGATCTCCATCTAAAATGCTTCTAGGATCTCCATCTAAATGCTTCTAGGATCTCCATCTAAATGCTTCTAGGATCTCCATCTAAATGCTTCTAGGATCTCCATCTAAATGCTTCTAGGATCTCCATCTAAATGTGACAGCTTCTAGGATCTCCATCTAAATTGCTTCTAGGATCTCTCCATCTAATGTGACAGCTTCTAGGATCTCCATCTAAATGCTTCTAGGATCTCCATCTAAATGCTTCTAGGATCCTCCATCTAAATGTGACAGCTTCTAGGATCTCCATCTAAATGCTTCTAGGATCTCCATCTAAATGCTTCTAGGATCTCCATCTAAATTGCTTCTAGGATCTCCATCTAAATGCTTCTAGGATCTCCATCTAAATGTGACAGCTTCTAGGATCTCCATCTAAATGCTTCTAGGATCTCCATCTAAATGCTTCTAGGATCTCCATCTAAATGCTTCTAGGATCTCCATCTAAATGCTTCCTAGGATCTCCATCTAAATGCTTCTAGGATCTCCATCTAAATGCTTCTTAGGATCTCCATCTAAATGTGACAGCTTCTAGGATCTCCATCTTAAATGCTTCTAGGATCTCCATCTAAATGCTTCTAGGATCTCCATCCTAAATGCTTCTAGGATCTCCATCTAAATGTGACAGCTTCTAGGATCCTCCATCTAAATGCTTCTAGGATCTCCATCTAAAATGCTTCTAGGATCTCCATCTAATGCTTCTAGGATCTCCATCTAAATGCTTCTAGGATCTCCATCTAAATGCTTCTAGGATCTCCATCTAAATGCTTCTAGGATCTCCATCTAAATTGTGACAGCTTCTAGGATCTCCATCTAAATGTGACAGCTTCTAGGATTCTCCATCTAAATGCTTCTAGGATCTCCATCTAAATGCTTCTAGGATCTCCATCTAAATGCTTCTAGGATCTCCATCTAAATGCTTCTAGGATCTCCATCTAAATGCTTCTAGGATCTCCATCTAAATGCTTCTAGGATCTCCCCCCCCCCCCCCCCCCCCCCCCCCCCCCCCCCCCCCCCCCCCCCCCCCCCCCCCCCCCCCCCCCCCCCCCCCCCCCCCCATCTAAATGTGACAGCTTCTAGGATCTCCATCTAAATGCTTCTAGGATCTCCATCTAAATGTGGCAAGCTTCTAGGATCTCCATCTAAATGTGTGACAGCCTTCTAGGATCTCCATCTAATGTGACAGCCTTCTAGGATCTCCATCTAAATGTGACAGCTTCTAGGATCTCCATCTAAATGCTTCTAGGATCTCCAACTAAATGCTTCTAGGATCTCCATCTAAATGTGACAGCTTCTAGGATCTCCATCTAAATGCTTCTAGGATCTCCATCTAAATGCTTCTAGGATCTCCATCTAAATGCTTCTAGGATCTCCATCTAAATGTGACAGCTTCTAGGATCTCCATCTAAATGCTTCTAGGATCTCCATCTAAATGTGACAGTTTCTACGATCTCCATCTAAATGTGACAGCTTCTAGGATCTCCATCTAAATGCTTCTAGGATCTCCATCTAAATGTGACAGCTTCTACGATCTCCATCTAAATGTGACAGCTTATAGGATCTCCATCTAAATGCTTCTAGGATCTCCATCTAAATGCTTCTAGGATCTCCATCTAAATGTGACAGCTTCTAGGATCTCCATCTAAATGCTCCTAGGATCTCCATCTAAATGTGACAGCTTCTAGGATCTCCATCTAAATGCTTCTAGGATCTCCATCTAAATGCTTCTAGGATCTCCATCTAAATGCTTCTAGGATCTCCATCTAAATGCTTCTAGGATCTCCATCTAAATGTGACAGCTTCTAGGATCTCCATCTAAATGTGACAGCTTCTAGGATCTCCATCTAAATGCTTCTAGGATCTCCATCTAAATGCTTCTAGGATCTCCATCTAAATGCTTCTAGGATCTCCATCTAAATGCTTCTAGGATCTCCATCTAAATGTGACAGCTTCTAGGATCTCCATCTAAATGCTTCTAGGATCTCCATCTAAATGCTTCTAGGATCTCCATCTAAATGCTTCTAGGATCTCCATCTAAATGCTTCTAGGATCTCCATCTAAATGCTTCTAGGATCTCCATCTAAATGCTTCTAGGATCTCCATCTAAATGTGACAGCTTCTAGGATCTCCATCTAAATGCTTCTAGGATCTCCATCTAAATGCTTCTAGGATCTCCATCTAAATGCTTCTAGGATCTCCATCTAAATGCTTCTAGGATCTCCATCTAAATGCTTCTAGGATCTCCATCTAAATGCTTCTAGGATCTCCATCTAAATGCTTCTAGGATCTCCATCTAAATGTGACAGCTTCTAGGATCTCCATCTAAATGCTTCTAGGATCTCCATCTAAATCTGACAGCTTCTAGGATCTCCATCTAAATGCTTCTAGGATCTCCATCTAAATGTGACAGCTTCTATGATCTCCATCTAAATGCTTCTAGGATCTCCATCTAAATGCTTCTAGGATCTCCATCTAAATGCTTCTAGGATCTCCATCTAAATGTGACAGCTTCTAGGATCTCCATCTAAATGCTTCTAGGATCTCCATCTAAATGCTTCTAGGATCTCCATCTAAATGCTTCTAGGATCTCCATCTAAATGCTTCTAGGATCTCCATCTAAATGCTTCTAGGATCTCCATCTAAATGCTTCTAGGATCTCCATCTAAATGCTTCTAGGATCTCCATCTAAATGTGACAGCTTCTAGGATCTCCATCTAAATGCTTCTAGGATCTCCATCTAAATGCTTCTAGGATCTCCATCTAAATGCTTCTAGGATCTCCATCTAAATGCTTCTAGGATCTCCATCTAAATGCTTCTAGGATCTCCATCTAAATGCTTCTAGGATCTCCATCTAAATGCTTCTAGGATCTCCATCTAAATGCTTCTAGGATCTCCATCTAAATGCTTCTAGGATCTCCATCTAAATGCTTCTAGGATCTCCATCTAAATGCTTCTAGGATCTCCATCTAAATGCTTCTAGGATCTCCATCTAAATGCTTCTAGGATCTCCATCTAAATGCTTCTAGGATCTCCATCTAAATGTGACAGCTTCTAGGATCTCCATCTAAATGCTTCTAGGATCTCCATCTAAATGCTTCTAGGATCTCCATCTAAATGTGACAGCTTCTATGATCTCCATCTAAATGCTTCTAGGATCTCCATCTAAATGCTTCTAGGATCTCCATCTAAATGCTTCTAGGATCTCCATCTAAATGCTTCTAGGATCTCCATCTAAATGTGACAGCTTCTATGATCTCCATCTAAATGCTTCTAGGATCTCCATCTAAATGCTTCTAGGATCTCCATCTAAATGCTTCTAGGATCTCCATCTAAATGCTTCTAGGATCTCCATCTAAATGTGACAGCTTCTAGGATCTCCATCTAAATGCTTCTAGGATCTCCATCTAAATGCTTCTAGGATCTCCATCTAAATGTGACAGCTTCTAGGATCTCCATCTAAATGCTTCTAGGATCTCCATCTAAATGTGACAACTTCTAGGATCTCTGTCAAGTCCTCCTCTTGTTCACCATCCAAAGGACACACAGGGACAACTCAAATTTCCCGACTCAATCTTTTTTATTTTTAGTTTGCTTTCAGTTGATTGGTCTGTCCAGTAAATTAGCCAGTAAATTAGGTTGTAAACCTTTAAAGACAGAACAAAAAGTTACCATCTTAATTAAACATTTTAATGAACTTAAATTAGTTTAAACATTTAAATAAACATTCTAAATAACTTAAATGAATTAACCATTTAAGCCATTTACCATTGGCGTCTTTGGACTGAACCTGTGAGTGAACTTGGAGTCTTCTCTCTGAAGTTTCTTCTTCTGAATGACTGAGCCCCTCCATGCCTTCACAGGTGCTCCAAATCAGTGAAAATGATTGATCAGGTGACAAGCAGACGGTTTGCTGGTGCACTCTGGGAAGTGTAGTTCTTTGACTCACTCCTGAGATTCAGCTCAACAATCTCCAACTAAATGTGACAGCTTCTAGGATCTCCAACTAAATGGAAAGACATATGTATTGTCTGGATGCTCATTTTATACATACAAATGACGAATTTGATCATGTGACATTAGAGCTGAAGGGTGAAACAAGTTGAACCATCCACCCAGCCACATCAAAAGTTATCACATAGAGATCATTCCACACTCTTGTGTTCTACTACCCAGGTCTGGTGTTGGAGATCATTCCACACTCTTGTGTTCTACTACCCAGGTCTGGTGTTGGAGGTTATTCCACACTCTGTGTTCTGCTACCCAGGTCTGGTGTTGGAGATCATTCCACACTCTTGTGTTCTACTACCCAGGTCTGGTGTTGGAGGTCATTCCACACTCTGTGTTCTACTACCCAGGTCTGGTGTTGGAGATCATTCCACACTCTGTGTTCTACCACCCAGGTCTGGTGTTGGAGATCATTCCACACTCTGTGTTCTACTACCTAGGTCTGGTGTTGGAGATCATTCCACACTGTGTTCTACTACCTAGGTCTGGTTTTGGAGATCATTCCACACTCTGTGTTCTACTACCTAGGTCTGGTTTTGGAGATCATTCCACTCTCTGTGTTCTACTACCCAGGTCTGATGTTGGAGATCATTCCACTCTTTTGTGGATCTCCTGCATGTATTTTCTGATGTTTAATCAGGTATCTTGAATCAGAGTATCTCTTGTCACACTGATCACAGCTATAAGGTTTCTCTCCTGTGTGTGTTCTCTGGTGTGATATCAGGTTGCCTGATGTAGTAAAACTCTTCCCACATACAGCACAGCCGTAAGGTTTCTCTCCTGTGTGGATTCGCTTGTGACGTATTAAAGTCCCAATAAAAGTGAAACTCTTCCCGCAGTCAGAGCAGTGGTGAGGCCTCTCTTGAGTGTGTGTCAGCTTGTGTACAGTCAGGCTTCCTGACTGAGTAAATCTCTTCTCACACTGATCACAGCTGTAAGGTTTCTCTCCTGTGTGAGTTCTCTGGTGTGAAGCCAGAGTACCGATTTGAGTGAATCCCTTCCCACACTGATCACAGACATACGGCTTGGCTCTTGTGTGTGTTCTCTGGTGTGATTTTAAATGTTCTGACCTAACAAAACACTTCCCACAGTCAGAGCAGAGGAAAGGTCTTTCTCCAGTGTGGGTTCGCTGGTGCACAGCCAGAGACGCTGATGTAAAGCAATAATTCCCACATACATCACAGTTATAAGGCTTCTCTCCTGTGCATTCTTTCTGGTGTTGTTTTAGGTTGCTTGATGAAGCAAAGCTCTTCCCACAGTCAGAGCAGTGGAATGGTTCTCTGGAATGCGTGGACCGTGTTCTCTGGAATGCGTGGACCGTGTTCTCTGGAATGCGTGGAC
Organism: Coregonus ussuriensis; assembly: GCA_031479575.1. Classification (NCBI taxonomy): domain Eukaryota; kingdom Metazoa; phylum Chordata; class Actinopteri; order Salmoniformes; family Salmonidae; genus Coregonus; species Coregonus ussuriensis. The sequence goes on along the minus strand of CM062510.1, from coordinate 17,130,145 downwards.
CGTGTTCTCTGGAATGCGTGGAATGTGTTCTCTGGTGTAAAATCAGTTCACTTGAGGTAGTAAAGCTCATTCCACATGCATCCCAGCCATTGGTTCTTTCTCCAGTGTGAATTCCTTGGTGATATTGTAGTGACTGAGATGTTGAAAAACTCTTCCCACGGTCGGAGCAGCAGTGAGGTTTCTTCCCTGTGGGTCTCCGCTGGCGTTTCTTGAGGTGCTCTGATCCGGAGAGACTCTTCTCTGCCTCGTCAGCGTCATGACGTTGTTGAGGCTCCCCAGAGGATCCAAGGTAGTCACGTCTCTCTCCTGTGTGAACGACAAAGTCAGACAGTCAATGTAGTGAATGTTTAAATGGTTTTACAAACTTTGACAATTGTCTTCTACAATTAATAAGACAGTCAAGTGAGCAACAATAGTCATATTTTGTCTTCATTTTTCACATTAGTAGTAATGTCTATGATTTTAGTCTTACAATAAGTTATTCCAGTTGCTGAAACCTTAGACAGTGTTCCAGAGAACTTTATGTCACCAATATTATTATGGTTATTATTTCATTATCAGCTTTACAACAGAGAGAAAATCACTGTAAATATGGATTAATAAAAAAATATAATAATTAAAAGGGGCAATCCAGGATTGGTACATTCATTTTTGGACTTTTAAATTAATACTATACAGTGCATTCAGAAAGTATTCAGACCCATTGACTTTTTCCACATTTTGTTACATTAGTTTTTTTCTAAAATGGAATCAAATGCAAATTAATTACTTAAAAATCATACAATGTGATTTTCTGGATTTTTGTCCAGCTCTCACAGTTGAAGTGTACCTATGTTAAAAATTACAGACCTATACATGCTTTGTAAGTAGGAAAACCCGCAAAATCGGCAGTGTATCAAATACTTGTTCTCCCCACTGTAGGTGTATGGAGAATGGTAGGCTGAGTTCGATGTACTTCTCTGTCTACCTTGGTGGAAATATGCCAGTCTATCTTCATGTCAACTAACAGGACTGTCTACTGTGGTGGAAATATACCAGTCTATCTTCATGTCAACTAACAGAACTGTCTACTGTGGTGGAAATATACCAGTCTATCTTCATGTCAACTAACAGAACTGTCTCCTGTGGTGGAAATATAACAGTCTATCTTCATGTCAACTAACAGAACTGTCTACTGTGGTGGAAATATACCAGTCTATCTTCATGTCAACTAACAGAACTCTGTCTACTGTGGTGGAAATATACCAGTCTCTCTTCATGTCAACTAACAGAACTGTCTACTGTGGAGGAAATATACCAGTCTATCTTCATGTCAACTAACAGAACTATGTCTACTGTGGTGGAAATATACCAGTCTATCTTCATGTCAACTAACATAACTATGTCTACTGTGGTGGAAATATACCAGTCTATCTTCATGTCAACTAACAGAACTGTCTACTGTGGTGGAAATATACCAGTCTATCTTCATGTCAACTAATAGAAATTTCTACTGTGGTGGAAATATACCAGTCCATCTTCATGTCAACTAACAGAACTGTCTACTGTGGTGGAAATATAACAGTCTATCTTCATGTCAACTAACAAAACTGTCTACTGTGGTGGAAATATACCAGTCTATCTTCATGTCAACTAACATTACTCTGTCTACTGTGGTGGAAATATACCAGTCTATCTTCATGTCAACTAACAAAACTGTCTACTGTGGTGGAAATATACCAGTCTATCTTCATGTCAACTAACAGAACTCTGTCTACTGTGGTGGAAATAGACCAGTCTATCTTCATGTCAACTAACATAACTCTGTCTACCTTGGTGGAAATATACCAGTCTATCTTCACGTCAACTAACATAACTCTGTCTACCTTGGTGGAAATATACCAGTCTATCTTCATGTCAACTAAGATAACTGTCTCCTGTGGTGGAAATATACCAGTCTATCTTCATGTCAACTAACAGAACTGTCTACTGTGGTGGAAATATACCAGTCTATCTTCATGTCAACTAACAGAACTGTCTACTGTGGTGGAAATATACCAGTCTATCTTCATGTCAACTAACAAAACTGTCTACTGTGGTGGAAATATACCAGTCTATATTCATGTCAACTAACATAACTGTCTCCTGTGGTGGAAATATACCAGTCTATCTCCATGTCAACTAACAGAACTGTCTACTGTGGTGGAAATATACCAGTCTATCTTCATGTCAACTAACAGAACTGTCTACTGTGGTGGAAATATACCAGTCTATCTGCAGGTTGTCCTGGGAACAGATCTATTGTATTTGTTCAGAACTGACTTTGATGTGTCAAATCTCCCTCTTCCTCCTCTTCTCCTCCTCTTGTAGGTCCACACAGCCTCAGTGTTTTCCTGCAGTCCACCAGCCTCACAGACACCCTCTTCAGACCCAGCAGTAAGGTTCTACTGGGAGAGGTACGACCTGGGGACTCTGGGAGGGTGGAGGGGGGCAGGCTAGCGTTGTCCTGGTAACCATAAAGAGGGGACACAGACACATTCACTATGGATTCTGTCATTCACTGATTTCATGAAGCACTTCACAGAAACCTGGCCTAGCTAGACCCTGATAGAGCAAGCTATATGCTAGACCAGACCAAGCTGTAGCAACTAGACCAGACCAAGCTGTAGCAACTAGACCAAGCTGTAGCAACTAGAACAAGCTGTAGCAACTAGACCAAGCTGTAGCAACTAGAACAAGCTGTAGCAACTAGACCAGACCAAGCTGTACCAACTAGACCAGACCAAGCTGTAGCAACTAGACCAAGCTGTAGCAACTAGAACAAGCTGTAGCAACTAGACCAAGCTGTAGCAACTAGAACAAGCTGTAGCAACTAGACCAGACCAAGCTGTAGCAACTAGACCAGACCAAGCTGTAGCAACTAGACCAGACCAATCTGTAGCAACTAGACCAGACCAAGCTGTAGCAACTAGACCTGACCAAGCTGTAGCATCTAGACCAGACCAAGCTGTAGCAACTAGACCCTACCAAGCTGTAGCAACTAGACCAGACCAAGCTGTATCAACTAGACCAAGCTGTAGCAACTAGACCAGACCAAGCTGTAGCAACTAGGCCCGACCAAGCTGTATCAACTAGACCAAGCTGTAGCAACTAGACCATGATGTAGCAACTAGACCAGACCTAGACCAGACCAAGCAACTAGGCCCGACCAAACTGTAGCAACTAGGCCCGACCAAGCTGTATCAACTAGACCAGACCAAGCTGTAGCAACTAGACCATACCAAGCTGTAGCAACTAGACCAGACCAAGCTGTAGCAACTAGACCAGACCAAGCTGTAGCAACTAGACCAAGCTGTAGCAACTAGGCCCGACCAAGCTGTAGCAACATGACCATACCAAGCTGTAGCAACTAGACCAGACCAAGCTGTATCAACTAGACCAGACCAAGCTGTATCAACTAGACCAGACCAAGCTGTAGCAACTAGACCAGACCAAGCTGTAGCAACTAGACCAGACCAAGCTGTATCAACTAGACCAGGCCAAGCTGTATCAACTAGACCAGGCCAAGCTGTATCAACTAGACCAGACCAAGCTGTAGCAACTAGACCAGACAGTTGTCATGTTAGGTAAGTACCATCTGGTGATCTGATCTGGAGAGACTCTTCTCTGCCTCGTCAGCATCATGATGTTGTTGAGGCTCCCCAGAGGATCCAAGATAGTCACGTCTCTCTCCTGTGTGAACGACAAAGTCAGACAGTCAACGTAGTGAATGTTTAAATGCTTTCACAAACTTTGACAATTGTCTTCTACAATTAATAAGACAGTCAAGTGAGCAACAATAGTCATATGTTGTCTTCATTTTTCACATAGTAGTAATGTCTATGATTTTAGTCTTACAATAAGTTATTCCAGTTGCTGAAACCTTAGACAGTGTTCCAGAGAACTTTAGGTCACCAATATTATTACGGTTATTATTTCATTATCAGCTTTACAACAGAGAGAAAACCACTGTAAATATATCATAAAATGTTTGCAAATTGCCATGCAAAATGTTGCTATTGCCACAGCAAAAAAAAAATCAACCATTTTGTCCATCAACTATCACAAAATCCTAGAGCAGGGTTCTTCAATTCCGGTCCTGGAGGGCCGAGACACCTCTGTTTTTCATCCTCTCCTTCTAAATCAGGGGCTAATTCAGACCTGGGACACCAGGTGAGTGCAATTAACTACCAGGTAGAAATAAAAAAACAGAAGTGTTTCGGCCCTCCAGGACCGGAATTGAAGAACCCTGTCCTAGAGGGACTGACTAAACAGCTGGACAATGACCGTACTGAACCCAGATAAAGACGGTATTGATTTCGGTCTCGTGAAACCGTACTGAACCCCGATAAAGACGGTATTGATTTCGGTCTCGTGAATCAAGTTAAGTTGACCATTTCGGTTAGACGCGTTGGATTTTTGCAAAACTCATTAATTTTGGGATTTGTGATGCCCATGAAAACTGTTTTCATAGCGTAACGTAACAGGAAACACTCTAATGTTATGTAGTTACAGTGTTATCTTCATACAAAATCCTTCCAGTTCAGTGTCTAGGCCTAATTTTTTAACTTCACATACTTGATATAATGAAAACACTGCCATAAATGGAAAGGAAAGTAAAGTAGTGTTTTATGTCACAACATTTTGGACAAATCCGTCAAGACACAAACCATGAGAAAGGGTTTTAAAGCAAATTTGTGCGTTTTATTGAACATAGCTGTGTTTCTTCCTTATATCTTAAAGCCCCATGCAGTCTTTTGTTTCGCCCTTATACACTACCAGTCAAAAGTTTGGACACACCTACTCATTCAAGGGTTTTTCTTTATTTTTTTTACTCTTTTCTACATTGTAGAATAATAGTGAAGACGTCAAAACTGTGAAATAACACATATGGAATCATGTAGTAGCCAAAAAAGAAGTGTTAAACAAATCAAAATATATTTTAGATTTGAGATTCTTAAAAATAGCCACCCTTTGCCTTGATGACAGCTTTGCACCCTGAATACATGCACATACATACATACAGTGCATTCAGAAAGTATTCAGACCCCTTGACTTTTTCCACATTTAGTTACATTACAGCCTCATTCTAAAATTGATTAACCCCCCCCCCCCCCCCCTCAATCTACACACAATACCCCATAATGACAAAGCAAAAAAACAGTTGTTGATTTTACACGGCAGTGAAAAACTATTGAGAAAACCAAGCAAAAACCTTCCTAGTAAAAACAGCTGATCTTGTCTCATCCTCCAAGCTTTTGGAGATCATCTGCAACCAGGAAAACCTATTTTCCTAAATAGACATTCAAGTTTTTCCTTCATCTCTTATCCAGAATACTTCCTAATTTCTTTACAACATTTTATCAAAACATTACAGCTCTCAAATCATCATATAAAAGTACAAATATCATTTAAAATACAAGTTCATTCTCTCCCACCCCTAAACCCCAGACAATACATAGCCCCTCTTACTCGTCTATACCGTTGAACAGAGGCAGTATCCTGGTCCTCAACTGGGCACACAGGGACCTTTGGTTTCTGGTTGGGTGACAGAGGCAGTATCCTGGTCCTCAACTGGGCACACAGGGACCTTTGGTTTCTGGTTGGGTGACAGAGGCAGTCTCCTGGTCCTCAACTGGGCACACAAGGACCTTTGGTTTCTGGTTGGGTGAGAGGTGACAAAGTTCTGGCTCGTAGCTGTGTTCGATCTAGTTGTGAGTTGTAGTTTTAGCCATGTGTCAGTTGACCCGTGTTTCTTTGTAGTTTAGGCTTAACTTGTGTTTGATCACGTTGACATTGCATCGTAACTTGTTTTCTAAATATATATATGTGTTGTAGGTCAGCTTCCTTAAAACATGTAATTGGTTGTGTGTTTTATCCCAGTTGAAACATGTCGTTGAGTTCCTTGGTCCAGGGGGTGGTTGTGTGTTTTATCCCAGTTGAAACATGTCGTTGAGTTCCTTGGTCCAGGGGGTAGTTGTGTGTTTTATCCCAGTTGAAACATGTCGTTGAGTTCCTTGGTCCAGGGGGGTTTGTGTGTTTTATCCCAGTTGAAACATGTCGTTGAGTTCCTTGGTCCAGGGGGTGGTTGTGTGTTTTATCCCAGTTGAAACATGTCGTTGAGTTCCTTGGTCCAGGGGGTGGTTGTGTGTTTTATCCCAGTTGAAACATGTCGTTGAGTTCCTTGGTCCAGGGGGTAGTTGTGTGTTTTATCCCAGTTGAAACATGTCGTTGAGTTCCTTGGTCCAGGGGGTAGTTGTGTGTTTTATCCCAGTTGAAACATGTCGTTGAGTTCCTTGGTCCAGGGGGTGGTTGTGTGTTTTAGCCCAGTTGAAACATGTCGTTGAGTTCCTTGGTCCAGGGGGTGGTTGTGTGTTTTATCCCATTTGAAACATGTCGTTGAGTTCCTTGGTCCAGGGGGTGGTTGTGTGTTTTATCCCAGTTGAAACATGTCGTTGAGTTCCTTGGTCCAGGGGGTGGTTGTGTGTTTTATCCCAGTTGAAACATGTCGTTGAGTTCCTTGGTCCAGGGGGGTTTGTGTGTTTTATCCCAGTTGAAACATGTCGTTGAGTTCCTTGGTCCAGGGGGTGGTTGTGTGTTTCATCCCAGTTGAAACATGTCGTTGAGTTCCTTGGTCCAGGGGGGTTTGTGTGTTTTATCCCAGTTGAAACATGTCGTTGAGTTCCTTGGTCCAGGGGGTGGTTGTGTGTTTTATCCCAGTTGAAACATGTCGTTGAGTTCCTTGGTCCAGGGGGTGGTTGTGTGTTTTATCCCAGTTGAAACATGTCGTTGAGTTCCTTGGTCCAGGGGGTGGTTGTGTGTTTCATCCCAGTTGAAACATGTCGTTGAGTTCCTTGGTCCAGGGGGTGGTTGTGTGTTTTAGCCCAGTTGAAACATGTCGTTGAGTTCCTTGGTCCAGGGGGTGGTTGTGTGTTTTAGCCCAGTTGAAACATGTCGTTGAGTTCCTTGGTCCAGGGAGTGGTTGTGTGTTTTATCCCAGTTGAAACATGTCGTTGAGTTCCTTGGTCCAGGGGGTAGTTGTGTGTTTTATCCCAGTTGAAACATGTCGTTGAGTTCCTTGGTCCAGGGGGTAGTTGTGTGTTTTATCCCAGTTGAAACATGTCGTTGAGTTCCTTGGTCCAGGGGGTGGTTGTGTGTTTTATCCCATTTGAAACATGTCGTTGAGTTCCTTGGTCCAGGGGGTAGTTGTGTGTTTCATCCCAGTTGAAACATGTCGTTGAGTTCCTTGGTCCAGGGGGTGGTTGTGTGTTTTATCCCAGTTGAAACATGTCGTTGAGTTCCTTGGTCCAGGGGGTGGTTGTGTGTTTTATCCCAGTTGAAACATGTCGTTGAGTTCCTTGGTCCAGGGGCTGGTTGTGTGTTTTATCCCAGTTGAAACATGTCGTTGAGTTCCTTGGTCCAGGGGGTTTGTGTGTTTTATCCCAGTTGAAACATGTCGTTGAGTTCCTTGGTCCAGGGGGGTTTGTGTGTTTTATCCCAGTTGAAACATGTCGTTGAGTTCCTTGGTCCAGGGGGTGGTTGTGTGTTTCATCCCAGTTGAAACATGTCGTTGAGTTCCTTGGTCCAGGGGGTGGTTGTGTGTTTCATCCCAGTTGAAACATGTCGTTGAGTTCCTTGGTCCAGGGGGTAGTTGTGTGTTTTATCCCAGTTGAAACATGTCGTTGAGTTCCTTGGTCCAGGGGGTAGTTGTGTGTTTTATCCCAGTTGAAACATGTCGTTGAGTTCCTTGGTCCAGGGGGTGGTTGTGTGTTTTATCCCAGTTGAAACATGTCGTTGAGTTCCTTGGTCCAGGGGGTGGTTGTGTGTTTCATCCCAGTTGAAACATGTCGTTGAGTTCCTTGGTCCAGGGGGTGGTTGTGTGTTTTATCCCAGTTGAAACATGTCGTTGAGTTCCTTGGTCCAGGGGGGTTTGTGTGTTTTATCCCAGTTGAAACATGTCGTTGAGTTCCTTGGTCCAGGGGGGTTTGTGTGTTTTATCCCAGTTGAAACATGTCGTTGAGTTCCTTGGTCCAGGGGGTGGTTGTGTGTTTTATCCCAGTTGAAACATGTCGTTGAGTTCCTTGGTCCAGGGGGGTTTGTGTGTTTTATCCCAGTTGAAACATGTCGTTGAGTTCCTTGGTCCAGGGGGTTTGTGTGTTTTATCCCAGTTGAAACATGTCGTTGAGTTCCTTGGTCCAGGGGGTGGTTGTGTGTTTTATCCCAGTTGAAACATGTCGTTGAGTTCCTTGGTCCAGGGGGTGGTTGTGTGTTTCATCCCAGTTGAAACATGTCGTTGAGTTCCTTGGTCCAGGGGGGTTTGTGTGTTTTATCCCAGTTGAAACATGTCGTTGAGTTCCTTGGTCCAGGGGGTAGTTGTGTGTTTTATCCCAGTTGAAACATGTCGTTGAGTTGTAGCCAGTTAGCCATGCTAGTAATGATAACCATATTGTGGGTGGACATAAAGACTTAACCCAAAAGCCTTCTCAATTAAATGTTAACTGCAAAGTAGTCTTACCTGACAAAGATATCATGATTATTTGTAGCAATTGAGTGGCCATTGTTTTGCAAACTCTGTCATGAGGTGCTGCGGCAGTAGACCCTAACAGAAACATGGCTAGGCCGACACGTTCCTCTGCCATGAGGTGCTGCAGCAGTAGACCCTAACAGAAACATGGCTAGACCGACACGTTCCTCTGCCATGAGGTGCTGCAGCAGTAGACCCTAACAGAAACATGGCTAGACCGACACGTTCCTCTGCCATGAGGTGCTGCAGCAGTAGACCCTGACAGAAACATGGCTAGACCGACACGTTCCTCTGCCATGAGGTGCTGCAGCAGTAGAACCCTAACAGAAACACGGCTAGACCGACACGTTCCTCTGCCATGAGGTGCTGCAGCAGTAGACCCTAACAGAAACACGGCTAGACCGACACGTTCCTCTGCCATGAGGTGCTGCGGCAGTAGACCCTAACAGAAACACGGCTAGACCGACACGTTCCTCTGCCATGAGGTGCTGCAGCAGTAGACCCTAACAGAAACACGGCTAGACCGACACGTTCCTCTGCCATGAGGTGCTGCAGCAGTAGACCCTAACAGAAACACGGCTAGACCGACACGTTCCTCTGCCATGAGGTGCTGCGGCAGTAGACCCTAACAGAAACACGGCTAGACCGACACGTTCCTCTGCCATGAGGTGCTGCGGCAGTAGACCCTAACAGAAACACGGCTAGACCGACACGTTCCTCTGCCATGAGGTGCTGCAGCAGTAGAACCTGACAGAAACATGGCTAGACCGACACGTTCCTCTGCCATGAGGTGCTGCAGCAGTAGACCCTAACAGAAACATGGCTAGACCGACACGTTCCTCTGCCATGAGGTGCTGCAGCAGTAGACCCTAACAGAAACATGGCTAGACCGACACGTTCCTCTGCCATGAGGTGCTGCAGCAGTAGACCCTAACAGAAACATGGCTAGACCGACACGTTCCTCTGCCATGAGGTGCTGCAGCAGTAGACCCTAACAGAAACACGGCTAGACCGACACGTTCCTCTGCCATGAGGTGCTGCGGCAGTAGACCCTAACAGAAACACGGCTAGACCGACACGTTCCTCTGCCATGAGGTGCTGCAGCAGTAGACCCTAACAGAAACACGGCTAGACCGACACGTTCCTCTGCCATGAGGTGCTGCAGCAGTAGAACCTAACAGAAACACGGCTAGACCGACACGTTCCTCTGCCATGAGGTGCTGCAGCAGTAGACCCTAACAGAAACACGGCTAGACCGACACGTTCCTCTGCCATGAGGTGCTGCAGCAGTAGGACCTAACAGAAACACGGCTAGACCGACACGTTCCTCTGCCATGAGGTGCTGCAGCAGTAGACCCTAACAGAAACATGGCTAGACCGACACGTTCCTCTGCCATGAGGTGCTGCAGCAGTAGCCCCTAACAGAAACACGGCTAGAACGACACGTTCCTCTGCCATGAGGTGCTGCAGCAGTAGACCCTAACAGAAACATGGCTAGACCGACACGTTCCTCTGCCATGAGGTGCTGCAGCAGTAGAACCAAACAGAAACATGGCTAGACCGACACGTTCCTCTGCCATGAGGTGCTGCAGCAGTAGAACCAAACAGAAACATGGCTAGACCGACACGTTCCTCTGCCATGAGGTGCTGCAGCAGTAGACCCTAACAGAAACACGGCTAGACCGACACGTTCCTCTGCCATGAGGTGCTGCAGCAGTAGACCCTAACAGAAACATGGCTAGACCGACACGTTCCTCTGCCATGAGGTGCTGCAGCAGTAGACCCTAACAGAAACACGGCTAGACCGACACGTTCCTCTGCCATGAGGTGCTGCAGCAGTAGACCCTAACAGAAACATGGCTAGACCGACACGTTCCAAATGTTCTAAATGTGCAATTAAAGGGGAATTACAAGAAAAAATCTCATTGATTTATTTTTTACCTACAAATAGAGTTCCACAAGTCATAATACCCATAAAACCTAGTGGTCAAACAAGGAAAGGGTTCCAATCGTTTTTCCACCTTACATTTTTCCCATAGGGGATTTTAGAAACACTTAAAATAAGGGCTGTTTCGTGTAGGCTTACCCTGGATTAAAGTTTTGATAACCATGTAAATCTCTCTAGGACAAGGTAACTCTTATCGATATATTCGCCTGTATTTACCCCTCAAAAAATGAAATGCTAATTAGCTACTAATGTGGCTATCATAAAGAACTACAAATGCCATGATGATCTGGACGAGACTGCCGAATCGAGGCAAAGGTAATTATCTCTGGATTAACTATCTAATGTTAACTAAATTTAGTAATGAATAAATTGGCAACATTTTTTAAATGGACAATTCTGTGAACTGTCTTGTGCAAGTTTTAAATTCACACAATACCTGTTAGCAAAGGTGTCAGCTAGAGATGACATGCAGGAGCTTGCAGGGATTTGTAGTCTTGTATGATGTCTACTTTGATGCTAATTAGCATTTTCGAATCAGAGTAAACAGAGCTGAATATATTGATAAAAGTCACCTTGTCCAGAGAGATTTACAGGGTTATCAAAACGTCACGCCAGGGTAAGCCTACACGAAACACTGCCCTTATTTTAAGTGTTTCTAAAATTCCCTATGGGGAAAAAACGTATGGTGGAAAACACGATTGGAACCATTTCCCTGTTTGACCGCTAGGTTTTATGGGTATTATGACACCACTGTGGGGCTCTATAGGTCTTCTGATGTGATTTAAGCATTAACACGGACTCAGAACATACATTTTCATTCTTTCTCTATGAATAATTGTAATATTGAGAGTAAAAAAATGGCGGAAAAAAATATCTGGAAAAATGTAACAGATTAAACAGAATTACAAAAATACAAAATGTTATGGGGCCCATTGGAGTTGTTTATTAACCATTATTTTACCAGTTATATTGACAGAAAACACATCTCTTGTACACCAGGGACTCGGGAAGAGTTGCAGGATAGAGGAGAAGAGAAGAATGCCGTCTGTCAAGCCAACCCGGGACTCGAACCCGGTTCCAGCGTCTGTCAAGCCAACCGGGACTCGAACCCGGTCCAGCGTCTGTCAAGCCAACCCGGGACTCGAACCCGGATCCAGCGTCTGTCAAGCCAACCGGGACACGAACCCGGTCCAGCGTCTGTCAAGCCAACCGGGACTCGAACCCGGGTCCAGTGACTGTCAAGCCAACCGGGACTCGAACCCGGTCCAGTGTCTGTCAAGCCAACCGGGACTCGAACCCGGTCCAGCGTCTGTCAAGCCAACCGGGACTCGAACCCGGATCCAGCGTCTGTCAAGCCAACCGGGACTCGAACCCGGTCCAGCGTCTGTCAAGCCAACCGGGACTCGAACCCGGGTCCAGCGACTGTCAAGCCAACCGGGACTCGAACCCGGTCCAGCGTCTGTCAAGCCAACCGGGACTCGAACCCGGTCCAGCGTCTGTCAAGCCAACCGGGACTCGAACCCGGTCCAGCGTCTGTCAAGCCAACCGGGACTCGAACCCTCATGAGTTGAACTAAGCTCATGAGGCATGTGTTATATTCTTCAAGAATCAATGGATATATATAAATAATATAAAAGTCAAAATATGGATGCAGCAACTGCAGATTGCACCTTTAACACCACACATCAGTTCAACAACTGCAGAGTTTGTGCCTCTGTTTTTAAGACAGTACTTACTGGTGTTAATCAGATCTTCAGTCTCCTCCTGCTTTTTTCTCGATGTGACAGTTACCTCCCCCTCCTCCGCAAAAACTGCATCCTCCTCTTTCACTCTGAACGCGTCTTCCTCTTCTTTCACTGTAACATCCTCCTCCTCTTTCACTCTGAACGCGTCTTCCTCTTCTTTCACTGTAACATCCTCCTCCTCTTTCACTCTGAACGCGTCTTCCTCTTCTTTCACTGTAACATCCTCCTCCTCTTTCACTCTGAACGCGTCTTCCTCTTCTTTCACGGTAACAGCTTCACCCTCTACTTGTTTTTGTATTGTAACATCCTCCTCTTCCTCCTCCTCTTTCACTAGAGCTTCTTTCTCCGTCCAGCAGACCTCCTCTTCTTTAGCAGGAGGAGAGTAGCTTAGTGAGCTCATGGTCGGGGATGTTAGCTAGCTAGGCTAGTGCTAACTTAACCAGCCAGCTAGCTGACCAATAACAACAACACCGTAAATATGAAATTAAATGGGATAACTAACTAGACGACAGAAGTGGGTTTAAAACACAGTGGCTAATATACACGAAAGCGTCTAAAGAGCTTTATTGGTTCGGCTATTTTGGCTAGCAAGCTACCGAGGTGGCCGACTGGCTAGCTAGCTTCTTCTTCTCTGGTATAATGGCGGTCAGCAAACAAACGTTTACGGTGCATGCCGGCACCTACTGTGCTGGAGTATACGATCAATCATGGTTTGCCTAATTCTGTACAACGTTTTATTTATTAAATAAACAAATAAATCCCTACTAACTTCTAACATACCCCCCCCCCCCCCCCCAACCAATTTCTTCCTATCATGCTTAGAAATGGTCACCAGAATCAGAGATTATGCTACAGGACTGCTTTGCTATCGCTGATTGGAATATGTTTCGAGATGACGATAACACTGACAGTTGACGAGCTAACCACCTCAGTCACCGACTTCATTAGAAAATGTATCGGCGACGTTATCCCCAACAGTGAGGGTTCATTAGAAAATGTATCGGCGACGTTATCCCCAACAGTGAGGGTTCATTAGAAAATGTATCGGCGACGTTATCCCCAACAGTGAGGGTTCATTAGAAAATGTATCGGCGACGTTATCCCCAACAGTGAGGGTTCATTAGAAAATGTATCGGCGACGTTATCCCCAACAGTGAGGGTTCATTAGAAAATGTATCGGCGACGTTATCCCCAACAGTGAGGGTTCATTAGAAAATGTATCGGCGACGTTATCCCCACATTGAGGGTTCATTAGAAAATGTATCGGCGACGTTATCCCCACATTGAGGGTTCATTAGAAAATGTATCGGCGACGTTATCCCCAACAGTGAGGGTTCATTAGAAAATATATCGGCGACGTTATCCCCACATTGAGGGTTCATTAGAAAATGTATCGGCGACGTTATCCCCAACAATGAGGGTTCATTAGAAAATGTATCGGCGACGTTATCCCCACAGTGAGGGTTCATTAGAAAATGTATCGGCGACGTTATCCCCACAGTGAGGGTTCATTAGAAAATGTATCGGCGACGTTATCCCCACAGTGAGGGTTCATTAGAAAATGTATCGGCGACGTTATCCCCACAGTGAGGGTTCATTAGAAAATGTATCGGCGACGTTATCCCCAACAATGAGGGTTCATTAGAAAATGTATCGGCGACGTTATCCCCAACAGTGAGGGTTCATTAGAAAATATATCGGCGACGTTATCCCCACATTGAGGGTTCATTAGAAAATGTATCGGCGACGTTATCCCCAACAGTGAGGGTTCATTAGAAAATGTATCGGCGACGTTATCCCCAACAGTGAGGGTTCATTAGAAAATGTATCGGCGACGTTATCCCCACAGTGAGGGTTCATTAGAAAATGTATCGGCGACGTTATCCCCAACAGTGAGGGTTCATTAGAAAATGTATCGGCGACGTTATCCCCAACAGTGAGGGTTCATTAGAAAATATATCGGCGACGTTATCCCCACATTGAGGGTTCATTAGAAAATGTATCGGCGACGTTATCCCCAACAGTGAGGGTTCATTAGAAAATGTATCGGCGACGTTATCCCCAACAGTGAGGGTTCATTAGAAAATGTATCGGCGACGTTATCCCCAACAGTGAGGGTTCATTAGAAAATGTATCGGCGACGTTATCCCCACAGTGAGGTTTCCCTGCTAACCCCAATCTAAAACCCTGGATTAACACAGAGGTTGGCGCTCAACTAAAGGACAGGGATACCGCACACAGCGCTATCATAGACAACCCTGGGGCTGCGGCCGAGGACAGGAACGAGGACAAGAAGTCCCACTATGACCGCCACAGAGCTATCATAGACAACCCTGGGGCTGCGGCCGAGGACAGGAACGAGGACAGGAAGTCCCACTATGACCGCCACAGAGCTATCATAGACAACCCTGGGGCTGCGGCCGAGGACAGGAACGAGGACAAGAAGTCCCACTATGACCGCCACAGAGCTATCATAGACAACCGTGGGGCTAAGGCCGAGGACAGGAACGAGGACAAGAAGTCCCACTATGACCGCCACAGAGCTATCATAGACAACCGTGGGGCTAAGGCCGAGGACAGGAACGAGGACAGGAAGTCCCACTATGACCGCCACAGAGTCATCAGACAATATAGGAATAAGGTGGAATCATATTACACAGGCTCTGACGCCCGCTGCAGTCCAACCATGATCTGCCCAATGATGCCTCTCTATCAGACGAACTCAATACATTTAATGCATGCTTTTGAAAACAACAACATTGTTGTTGCCTGAGGATTGGGTGAGCTCGACCCCCATCCACATCGACAGGGCTGCAGTGGAGCAGGTCGAGAGCTTCAAGTTCCTCAGTGTCCAAATCACTAAAGACTTAAAATGGTCCAAACATGCGCAGTTGGGAAGAAGGCGAGACAGCACGAGCCCTCGAAAAGTTCTACAGCTGTACGATTGAGAGCATCTTGACTGGCTGCATCACCGCCTGGTATGACAACAGCACCGCCCTGGATCGCACGGCGCTAAAGAGGGTGGTGTGGACAGAACATCACTGGGGACGAGCTCCCTGCCACCCAGGACATCTATATCAGAGGGTGGTGTGGACAGTACATCACTGGGGACGAGCTCCCTGCCACCCAGGACATCTATATCAGGCGGTGTGGACAGTACATCACTGGGGACGAGCTCCCTGCCACCCAGGACATCTATATCAGGCGGTGTGGACAGAACATCACTGGGGACGAGCTCCCTGCCATCCAGGACATCTATATCAGGCGGTGTGGACAGTACATCACTGGGGACGAGCTCCCTGCCATCCAGGACATCTATATCAGGCGGTGTGGACAGAACATCACTGGGGACGAGCTCCCTGCCATCCAGGACATCTATATCAGGCGGTGTGGACAGTACATCACTGGGGACGAGCTCCCTGCTATCCAGGACATCTATATCAGAGGGTGGTGTGGACAGAACATCACTGGGGACGAGCTCCCTGCCATCCAGGACATCTATATCAGGCGGTGTGGACAGTACATCACTGGGGACGAGCTCCCTGCCATCCAGGACATCTATATCAGAGGGTGGTGTGGACAGTACATCACTGGGGACGAGCTCCCTGCCATCCAGGACATCTATATCAGAGGGTGGTGTGGACAGAACATCACTGGGGACGAGCTCCCTGCCATCCAGGACATCTATATCAGGCGGTGTGGACAGAACATCACTGGGGACGAGCTCCCTGCCACCCAGGACATCTATATCAGAGGGTGGTGTGGACAGTACATCACTGAGGACGAGCTCCCTGCCATCCAGGACATCTATATCAGAGGGTGGTGTGGACAGAACATCACTGGGGACGAGATCCCTGCCATCCAGGACATCTATATCAGGCGGTGTGGACAGAACATCACTGGGGACGAGCTCCCTGCCACCCAGGACATCTATATCAGAGGGTGGTGTGGACAGAACATCACTGGGGACGAGCTCCCTGCCACCCAGGACATCTATATCAGAGGGTGGTGTGGACAGGACTTCACTGGGGACGAGCTCCCTGCCATCCAGGACATCTATATCAGAGGGTGGTGTGGACAGTACATCACTGGGGACGAGCTCCCTGCCACCCAGGACATCTATATCAGAGGGTGGTGTGGACAGAACATCACTGGGGACGAGCTCCCTGCCATCCAGGACATCTATATCAGGCGGTGTGGACAGAACATCACTGGGGACGAGCTCCCTGCCATCCAGGACATCTATATCAGGCGGTGTGGACAGTACATCACTGGGGACGAGCTCCCTGCCATCCAGGACATCTATATCAGAGGGTGGTGTGGACAGAACATCACTGGGGACGAGCTCCCTGCCATCCAGGACATCTATATCAGAGGGTGGTGTGGACAGAACATCACTGGGGACGAGCTCCCTGCCATCCAGGACATCTATATCAGGCGGTGGTGTGGACAGTACATCACTGGGGACGAGCTCCCTGCCACCCAGGACATCTATATCAGGCGGTGTGGACAGTACATCACTGGGGACGAGCTCCCTGCCATCCAGGACATCTATATCAGAGGGTGGTGTGGACAGAACATCACTGGGGACGAGCTCCCTGCCATCCAGGACATCTATATCAGAGGGCGGTGTGGACAGAACATCACTGGGGACGAGCTCCCTGCCATCCAGGACATCTATATCAGGCGGTGTGGACAGAACATCACTGGGGACGAGCTCCCTGCCATCCAGGACCTCTATATCAGGCAGTGTGGACAGAACATCACTGGGGACGAGCTCCCTGCCATCCAGGACATCTATATCAGGCGGTGTGGACAGAACATCACTGGTGACGAGCTCCCTGCCATCCAGGACATCTATATCAGAGGGTGGTGTGGACAGTACATCACTGGGGACGAGCTCCCTGCCATCCAGGACATCTATATCAGGCGGTGTGGACAGAACATCACTGGGGACGAGCTCCCTGCCATCCAGGACATCTATATCAGAGGGTGGTGTGGACAGGACATCACTGGGGACGAGCTCCCTGCCATCCAGGACATCTATATCAGGCGGTGTGGACAGAACATCACTGGGGACGAGCTCCCTGCCATCCAGGACATCTATATCAGAGGGTGGTGTGGACAGGACATCACTGGGGACGAGCTCCCTGCCATCCAGGACATCTATATCAGGCGGTGTGGACAGTACATCACTGGGGACGAGCTCCCTGCCATCCAGGACATCTATATCAGGCGGTGTGGACAGAACATCACTGGGGACGAGCTCCCTGCCATCCAGGACATCTATATCAGGCGGTGTGGACAGTACATCACTGGGGACGAGCTCCCTGCCATCCAGGACATCTATACAGTGGGGAAAAAAGGCCACCAATTGTGCAAGTTCTCCCACTTAAAAAGATGAGAAAGGCCTGTAATTTTCATCATAGGTACACGTCAACTATGACAGACAAAATGAGGGGAAAAAATCCAGAAAATCACATTGTAGGATTTTTTATGAATTTATTTGCAAATTATGGTGGAAAATAAGTATTTGGTCAATAACAAAAGTTTCTCAATACATTGTTATATACCCTTTGTTGGCAATGACACAGGTCAAACGTTTTCTGTAAGTCTTCACAAGGTTTTCACACACTGTTGCTGGTATTTTGGCCCATTCCTCCATGCAGATCTTCTCTAGAGCAGTGATGTTTTGGGGCTGTCGCTGGGCAACACAGACTTTCAACTCCCTCCAAAGATTTTCTATGGGGTTGAGATCTGGAGACTGGCTAGGCCACTCCAGGACCTTGAAATGCTTCTTACGAAGCCACTCCTTCGTTGCCCGGGTGGTGTATTTGGGATCATTGTCATGCTGAAAGACCCAGCCACGTTTCATCTTCAATGCCCTTGCTGATGGAAGGAGGTTTTCACTCAAAATCTCACGATACATGGCCCCATTCATTCTTTCCTTTACACGGATCAGTCGTCCTGGTCCCTTTGCAGAAAAACAGCCCCAAAGCATGATGTTTCCACCCCCATGCTTCACAGTAGGTATGGTGTTCTTTGGATGCAACTCAGCATTCTTTGTCCTCCAAACACGACGAGTTGAGTTTTTACCAAAAAGTTCTATTTTGGTTTCATCTGACCATAAGACATTCTCCCAATCCTCTTCTGGATCATCCAAATGCACTCTAGCAAACTTCAGACGGGCCTGGACATGTACTGGCTTAAGCAGGGGGACAAGTCTGGCACTGCAGGATTTGAGTCCCCGGCAGCGTAGTGTGTTACTGATGGTAGGCTTTGTTACTTTGGTCCCAGCTCTCTGCAGGTGATTCACTAGGTCCCCCCGTGTGGTTCTGGGATTTTTGCTCACCGTTCTTGTGATCATTTTGACCCCACGGGATGAGATCTTGCGTGGAGCCCCAGATCGAGGGAGATTATCAGTGGTCTTGTATGTCTTCCATTTCCTAATAATTGCTCCCACAGTTGATTTCTTCAAACCAAGCTGCTTACCTATTGCAGATTCAGTCTTCCCAGCCTGGTGCAGGTCTACAATTTTGTTTCTGGTGTTCTTTGACAGCTCTTTGGTCTTGGCCATAGTGGAGTTTGGAGTGTGACTGTTTGAGGTTGTGGACAGGTGTCTTTTATACTGATAACAAG
This sequence comes from Coregonus ussuriensis, assembly GCA_031479575.1. Taxonomy (NCBI): domain Eukaryota; kingdom Metazoa; phylum Chordata; class Actinopteri; order Salmoniformes; family Salmonidae; genus Coregonus; species Coregonus ussuriensis. The sequence continues at coordinate 17,111,271 of CM062510.1, read as the reverse complement.
TTGAAACAGGTGCCATTAATACAGGTAACGAGTGGAGGACAGAGGAGCCTCTTAAAGAAGAAGTTACAGGTCTGTGAGAGCCAGAAATCTTGCTTGTTTGTAGGTGACCAAATACTTATTTTCCACCATAATTTGTAAATAAATTCATAAAAAATCCTACAATGTGATTTTCTGGATTTTCTTTTCCCAAATTGTCTGTCATAGTTGACGTGTACCTATGATGAAAATTACAGGCCTCTCTCATCTTTTTAAGTGGGAGAACTTGCACAATTGGTGGCTGACTAAATACTTTTTTCCCCCACTGTAGTCACCTTACCCCTATACATATCTACCTCCATCACTCCAGTATCCCTGCACATTGTTAATATGGTACTGGAACTGACCCTGTATATAGTCACCTGACCCCTATACATATCTACCTCCATCACTCCAGTATCCCTGCACATTGTTAATTTGGTACTGGAACTGACCCTGTATATAGTCACCTGACCCCTATACATACAGTGCATTCGGAAAGTATTCAGACCTCTTCACTTTTTCCACATTTTGTTATGTTACAGCCTTATTCTAAAATTGATTAAAAATATATATATATTATCAATCTACACACAATACCCCATAATGACAAAGCAAAAACAGGTTTTTAGAAATGTTTGCAAATGTCAAAAAAACAAAATGAAATATCACATTTACATAAGTATTCAGACCCTTTACTCAGTACTTTGTTGAAGCACCTTTGGCAGCGATTACAGCCTTGAGTCTTCTTGGGTATGATGCTACAAGCTTGGCACACCTGTATTTGGGGAGTTTCTCCCATTCTTCTCTGCAGATCCTCTCAAGCTCTGTCAGGTTGGATGGGGAGCGTCGCTGCACAGCTATTTTCAGGTCTCTCCGATCGGGTTCAAGTCCGGGTTCTGGCTGGGCCACTCAAGGACATTCAGAGATTTGTCCCGAAGCCACTCCTGCGTTGTCTTGGCTGTGTGCTTAGGGTCGTTGTCCTGTTGGAAGGTGAACCTTCGCCCCAGTCTGAGGTCCTGAGCGCTCTGGAGCAGGTTTACATCAAGGATCTCTATGTACTTTGCGCCGTTCATCTTTGCCTCAATCCTGATTAGTCTCCCAGTCCCTGCCGCTGAAAAACATCTCCACACCATGATGTTGCCACCACCATGCTTCACCGTAGGGATGGTGCCAGGTTTCCTCCAGACGTGATGCTTGGCGTTCAGGCCAAAGAGTTCAATCTTGGTTTCATCAGACCAGAGAATCTTGTTTCTCATGGTCAAAGAGTCCTTTATGTGCCTTTTGGCAAACTCCAAGCGGGCTGTCATGTGCCTTTTACTGAGGAGTGGCTTCCGTCTGGCCACTCTACCATAAAGGCCTGATTGGAGGAGTGCTGCAGAGATGGTTGTCCTTCTGGAAGGTTCTCCCATCTCCACAGAGGAACTCTGGAGCTCTGTCAGTGTGACCATCAGGTTCATGGTCACCTCCCTGACCAAGGCCCTTCTCCCCCGATTGCTCCGTTTGGCCGGGCGGCCAGCTCTAGGAAGAGTCTTGGTGGTTCCAAACTTCTTCCATTTGAGAATAATGGAGGCCACTGTGTTCTTGGGGACCTTCAATGCTGCATTCATGTTTTTGGTACCCTTCCCCAGATCTGTGCTTCGACACAATCCTGTCTCGGAGCTCTACGGACAATTTATTCGACCTCATGGCTTGGTTTTTGCTCTGGCAATGCACTGTCAACCATGGGACCTTTCTATAGACAGGTGTGCGCCTTTCCAAATCATGTCCAATTGAATTTACCACAGGTGGACTTCAACCAAGATGTAGAAACATCTCGAAGATGATCAATGGAAACAGGATGAACCTGAGCTCAATTTTGAGTCTCATAGCAAAGGGTCTGAATAACGTATGTAAATAAGGTATTTCTGTTTTGTTTATACATTTGCTAAAATTTAAAAAAAAACCTGTTTTTGCGGTCTCATTATGGGCTATTGTGTGTAGATTGATGAGGAAAAAACGGTATTTAATATATTTTAGAATAAGGCTGTAACGTAACAAAATGTGGAAAATGGGAAGGAGTCTGAATACTTTCCCAATGCTCTGTATCTATAGGTTGTCTCGTCATTGTTGGTAATCAGGCCTACTACGGTTGTGTCGTCTGCAAACTTGATGATTGAGTTGGAGGCGTGCGTGGCCACGCAGTCATGGGTGAACAGGGAGTACAGTACTGTATGCTTAAAAAAAATGAATTTGTCACAACAATCAATTAAATGAATGGATAATAATCAATTAATCCACTCTCATGATGGATATATGGTGTTAGTTTTAATAAAACATTAGAAAAAAAGATAAGAGATCATAACATGACAGCACATAACATGACAGCAATATGACATTTAGAACACTGTACATCCCAGAAAGTCTTTTCAACGTCTTGTGCTCACTGGGATGTAAAGTCTTTTCAACGTCTTGTGCTCACTGGGATGTAAAGTATTTTCAACGTCTTGTGCTCACTGGGATGTAAAGTCTTTTCAACGTCTTGTGCTCACTGGGATGTAAAGTCTTTTCAACGTCTTGTGCTCACTGGGATGTAAAGTCTTTTCAACGTCTTGTGCTCACTGGGATGTAAAGTCTTTTCAACGTCTTGTGCTCACTGGGATGTTTGGAAAGAACGTCTAGCTAATCCTATATAAAAACAAATAAACATTCAGAAGAAATATAACAATATTACATGTGTTGTTCCAGTAAATAGATGTTATGTTGTCGGATACTTTACCCCCAACTCTGCATTGGAGGGTTTTGGAATGTAATCCATCATGGAATCAAAAGCATTCTGAAAATCAACAAAACATGCAAATACTTTTCCCCTCTCTCTCTCTGACTCTCTCTCTGACTCTCTCTCTCTGACTCTCTCTCTCTGTCTCTGTCTCTGTCTCTGTCTCTGTCTCTGTCTCTGTCTCTGTCTCTGTCTCTGTCTCTGTCTCTGTCTCTCTGGTCTTTTAACATACTGCATGCTTAAAAAATAATGATGGATATATGGTGTTAATTTTAATAAAACAAATAAACAGAAAAAAGATAAGAGATCATAACATGACATCATAACATTTAGAACACACAGGAACATCCCAGTGAGCGCAAGACGTTAATAAGACGTATTTTCAACAAAAAACACGTATTTCAACGTCTTGTGGTCACTGGGATATTTGGAAAGAGCACTTAGCTCCTATATAAAAACAAATCAAAGATTCAAATGAAAATATAACAAAGACACAATTAAAAACAATGTGACATTTGGAACACTGGACATGTCATGGAAATCAATATTCAGTTAGTTCAACTAACCAGTTAATAACTAAGTAATGTTCAGTTATGTTCAACTAACCAGTTAATAACTAAGTAATGTTCAGTTATGTTCAGTGTCCTATTCTGTCATGGTGGTGGCTGTATCTTCAGACATAAGCGATTAAGATGTGCAGGTTCAGGCCTAGTGAAAGTCGACACCCTTTACACAGTCGGAACCGCTTGCTCTCCCTCTCTGACCCGCTCTCTACACAGTCGGAACCGCTCGCTCTCCCTCTCTGACCCGCTCTCTACACAGTCGGAACCGCTCGCTCTCCCTCTCTGACCCGCTCTCTACACCCCTTTACACAGTCGGAACCGCTCGCTCTCCCTCTCTGACCCGCTCTCTACACCCCTTTACACAGTCGGAACCGCTCGCTCTCCCTCTCTGACCCGCTCTCTACACCCCTTTACACAGTCGGAACCGCTCGCTCTCCCTCTCTGACCTGCTCTCTACACCCCTTACACAGTCGGAACCGCTCGCTCTCCCTCTCTGACCCGCTCTCCCCTTACACAGTCGGAACCGCTCGCTCTCCCTCTCTGACCCGCTCTCTACACCCCTTTACACAGTCGGAACCGCTCGCTCTCCCTCTCTGACCCGCTCTCTACACAGTCGGAAACCGCTCGCTCTCCCTCTCTGACCCGCTCTCTACACCCCCTTACACAGTCGGAAAAGCCGCTCGCCTCTCCCCCTCTCTGACCGCTCTCTACACCCCCTTTACACAGTCGGAACCGCTCGCTCTCCCTCTCTGACCCGCTCTCTACACCCCTTACACAGTCAGGAAACGCTCGCTCTCCCTCCTCTGACCCGCTCTCTACACAGTCGGGAACCGCTCGCTCTCCCTCCTCTGACCCGCTCTCTACACCCCTTACACAGTCGGAACCGCTCGCTCTCCCTCTACTGACCCGCTCGCTCTCCCTCTCTGACCCGCTCTCTACACCCCTTAACACAGTCGGAACCGCTCGCTCTTCCTCTCTGACCGCTCTCTACACCCCTTTACACAGTCGGAACCGCTCTCTCTCCCTCTCTAACCCGCTCTCTACACCCCTTACACAGTCGGAACCGCTCGCTCTCCCTCTCTGACCCCTCTCTACACCTCTTACACAGTCGGAACCGCTCTCTCTCCCTCTCTAACCCGCTCTCTACACCCCTTACACAGTCGGAACCGCTCGCTCTCCCTCTCTGACCCGCTCTCTACACCCCTTACACAGTCGGAACCACTCGCTCTTCCTCTCTGACCCGCTCTCTACACCCTTTACACAGTCGGAACCGCTCGCTCTCCCTCTCTGACCCGCTCTCTACACCCCTTTACACAGTCGGAACCGCTCGCTCTCCCTCTCTGACCCGCTCTCTACACCCCCTTTACACAGTCGGAACCGCTCGCTCTCCCTCTCTGACCTGCTCTCTACACCCCTTACACAGTCGGAACCGCTCGCTCTCCCTCTCTGACCCGCTCTCTACACAGTCGGAACCGCTCGCTCTCCTCTCCCTCTCTGACCCGCTCTCTACACCCCTTACACAGTCGGAACCGCTCGCTCTCCCTCTCTGACCCGCTCTCTACACAGTCGGAACCGCTCACTCTCCCTCTCTGACCCGCTCTCTACACCCCTTACACAATCGGAACCGCTCGCTCTCCCTCTCTGACCCGCTCTCTACACCCCTTACACAGTCGGAACCGCTCGCTCTCCCTCTCTGACCCGCTCTCTACACCCCTTACACAGTCGGAACCGCTCGCTCTCCCTCTCTGACCCGCTCTCTACACCCCTTACACAGTCTTCACATTTTGCCGCCTTAAAATAACATCCAGTTGAAAGTCGGAAGTTTACATACACCTTAGCCAAATACATGCTGTTGTTCTGGGATTGATTTGCACTTTTCGAAACCAATGTACGTTCATCTCTAGGAGACAGAACGCGTCTCCTTCCTGAGCGGTATGACGGCAGCGTGGTCCCATGGTGTTTATACTTGCGTACTATTGTTTTGTTTGTACAGATGAACGTGGTACCTTCAGGCATTTGGAAATTGCTCCCAAAGGATGAACCAGACTTGTGGAGGTCTACAATATTTTTTCTGAGGTCTTGGCTGATTTCTTTTGATTTTCCCATGATGTCAAGCGAAGAAGCACTGAGTTTGAGGTAGGCCTTGAAATACATCCACAGGTACACCTCCAATTGGCTCAAATTATGTAAATTAGCCTATCAGAAGCTTCTAAAGCCATGACATCATTTTCTGGAATTTTCCAAGCTGTTTAAAGGCACAGTCAACTTAGTGTATGTAAACTTCTGACCCACTGGAATTGTGATACAGTGAATTATAAGTTAAATAATCTGTCTGTAATCAATTGTTGGAAAAATTACTTGTGTCACGCACAAAGTAGATGTCCTAACCCACTTGCCAAAACTATAGTTTGTTAACAAGAAATTTGTGGAGTGGTTGAAAAAACGAGTTTTAATGACTCCAACCTAAGAGGATGTAAACCTCCGACTTCAACTGTACATTCCTGCAGATCTACACATTGTTTAGTTTTTTAAATGAAAAAAATCTAATTTGATTGAAGTCTCCACCCCCCTTAGCTAATACTTGGCACCTTTGGCACCATTACAACCATACATCATTTGGCAGCCATTTGCATTTTACATTTTAGTCATTTAGCAGACACTCTTATCCAGAGCGACTTACAGTCAGTGAGTGCATACATTTTTCATACTGGCCCCCCCCCGTGGGAAACAAACCCACAACCCTGGCGCTGCAAACGCCACGCTCTACCCAACTGAGCTACACGGGACTCAACCATACATCATTTTGAATAATATTCTACCAACCTCGCACAACTCATATATTCATTGTTTTTGTTGACAGTTGCTCTAGCAACAGTACATTTGGGAAATGATGGACAGCCTGGTTATTTAAACTCAATCAATATGTTAAACCTGATTTTCAGGCAGATTTAAGTCAGGACTGAGATTGGACCATTCAGTTCAGGAACAGCCTCTTGGAAAAGCCATTCTGGAAAATAAAGACTCCATCCCAGGGTTAGCTTACTCTGGATATTCTGTGCTTCTGAAGAGGGATGGGAAAGGGTGGTTGTTTTGGGAAAATGGCGTATACTCTCAGCCAATCAGCCAGCAGCAAACAGGTTGCTGTCATACCTACTACTTTTCCAACATGAAACTTCCTCAGGCTTTTGGAGAGCAACGTCAGTGAAAACCTGGAGCTAGATGATATTAGAAACTCATTCTTATGTTAAATACAGCAACATCTGTGGAATGCTTCTAGGGTCTCCAACTAAATCAACACGCATTCAATTCATTGTCCTGATGCTCCTTGTATAAATATTTCTATAAATGTTTGATCATTTACAAAACAGTCAAAAGTGGTAGGATTTTTTAAATACTGTAAAGTGAAACAAGTTGAACACACACTACAACATCAACAGTTATCACAAAAAAAGATAATTCCACACTCTGTGTTCTACTACCCAGGTCTGGTGTTGGAGATCATTCCACACTCTGTGTTCTACTACCTAGGTCTGGTTTTGGAGATCATTCCACACTCTGTGTTCTACTACCCAGGTCTGGTGTTGGAGATAGTTCCACACTCTGTGTTCTACTACCCAGGTCTGGTGTTGGAGATCATTCCACACTCTGTGTTCTACTACCCAGGTCTGGTGTTGGAGGTCATTCCACACTCTGTGTTCTACTACCCAGGTCTGGTATTGGAGATCATTCCACACTCTGTGTTCTACTACCCAGGTCTGGTGTTGGAGATCATTCCACACTCTGTGTTCTACTACCCCAGGTCTGGTGTTGGAGATCATTCCACACTCTGTGTTCTACTACCCAGGTCTGGTGTTGGAGATCATTCTACACTCTGTGGCTCTCCTGCGTGTATTTTCTTGTGTTTTGCCAGGGAGTCTGATCGAATAAAGCTCTTCCCACACTGATCACAGCTGTAAGGTTTCTCTCCTGTCCTGTGTGGGTTCTCTGGTGTCTTCTCAGGTCGCTCGAGGAAGTAAAGCTCATTCCACAGTCGGAGCAGTGGTATGGTTTCTCACCTGTGTGGATTCGTTTGTGGGTAGCCAGGGCTGTCCAGGTGGCAAAACTATCCTCACATACATCACAGCTGTAAGGCTTTTCTCCAGTGTGTGTTCTCTTGTGTACGGTCAGGTTTCCTGGCAAAGCAAAACTTTTCCCACATTGATCACAGCTGTAAGGCTGCTCTCCCGTGTGGGTTCTCTGGTGTACAGTCAGGTGTGCCGACTGAGTGAATCTCTTCCCACATTCGTCACAGCTGTAAGGTTTCTCTCCCGTGTGTGTTCTCTGGTGAACTATCAGGTTTGTTGCTGCAGCAAAGCTCTTCCCACATTGATCACAGCTGTAAGTCCTCTCCGTGTGTACTCGCTGGTGCATAGTCAGTTTGTCTAACCCGGCAAAACTCAACCCACACTCTGAGCAGTGGTATAGTTTCTCCTCTCCGGTGTGGATTCTCTGGTGTGATATCAGTCCGTTTGAGGTAGTAAAACTCATCCCACAGTCTGAGCAGTGGTGTGGTTTCACTCCAGTGTGGCTTCTCTGGTGGACAGTCAGAGCAGCTGTGTGGTCTCTCTGGTGAACTATCAGGTTGCTTGCGGCAGCAAAGCTCTTCCCACACTGATCTCCTGCGTGTGTTCTCTGGTGTGATATCAGTCCGCCCGAGGTGGTAAAACTCATTCTACAGTCAGAGCAGTGGTAAGGCTTCTCACCTGTGTGTGTTCTCTGGTGAATTGTCAGGTTGCCCGACTGAGCAAAGCTCTTCCCACATCGATCACAACTGAACGGCTTTTCTCCCGTGTGTGTTCTCCGATGAGATGTCATCTGGCTTAGTGTGGTAAAACTCCTTCCACAGTCGGAGCAGCTATAAGGTTTCTCTCCTGTGTGGATTCTACGGTGTATTTTAAGATCTGATGAAGAGGTGAAACTCTTCCCACAGTGTCAGAGCAGTGGTGAGTTTTCTTCCCTGTGGGTCTCTGCTGGTGTTTCTTGAGGTGTTCTGATGTGGAGGGACTCTTCTCTGCCTCGTCAGCATCATGATGTTGTTGAGGCTCCCCAGAAGATCCACGATAGTCACGTCCCTCTCCTGTGTGAACAACAAAGTCAGACAGACAGTTAAAGGCCCACAATAACAGAAATCCACAGTTTTTTTGAGGTAAAAGTTGATGCCCAGAGCTTACCCCATGATGTTGTACAACAATTGACGTCTGTAATGAATGTTTAAATGCTTTTACAAACTTTTTTGACAATTGTCTTAATACGACAGTCAAGTGAACAACAATAGCCTTATTTAGTCTTATTCTTTTCTCATTAGTATTATAGTGGATGATTCTAGGCTAGAAATACAGAGTGGCGCAGTGGTCTTAGACACTGCATCGCAGTGCTAGCTGTGCCACTAGAGATCCTGGTTCGAATCCAGGCTCTGTCGTAGCCGGCTGCGACCGGGAGACCCATGGGGCGGCGCGCAATTGGCCCAGCGTCGTCCAGGGTAGGGGAGGGAATGGCCGGCAGGGATGTGTAGCTCAGTTGGTAGAGCATGGCGTTTGCTACGCCAGGGTTGTGGGTTCGGGAAAAATAAAAATAAATGTATGCACTCACTAACTGTAAGTGGCCCTGGATAAGAGCGTCTGCTAAATGACTCTCTAACTGTAAGTGGCTCTGGATAAGAGCGTTCTGCTAAATGACTCACTAACTGTAAGTGGCTCTGGATAAGAGCGTTCTGCTAAATGACTCACTAACTGTAAGTGGCTCTGGATAAGAGCGTCTGCTAAATGACTCTCTAACTGTAAGTGGCTCTGGATAAGAGCGTTCTGCTAAATGACTCTAACTGTAGTGGCTCTGGATAAGAGCGTCTGCTAAATGACTAAAATGTAAATAAGTTATGACAGTCACTTGATTTTCAGCTACAGTCCTTTTCAAGCTACTCCACAGTGAAACGTGTTCTAATCAGCTGATTGGTGGGCTCATGACCTTCGTGACCTCAGGGTCATCAGAAGGGATGGGGCTCTGGCCACTGAGACTCCGCCCTCAACAGGAAGTCTGGACCTTTGAATCCATCTCTTGGATTTCAGGAAAGATTTCTGCAGTCATGTGACGCATCATCTGCTGGATTGACTTTGGAGCTCACATGCCGCTATCTTTGACAAACCTGTTTGCCACAAATTTATGGAACCTTTGTTGAGCAACACAGATGTGCTCGCAGTCCAGAATTCTTTTTTTTTCTCCAGCTGAATCTGAAGCTCTGATTTTAACATTGTATCAACACGTGCTGCAAAAACTGCTGCTGCAAGCTCGCTCTATTCCAGGGACGCCCACTTGCTTTTGGGGGGCTGCTCTCGCCCTGCCCATAATGAACGGGGCTGCTCTCGCCCTGCCCGTGATGAACGGGGCTGCTCTCGCCCTGCCCATGATGAACGGGGCTGCTCTCGCCCTGCCCATGATGAACGGGGCTGCTCTCACCCTGCCCGTGATGAACGGGGCTGCTCTCGCCCTGCCCATGATGAACGGGGCTGCTCTCACCCTGCCCATGATGAACGGGGCTGCTCTCACCCTGCCCATGATGAACGGGGCTGCTCTCGCCCTGCCCATGATGAACGGGGCTGCTCTCGCCCTGCCCATGATGAACGGGGCTGCTCTCGCCCTGCCCATGATGAACGGGGCTGCTCTCACCCTGCCCATGATGAACGGGGCTGCTCTCACCCTGCCCATGATGAACGTGACATGAGGATTGTCTGGGGTGTTTCTTTGCAGTAGATAGTTTCCCAACACCATATCCTACCTCACTGGGCATCACCATATCCTACCTCACTGGGCAACACCATATCCTACCTCACTGGGCATCACCATATCCTACCTCACTGGGCATCACCATATCCTACCTCACTGGGCATCACCATATCCTACCTCACTGGGCATCACCATATCCTACCTCACTAGCATCACCATATCCTACCTCACTGGGCATCACCATATCCTACCTCACTGGGCATCACCATATCCTACCTCACTGGGCATCACCATATCCTACCTCACTGGGCATCACCATATCCTACCTCACTGGGCATCACCATATCCTACCTCACTGGGCATCACCATATCCTACCTCACTGGGCATCACCATATCCTACCTCACTGGGCATCACCATATCCTACCTCACTGGGCATCACCATATCCTACCTCACTGGGCATCACCATATCCTACCTCACTGGGCATCACCATATCCTACCTCACTGGGCATCACCATATCCTACCTCACTGGGCATCACCATATCCTACCTCACTGGGCAACACCATATCCTACCTCACTGGGCATCACCATATCCTACCTCACTGGGCAACACCATATCCTACCTCACTGGGCATCACCATATCCTACCTCACTTCACTGGGCATCACCATATCCTACCTCACTGGGCATCACCATATCCTACCTCACTGGGCAACACCATATCCTACCTCACTGGGCAACACCATATCCTACCTCACTGGGCATCACCATATCCTACCTCACTGGGCATCACCATATCCTACCTCACTGGCATCACCATATCCTACCTCACTGGGCATCACCATATCCTACCTCACTGGGCATCACCATATCCTACCTCACTAGGCATCACCATATCCTACCTCACTGGGCATCACCATATCCTACCTCACTGGGCATCACCATATCCTACCTCACTGGGCATCACCATATCCTACCTCACTGGGCATCACCATATCCTACCTCACTGGGCATCACCATATCCTACCTCACTGGGCATCACCATATCCTACCTCACTGGGCATCACCATATCCTACCTCACTGGGCATCACCATATCCTACCTCACTGGGCAACACCATATCCTACCTCACTGGGCATCACCATATCCTACCTACTGGGCATCACCATATCCTACCTCACTGGGCATCACCATATCCTACCTCACTGGGCATCACCATATCCTACCTCACTGGGCATCACCATATCCTACCTCACTGGGCATCACCATATCCTACCTCACTGGGCATCACCATATCCTACCTCACTGGGCAACACCATATCCTACCTCACTGGGCAACACCATATCCTACCTCACTGGGCATCACCATATCCTACCTCACTGGGCATCACCATATCCTACCTCACTGGGCATCACCATATCCTACCTCACTGGGCAACACCATATCCTACCTCACTGGGCATCACCATATCCTACCTCACTGGGCATCACCATATCCTACCTCACTGGGCATCACCATATCCTACCTCACTGGGCATCACCATATCCTACCTCACTGGGCATCACCATATCCTACCTCACTGGGCAACACCATATCCTACCTCACTGGCATCACCATATCCTACCTCACTGGGCATCACCATATCCTACCTCACTGGGCATCACCATATCCTACCTCACTGGGCATCACCATATCCTACCTCACTGGGCATCACCATATCCTACCTCACTGGGCATCACCATATCCTACCTCACTGGGCAACACCATATCCTACCTCACTGGGCATCACCATATCCTACCTCACTAGCATCACCATATCCTACCTCACTGGGCATCACCATATCCTACCTCACTGGCATCACCATATCCTACCTCACTGGCATCACCATATCCTACCTCACTGGGCATCACCATATCCTACCTCACTGGGCATCACCATATCCTACCTCACTGGGCATCACCATATCCTACCTCACTGGGCATCACCATATCCTACCTCACTGGGCATCACCATATCCTACCTCACTGGGCAACACCATATCCTACCTCACTGGGCATCACCATATCCTACCTCACTGGGCATCACCATATCCTACCTCACTGGGCATCACCATATCCTACCTCACTGGCATCACCATATCCTACCTCACTGGGGGCATCACCATATCCTACCTCACTGGGCAACACCATATCCTACCTCACTGGGCAACACCATATCCTACCTCACTGGGCATCACCATATCCTACCTCACTGGGCATCACCATATCCTACCTCACTGGGCATCACCATATCCTACCTCACTGGGCATCACCATATCCTACCTCACTGGGCATCACCATATCCTACCTCACTGGGCATCACCATATCCTACCTCACTGGGCATCACCATATCCTACCTCACTGGGCATCACCATATCCTACCTCACTGGGCATCACCATATCCTACCTCACTGGGCAACACCATATCCTACCTCACTGGGCAACACCATATCCTACCTCACTGGGCATCACCATATCCTACCTCACTGGGCATCACCATATCCTACCTCACTGGCATCACCATATCCTACCTCACTGGGCAACACCATATCCTACCTCACTGGGCATCACCATATCCTACCTCACTGGGCATCACCATATCCTACCTCACTGATCACCATATCCTACCTCACTGGGCATCACCATATCCTACCTCACTGGGCATCACCATATCCTACCTCACTGGCATCACCATATCCTACCTCACTGGGCATCACCATATCCTACCTCACTGGGCATCACCATATCCTACCTCACTGGGCATCACCATATCCTACCTCACTGGGCATCACCATATCCTACCTCACTGGGCATCACCATATCCTACCTCACTGGGCATCACCATATCCTACCTCACTGGGCATCACCATATCCTACCTCACTGGGCATCACCATATCCTACCTCACTGGGCATCACCATATCCTACCTCACTGGGCATCACCATATCCTACCTCACTGGGCATCACCATATCCTACCTCACTGGGCATCACCATATCCTACCTCACTGGGCATCACCATATCCTACCTCACTGGCATCACCATATCCTACCTCACTGGGCATCACCATATCCTACCTCACTGGGCATCACCATATCCTACCTCACTGGGCAACAACACCATATCCTACCTCACTGGGCATCACCATATCCTACCTCACTGGGCATCACCATATCCTACCTCACTGGGCATCACCATATCCTACCTCACTGGGCAACACCATATCCTACCTCACTGGGCATCACCATATCCTACCTCACTGGGCATCACCATATCCTACCTCACTGGGCATCACCATATCCTACCTCACTGGCATCACCATATCCTACCTCACTGGGCATCACCATATCCTACCTCACTGGGCAACACCATATCCTACCTCACTGGGCAACACCATATCCTACCTCACTGGGCATCACCATATCCTACCTCACTGGGCATCACCATATCCTACCTCACTGGCATCACCATATCCTACCTCACTGGGCATCACCATATCCTATCTCACTGGGCATCACCATATCCTACCTCACTGGGCAACACCATATCCTACCTCACTGGGCATCACCATATCCTACCTCACTGGGCATCACCATATCCTACCTCACTGGGCAACACCATATCCTACCTCACTGGGCAACACCATATCCTACCTCACTGGGCATCACCATATCCTACCTCACTGGCATCACCATATCCTACCTCACTAGCATCACCATATCCTACCTCACTGGGCAACACCATATCCTACCTCACTGGGCATCACCATATCCTACCTCACTGGGCATCACCATATCCTACCTCACTCGGCATCACCATATCCTACCTCACTGGGCATCACCATATCCTACCTCACTGGCATCACCATATCCTACCTCACTAGCATCACCATATCCTACCTCACTGGGCATCACCATATCCTACCTCACTGGGCATCACCATATCCTACCTCACTAGCATCACCATATCCTACCTCACTGGGCATCACCATATCCTACCTCACTGGGCATCACCATATCCTACCTCACTGGGCATCACCATATCCTACCTCACTGGGCAACACCATATCCTACCTCACTGGGCAACACCATATCCTACCTCACTGCATCACCATATCCTACCTCACTGGGCATCACCATATCCTACCTCACTGGGCATCACCATATCCTACCTCACTGGGCATCACCATATCCTACCTCACTGGGCATCACCATATCCTACCTCACTGGGCATCACCATATCCTACCTCACTGGCATCACCATATCCTACCTCACTGGGCATCACCATATCCTACCTCACTGGCATCACCATATCCTACCTCACTGGGCATCACCATATCCTACCTCACTGGGCATCACCATATCCTACCTCACTGGGCATCACCATATCCTACCTCACTGGGCATCACCATATCCTACCTCACTGGGCATCACCATATCCTACCTCACTAGCATCACCATATCCTACCTCACTGGGCATCACCATATCCTACCTCACTGGGCATCACCATATCCTACCTCACTGGGCATCACCATATCCTACCTCACTGGGCAACACCATATCCTACCTCACTGGGCAACACCATATCCTACCTCACTGGGCATACCATATCCTACCTCACTGGGCATCACCATATCCTACCTCACTGGGCATCACCATATCCTACCTCACTGGGCATCACCATATCCTACCTCACTGGGCATCACCATATCCTACCTCACTGGGCATCACCATATCCTACCTCACTGGGCATCACCATATCCTACCTCACTGGCATCACCATATCCTACCTCACTGGGCATCACCATATCCTACCTCACTAGCATCACCATATCCTACCTCACTGGGCAACACCATATCCTACCTCACTGGACATCACCATATCCTACCTCACTAGCATCACCATATCCTACCTCACTGGGCAACACCATATCCTACCTCACTGGGCATCACCATATCCTACCTCACTGGGCATCACCATATCCTACCTCACTGGGCATCACCATATCCTACCTCACTGGGCATCACCATATCCTACCTCACTGGGCATCACCATATCCTACCTCACTGGGCAACACCATATCCTACCTCACTGGCATCACCATATCCTACCTCACTGGGCATCACCATGTCCTACCTCACTGGGCAACACCATATCCTACCTCACTGGGCAACACCATATCCTACCTCACTGGGCAACACCATATCCTACCTCACTGGGCATCACAGAAATGGTGCAGCTGTGCAGATGATCACCTTCCCAACGTCACTTGGTTTGAATGCATCTGTTGACATTTGGTTGAGATCTGCCATTTCTTCCACTGTTGATCAAAAGACACCTGGCATTTCCTCATCCCCAGCCACATTTGGATTTATATTCTCACATCTCTAACACGAACTGGGCAATGGTCTCTAATGTCTTGGGGGAAGACACCAGTAGAAACATATTTCTCTGGTGTATTCGTTAAGATCAGATCAGTCCTCCATTGTCAGGATGGAAGGTGGAATCCTAGAGGGTCGTGCACTGAGCAGACAACACATAGTAGACCTCTTCTAGTGTCTGGTCTGTTCTTCAGGACTGTTCTGAATGAAAAGCCTCCACATCTCACTGGACTCCCAGAGCCAAATAGTAGACCTCTTCTAGTGTCTGGTCTGTTCTTCATGACTGTTCTGAATGAAAAGCCTCCACATCTCACTGGACTCCCAGAGCCAAATAGTAGACCTCTTCTAGTGTCTGGTCTGTTCTTCAGGACTGTTCTGAATGAAAAGCCTCCACATCTCACTGGACTCCCAGAGCCAAATAGTAGACCTCTTCTAGTGTCTGGTCTGTTCTTCAGGACTGTTCTGAATGAAAAGCCTCCACATCTCACTGGACTCCCAGAGCCAAATAGTAGACCTCTTCTAGTGTCTGGTCTGTTCTTCATGACTGTTCTGAATGAAAAGCCTCCACATCTCACTGGACTCCCAGAGCCAAATAGTAGACCTCTTCTAGTGTCTGGTCTGTTCTTCAGGACTGTTCTGAATGAAAAGCCTCCACATCTCACTGGACTCCCAGAGCCAAATAGTAGACCTCTTCTAGTGTCTGGTCTGTTCTTCAGGACTTGTTCTGAATGAAAAGCCTCCACATCTCACTGGACTCCCAGAGCCAAATAGTAGACCTCTTCTAGTGTCTGGTCTGTTCTTCAGGACTGTTCTGAATGAAAAGCCTCCACATCTCACTGGACTCCCAGAGCCAAATAGTAGACCTCTTCTAGTGTCTGGTCTGTTCTTCATGACTGTTCTGAATGAAAAGCCTCCACATCTCACTGGACTCCCAGAGCCAAATAGTAGACCTCTTCTAGTGTCTGGTCTGTTCTTCAGGACTGTTCTGAATGAAAAGCCTCCACATCTCACTGGACTCCCAGAGCCAAATAGTAGACCTCTTCTAGTGTCTGGTCTGTTCTTCAGGACTGTTCTGAATGAAAAGCCTCCACATCTCACTGGACTCCCAGAGCCAAATAGTAGACCTCTTCTAGTGTCTGGTCTGTTCTTCATGACTGTTCTGAATGAAAAGCCTCCACATCTCACTGGACTCCCAGAGCCAAATAGTAGACCTCTTCTAGTGTCTGGTCTGTTCTTCATGACTGTTCTGAATGAAAAGCCTCCACATCTCACTGGACTCCCAGAGCCAAATAGTAGACCTCTTCTAGTGTCTGGTCTGTTCTTCATGACTGTTCTGAATGAAAAGCCTCCACATCTCACTGGACTCCCAGAGCCAAATAGTAGACCTCTTCTAGTGTCTGGTCTGTTCTTCAGGACTGTTCTGAATGAAAAGCCTCCACATCTCACTGGACTCCCAGAGCCAAATAGTAGACCTCTTCTAGTGTCTGGTCTGTTCTTCACGACTGTTCTGAATGAAAAGCCTCCACATCTCACTGGACTCCCAGAGCCAAATAGTAGACCTCTTCTAGTGTCTGGTCTGTTCTTCATGACTGTTCTGAATGAAAAGCCTCCACATCTCACTGGACTCCCAGAGCCAAATAGTAGACCTCTTCTAGTGTCTGGTCTGTTCTTCATGACTGTTCTGAATGAAAAGCCTCCACATCTCACTGGACTCCCAGAGGCCAAATAGTAGACCTCTTCTAGTGTCTGGTCTGTTCTTCATGACTGTTCTGAATGAAAAGCCTCCACATCTCACTGGACTCCCAGAGCCAAATAGTAGACCTCTTCTAGTGTCTGGTCTGTTCTTCAGGACTGTTCTGAATGAAAAGCCTCCACATCTCACTGGACTCCCAGAGCCAAATAGTAGACCTCTTCTAGTGTCTGGTCTGTTCTTCATGACTGTTCTGAATGAAAAGCCTCCACATCCCACTGGACTCCCAGAGCCTTTTTCCACAGGTACGTTTTCTCTGTCCAGGTCGACCTCTTTCACCTCTGCAGTTAATGAAGCCAGGACCGCACAGCTGTTACTGATCCACTTGGTCAGTCTGAAGCCTCCCTCTGAGCGGACAGCTCTGAGGTCTCTGACCAGGGTGATGGCTTCACTTTCTGTGGGAACGGATTTTCAAACAAATCAACATAAAAAAGCTCCTTCTAAAATGGTAGAGGGCCTTCTCGTCGTACACTTGCCAATGGAATCTTCAGCAGTTTTCTTTTAAGTGCACCGCTGGGAGATGAACCGGCAGAGAATAGATGGGCTTTCATCCTGATGACATCACCACAGGAAACGCAGGAAGTCAAACGTCCTGACCTCTGACCTGATAGAGCATGCCCTCAGTGTCGGCCGAAACCTCAGAAGAACACCAAGCGGGGCGGCAGGTAGCTTAGTGGGTAAGAGCGGTGTGCCAGTACCCGAAAGGTCGCTGGTTCTAATCCCCGAGCCGACTAGGTGAAAAACCTGTCGATGTGCCCTTGAGCAAGGCACTTAACCCTAATTGCTCCTGTAAGTCGTTCTGGATAAGAGCATCTGCTAAATGACTAAAATGTAAATGTGTTGGATATGTCTGGGTCTTGCAGAGCTCGTTGTTGAAAGCCCTTGACTGAAGCAGTAACGGTCAGAAACCACACGGATAGTCTTTATTTTGTGGTAGACAGCGTGATGCGGAATGTGCCACACTCGCCCCTTCATCGCAAAGCAGCTGCTTTTCCTGGTACCTTTTCAGCGTGACCTCTCTGCACGACCTCATTCATAAAACCTTTGTAGTCCTCAAAATAACTCTTTGTCCTTGAACTTTTCCTTAAGGGCTCGCTGCTCTGCTACGTGGCGATTCTGTGACACATTCTGCTTCCAAAAAGGCAGTTGAAGGTGGTAGTATCCATCCTTCAGTGAAGCAGAGGCTGACGCTGATCTTGAGGAACTGTTGGTCTTCAAACAGATAACTCACTTCATGTTGACACTGCTCTGGGAAAATGTTGATTGTATTGCTTGACAAGGAGATCTTCAATGTTTGCAATACAGATACAATTTCATGTCATGCACTGGTCTTCCACGTCCATCTACCCCCCGTTGGGTGGACCATTGACCAACCCACATCCAAGGAGAGTCCTTTACCGCATATGGACCATTACCTTGGACTGTTAATGACCGTCCTCGGTTCCAGTGCCTTTGGGGGCGTTGACTCCCCAATAAGCAGTCCAACATCTGCATCAATACTGGCCAACCTCACTTCATTGAGATAAGGCCATTCCTTGATGTTTATACAGTGGGGGAAAAAAGTATTTAGTCAGCCACCAATTGTGCATGTTCTCCCACTTAAAAAGATGAGAGAGGCCTGTAATTTTCATCATAGGTACACGTCAACTATGACAGACAAAATGAGGAAAAAAAATCAAGAAAATCACATTGTAGGATTTTTTATGAATTTATTTGCAAATTATGGTGGAAAATAAGTATTTGGTCACCTACAAACAAGCAAGATTTCTGGCTCTCACAGACCTGTAACTTCTTCTTTAAGAGGCTCCTCTGTCCTCCACTCATTACCTGTATTAATGGCACCTGTTTGAACTTGTTATTAGTATAAAAGACACCTGTCCACAACCTCAAACAGTCACACTCCAAACTCCACTATGGCCAAGACCAAAGAGCTGTCAAAGGACACCAGAAACAAAATTGTAGACCTGCAACCAGGCTGGGAAGACTGAATCTGCAATAGGTAAGCAGCTTGGTTTGAAGAAATCAACTGTGGGAGCAATTATTATGAAATGGAAGACATAGAAGACCACTGATAATCTCCCTCGATCTGAGGCTCCACGCAAGATCTCACCCCGTGGGGTCAAAATGATCACAAGAACGGTGAGCAAAAATCCCAGAACCACACGGGGGGACCTAGTGAATGACCTGCAGAGAGCTGGGACCAAAGTAACAAAGCCTACCATCAGTAACACACTACGCCGCCAGGGACTCAAATCCTGCAGTGCCAGACGTGTCCCCCTGCTTAAGCCAGTACATGTCCAGGCCCGTCTGAAGTTTGCTAGAGTGCATTTGGATGATCCAGAAGAGGATTGGGAGAATGTCATATGGTCAGATGAAACCAAAATATAACTTTTTGGTAAAAACTCAACTCGTCGTGTTTGGAGGACAAAGAATGCTGAGTTTCATCCAAAGAACACCATACCTACTGTGTGTGAAGCATGGGGGTGGAAACATCATGCTTTGGGGCTGTTTTTCTGCAAAGGGACCAGGACGACTGATCCGTGTAAAGGAAATAATGAATGGGGCCATGTATCGGGAGATTTTGAGTGAAAACCTCCTTCCATCAGCAAGGGCATTGAAGATGAAACGTGGCTGGGTCTTTCAGCATGACAATGATCCCAAACACACCGCCCGGGCAACGAAGGAGTGGCTTCGTAAGAAGCATTTCAGGGTCCTGGAGTGGCCTAGCCAGTCTCCAGATCTCAACCCCATAGAAAATCTTTGGAGGGAGTTGAAAGTCTGTGTTGCCCAGCGACAGCCCCAAAACATCACTGCTCTAGAGGAGATCTGCATGGAGGAATGGGCCAAAATACCAGCAACAGTGTGTGAAAACCTTGTGAAGACTTACAGAAAACATTTGACCTGTGTTATTGCCAACAAAGGGTATATAACAAAGTATTGAGAAACTTTTGTTATTGACCAAATACTTATTTCCACCATAATTTGCAAATAAATTCATTAAAAATCCTACAATGTGATATTCTGGGTTTCTTTTTCTCATTTTGTCTGTCATAGTTGACGTGTACCTATGATGAAAATTACAGGCCTCTCTCATCTTTTTAAGTGGGAGAACTTGCACAATTGGTGGCTGACTAAATACTTTTTTTCCCCACTGTATGTGAGGGGATGTTTTCTTTGGTGACTGGAATCTCTCTCCGAGTGTACACCTCTGGCAGCTATAATAATGGTGACCGGAATCTCTCTCCGAGTGTACACCTCTGGCAGCTATAATAATGGTGACTGGAATCTCTCTCCGAGTGTACACCTCTGGCAGCTATAATAATGGTGACCGGAATCTCTCTCTGAGTGTACACCTCTGGCAGCTATAATAATGGTGACCGGAATCTCTCTCCGAGTGTACACCTCTGGCAGCTATAATAATGGTGACTGGAATCTCTCTCCGAGTGTACACCTCTGGCAGCTATAATAAATGGTGACTGGAATCTCTCTCCGAGTGTACACCTCTGGCAGCTATAATAATGGTGACCGGAATCTCTCTCCGAGTGTACACCTCTGGCAGCTATAATAATGGTGACCGGAATCTCTCTCCGAGTGTACACCTCTGGCAGCTATAATAATGGTGACCGGAATCTCTCTCCGAGTGTACACCTCTGGCAGCTATAATAATGGTGACTGGAATCTCTCTCCGAGTGTACACCTCTGGCAGCTATAATAATGGTGACTGGAATCTCTCTCCAAGTGTACACCTCTGGCAGCTATAATAATGGTGACCGGAATCTCTCTCCGAGTGTACACCTCTGGCAGCTATAATAATGGTGACTGGAATCTCTCTCCGAGTGTACACCTCTGGCAGCTATAATAATGGTGACTGGAATCTCTCTCCGAGTGTACACCTCTGGCAGCTATAATAATGGTGACCGGAATCTCTCTCCGAGTGTACACCTCTGGCAGCTATAATAATGGTGACTGGGAATCTCTCTCCGAGTGTACACCTCTGGCAGCTATAATAATGGTGACTGGAATCTCTCTCCGAGTGTACACCTCTGGCAGCTATAATAATGGTGACCGGAATCTCTCTCCGAGTGTACACCTCTGGCAGCTATAATAATGGTGACCGGAATCTCTCTCCGAGTGTACACCTCTGGCAGCTATAATAATGGTGACCGGAATCTCTCTCCGAGTGTACACCTCTGGCAGCTATAATAATGGTGACTGGAATCTCTCTCCGAGTGTACACCTCTGGCAGCTATAATAATGGTGACTGGACTCTCTCTCCGAGTGTACACCTCTGGCAGCTATAATAATGGTGACTGGAATCTCTCTCCGAGTGTACACCTCTGGCAGCTATAATAATGGTGACTGGAATCTCTCTCCGAGTGTACACCTCTGGCAGCTATAATAATGGTGACCGGAATCTCTCTCCGAGTGTACACCTCTGGCAGCTATAATAATGGTGACTGGAATCTCTCTCCGAGTGTACACCTCTGGCAGCTATAATAATGTGGTGTCCTCAAGACCACACTCTTCTAGTGCAATTATTTTGGAGCTACTCACCAGGTTTTTATCCTGTCCCATTAATCCCAAATAATCTCTGTCTTCGCATAAACCTGTATAATCTTGTTACCTTTGGCATGTTTGATTTGGACAGGCAAGATGGCTGGAGTACAGTCTTTGTTGCTAGCCCTTTGGCATGTTTGATTTGGACAGGCAAGATGGCTGGAGTACAGTCTTTGTTGCTAGCCCTTTGGCATGTTTGATTTGGACAGGCAAGATGGCTGGAGTACAGTCTTTGTTGCTAGCCCTTTGGCATGTTTGATTTGGACAGGCAAGATGGCTGGAGTACAGTCTTTGTTGCTAGCCCTTTGGCACGTCTCCTGAGTGGCGCAGTGGTCTAAGGCACTGCATCGCAGTGCTAACTGTGCCACTAGAGATCCTGGTTCGAATCCAGGCTCTGTCGCAGCCGGCCGCGACCGGGAGACTCATGGGCGGCGCACAATTGGCCCAGCGTCGTCCAGGGTAGGGGAGGGAATGGCCGGCAGGGATGTAGCTCAGTTGATAGAGCATGGCGTTTGCAACGCCAGGGTTGTGGGTTCGATTCCCACGGGGGGCCAGTATAAAAAAAAAAATGTATTCACTAACTGTAAGTCGCTCTGGATAAGAGCGTCTGCTAAATGACTAAAATGTAAAATGTAAATGTAATGTTTGATTTGGACTGGCAAGATGGCTGGAGTACAGTCTTTGTTGCTAGCCCCAGTATGGACATATGTGACCGACTGCCTTGACTCGGTCTTATGTTGCAAAATTTTTACATTGGATAAAAGCAGAGACACAGAGCTACAAGAATGGTATATCATACACTGCATTTAAGGGAACAATGGGAAAGTAATTCTGCTTTGAAAGTTGATAAACTTCTAATCTCACTTTTGATTAAATGGCCTTTGAATGTTTTGGTACCTACTGAAGAGCTCTTCTTTGTCTACACCCCATTCAGCATCGTTCACACCCTCTTAAGCTTTAGCCCCACCCATCTCATTTCGCTCTCGGAGCGTTCAGAGCGCACACTTGACGCACTTGGCCGATGAGTAGGGTTGATCCGAGCATTCTGACCTCACATCCGGCAGTCAAGCACCCAAGCAAACTGGCTAACGTTGGCTAGCTTGCTAGCTACTTCCAGACACAAAATTGGAATTATGGTTCATTGTTTACCTCTGGATAACATGAAAACAGCCTAACCAGCTCTGCTAGGGTGAGTAAAATGGTCAGTCGGGTGTTCTCTCATTTAGTGGGGTCTTCTCTCATTTAATGGGAGAACACCCCACTGACCATTTTACTTGCCCTAGCAGAGCTGGTTAGGCTGTTTTCATGTTATCCAGAGCGTTGGTGACTAACTGTGCTGCTGGCAACAATTTAATTACGCTTTTTTTGCCGACGTTTACTGACACCGGCCATATTCAACGGGTGTTGTGCGTTTGTAAATTCATCAGTTATTCTGCGCTCTGGCATACTCAGACTGAATATACGAACGAATCCGAAATGGTTACTTGCATAGTGGAGTCTTGTTAAGACATGTAGCTAGCTAGGTAAACAATGAACCATAATTCCAACTCATGACGTTACTACCCTGCATGAATCTGCAGGTAGCTAACCAACCAGGTTCAATGTTAGCTAGCTAGCTAACATTAGGCTATAACTAGCCAAGCAAATGGCTCTGAGATACGAATAATAAGATCATACACATAACATTAGCTAGTGAGCCAGCCAGCTAACATTAGCTAGCTAGTTAAACAATGAACCATAATCCCAACTCATGACTTTACTACCCTGCATGAATCTGCAGGTAGCTAACCAACCAGCTTCAATGTTAGCAAGCAAATGCTCTGAGATACGAATAATAAGATCATACACGTAACGTTAGCTAGCAAGCCAGCCAGCTAATGTTAGCTAGCTAGCTTACAGTACACTTTAACTTCAAATGAAACCACTTTCTGTCAAAATTAGAAACGTGTAATATCTGAAAATGTAGCTAGCTAGACTATCTTACCCGTATACATCATGGATGGACACGTCTCCCTGTCGGATGCCATGGTTGCCCTTAGTTTGAAGATGTAATCTGGAGACAGGTGTTTTCTCCATCTCTTTAACTATCATACTCTAATTCCACTGATTTCAAAACTCGATCCTCCAGAAAGTGGAGAGCAACACTTATACAGCTCCACTACAAGATACATTTAAAAAAAAGCTGCGTTAGACAGGATTACCTACACACACTGACCAGCTCAAATAGACAGAAGCGTACTATATGGCAGACCAATCCGAACTGCTCTCTCGGCATGTCCAGCCCACTCATTATCTCAGCCGATCATGGCTAGCGGGAAGGTTGTTGTCTTTTTCCGTGGCTTAACCAACTAGGCTCGTTATTGAACAATTGTATTTGTATTTACAGATGGCATACAAGTTTGTTATTTATTAAGGCACATGAAAGTTCACATGTTCCAGAAGGCATTTCTGCCCAAAAAAATGCATTTTTATTTAAAATCAAGTTTATGTTCAAATGGCTCTCCTGTGAAGTAGTGACCCGCGACATACGCCTAGTTTCCTGAAACGAGTCACATATGTGGACACCCCTTCAAATGAGTGGATTCGGCTATTTCAGCCACACCCGTTGCTGACAGGTGTATAAAATCGAGCACACAGCCATGCAATCTCCATAGACAAACATTGGCAGTAGAATGGCCTTAATGAAGAGCTCAGCAACGTTCAACGTGGCACCATCATAGGATGCCTCCTTTCCAACAAGTCAACTGTAAGTGCTGTTAAATGTGAAGTGGAAACATCTAGGAGCAACAACGGCTCAGCCGCGAAGCGGTAGGCCACACAAGCTCACAGAACGGGACCGCTGAGTGCTGAGTGCTAAAAATCATCTGTCCTCGGTTGCATCACTCAGTACCGAGTTCCAAGCTGCCTCTCTGGAAGCAACGTCAGCACAAGAACTGTTCGCCGGGAGCTTCATGAAATGGGTTTCCATGGCTGAGCAGCCGCACACAAGCCTAAAATCACCATGAGCAATGCCAAGTTTCGGCTGGAGTGGTGTAAAGCTCGTCGCCATTGGACTCTAGAGCAGTGGAAACATGTTCTCTGGAGTGATGAATCACGCTTCACCCTCTGGCAGGCCGACTGACGAATCTGGGTTTGGCAGATGCCAGCAAAAACGCTACCTGCCCGAATGCATAGGTGGAGGAGGAATAACGGTCTGGGGCTGTTTTTCATGGTTCGGGCTAGGCCCCTTAGTTCCAGTGAAGGGAAATCTTAACGCTACAGCATACAATTACATTCTAGACGATTCTGTGCTTCCAACTTTGTGGCAACAGTTTGGGGAAGGCCCTTTCCTGTTTCAGCATGACAATGCCCCGGTGCACAAAGCGAGGTCCATACAGAAATGGTTTGTCGAGATCGGTGTGAAAGAAAGAACTTCACTGGCCTGCAGAGCCCTGACCTCAACCCCATTGAGCCCTAATCGCCCAGCATCAGTCGCCGCAGCAATGTTCCAACATCTATTGGAAAACCTTCCCAGAAGAGTGGAGGCTGTTATAGCAGCAAAGGGGGGACCAACTCCATATTAATGCCCATGATTTTGGAATGAGATGTTCGATGAGCGGGCGTCCACATACTTTTGGTCATGTAGTGTACATCAAAACACATTAATGTTGAAGTAAGGACCCAACTAATATCAACACTTAGATTTAGTTTTGGAGAAATTATTTTCTCATTTCTCTCCTTCATGAGGAATGAGGATAATGAAAGTTCACAGAAGTAACAAGTAAAGGTACCTAACAATTAGTTATAGTGTTTTTACTGAGATCAATTTGGGTTTATGAATTAAAACTTGAAATTCTGAAACTCCAAATTGTCACTTTGAATTAATTTGTTGTGGCAGAGACGAGGAAGAACCCTCAGGGATTTGACATTTTTCCAGAATTTAGCCGGGTTCCCATTACAAACTGAAAGAACGGTTACATAATAATCAGATTTAGCCTTTCTGATTTGTTTTACACAATGATTCCTCAGTTGCTTAAAAGCTTGCCAGTCCGGGCCTAAGCCTGTGTTCCTGGCCTTGACCCAAGCATCATCTCTGTTATGAATGACTTCTGATCATTCCGGAGTGTACCAGGCATTCAATCTACCTTTAACCCTTCATCGTTTGAAGGGAGCATGATTATCCAAAATAGTATTGAAGACATCTGCAAAAAAGGCTCAAAGCTAAATCAGGTTCAGGGATAGCTGAAATACAATCAAGGTCACTAAAATAAAGATAATGTAAAAAAAAGCCTTTTTCACACGAGGTTTAGATTTTTATATTCTCACATCTCTAACACGAACTGGGCAATGGTCTCTAATGTCTTGGGGGAGACACCAGTAGAAACATATTTCTCTGGTGTATTCGTTAAGATCAGATCAGTCAGAGTTTACTTTGAAGGATCTCTAGGGTTGGGCCGTGTAGTCTTAGTCACCAGCTGAGTTTAGATCATTACACATGTCTTTTAGATTGTCTGAAGGCTGCATTTTCAATTTTTTCATAATTGAAGTCACCCAGGATAATAACTTATTCTGACACGAACTGGGCAATGGTCTCTAATGTCTTGTCACCAGCTGGGTTTAGATCATTACACATGTATTTTAGATTGTCTGAAGTACAGTACAGTATAGTAGAGTGGAGTCCTTTACTGAACTGTGATCTACTGTGATCTACTGTACTGTGCTCTACTGTGATCTACTGTACTGAACTGTGATCTACAGTACGGAACTGTGATCTACTGCACTGTGATCTACTGCACTGAACTGTGCTCTACTGTGATCTACTGTACTGTGATCTACTTTACTGTGAAGTACTGTGATCTACTGTACCGTGATCTCCTGTACTGTGATCTACTCTACTGTGATCTACTCTACAGAACTGTGCTCTACTGTACTGTGCTCCACTGTGATCTGTGGTCTACTGTACTGTGATCTAAAAATTTTTTTACATTTTAGTCATTTAGCAGACGGTCTTATCCAGAGCGACTTACAGGAGCAATTAGGGTTAAGTGCCTTGCTTAAGGGCACATCGACAGATTTTTCACCCAGTCGGCTCGGGGATTAGAACCAGCGACCTTTCGGTTACTGGCACAACGCTCTTAACTACTAAGCTACCTGCCGCCCCATCTACTGTACTGTGATCTACTGTACAGAACTGTGCTTTAATGTAAAATTATGAATATCCATCATTATGTATTTCATATTTCTACCTTTGTGTACCTATTTAGGATACATCACCATGAAGAGAATGATATTTATATCCATATCTGTGTAGTGCAGATTAGGGACCCATGATACAATTATGTTACCCGCAATTCTACTACCGGGCGTAAATCCACTTCACTGACTGTAGTTCAATAACCAACAGAGATGTTTTCAAACTAAGAGTGTCGTGTCATAGCTGACAACACATTCTTTCTGCAGACATCTTTGAATCTTGATCCGGAGCAGATATTTAACCCCTTACACTCGTGGAAATCGGCCTATATGGATTGGGCCAAATTGAAATGTTTCTAACAGAGGAAATGTAAACCATGACCATAGTAGCATTTGATAGAGAACAGTTTGGAGATGACGGGGAAACGATCAGACCGAAGGCGAGGACACAACAGGTCACCTGACACAAGACTGAATCCAGACATTACCACCGAAGGCGAGGACACAACAGGTCACCTGACACAAGACTGAATCCAAACATTACCACTGTTGTTTTACATTTACTGTCCTTTCCACAGCTTTTTGTCAATAAGAATATCCACTGACAGTTTTGAGTAGGTGCAACCTAAGAAGGGTTTGAGTCTAACTGGTGTCTCCAAACTGCAGCACAGTTTCTAAGTAATAAATCAAAAGCTAGAATCCTTTATTTGAAACAATAACACAGTGACCACCCCACCACTGTTCTGGTAATAAACTGAGGGATGGGGCTGGAGAAATGTATCAAATTCATAGACAGACCTATGGATGCAAGGACTGGCCATCCATGACATCAACATGATAGTTTGAACCATGTTTTGAAACTATACAGTGTTTACATTTACATTGTTTCTAAACATTGACACAGTGACCACCCCACCACTGTTCTGGTAATAAACTGAGGGATGGGGCTGGAGAAATGTATCAAATTCATAGACAGACCTATGGATGCAAGGACTGGCCATCCATGACATCAACATGATAGTTTGAACCATGTTTTGAAACTATACAGTGTTTACATTTACATTGTTTCTAAACATTGGAGTAAAATTAGCTTCTATTTCGGGATCTGATGGGGTACGACAGTTGAACTAAGGTCATGAGGCATTTTAGAAGTTATATTCTTCAAGAAACAACGGCTATATATATATATAATTAATTAAAATGTCAAAACATGGACGTAGCAACCGCGCAGATTGCCCCTTTAACACCACACATCAGTTCAACAACTGCAGAGTTTGTGCCTCTGTTTTTAAGACAGTACTTACTAGTGTTAATCAGATCTCCTGTCTCCTCTTCCAATATGACAGTTATCTCTCCCTCTTTCTCCTCCTTCACTCTAAAAACTGCATCCTCCTCTTCCTCATCTTTCACTGTAACATCTTCCTCCTCTTTCACTCTGAACGCGTCTTCCTCTTCTTCCACTGTAACGTCTTTCTCTTCTTCTTTCACTGTAACTTCCATATTTTCTTCTTTCACGGTAACAGCTTCACCCTCTACGTGTTTTATTGCTGTGACATCCTCCTCTTCCTCCTCCTCTTTCACGACAACGTTCAGCCACAGACCCTCTTCCTCCGTCCAGCAGACCTCCTCTTCTTTAGCAGGAGGAGAGTAGCTTAGTGAGTTCATGGTCGGGGATGTTAGCTAGCTAGGCTAGTGCTAACTTAACCAGCCAGCTAGCTGACCAATAACAACAACACCGTAAATATGAAATTAAATGGGATAACTAACTAGACGACAGAAGTGGGTTTAAAACACAGTGGCTAATATACACGAAAGCGTCTAAAGAGCTTGAACGTTTCGGTTATGTTGTCTAGCAAGCTACGGAGGTGGCCGACGAGCTGCTGTTGTTCTCCTTCTTCTTCTTCTTCTTCTTCTTCTTCTTTGAGTTTTTATTGGCAGATCGCAACCAACCGAGAGGTGAATACACCGCCACCTACTGTACTGGAGTGAGGCCGGTCACGACCTTCCTTTACAACTATATACAGCCGGTACACATTCCAGTACCATGTTTCCCCGTCAATTTCAAAGAGGAATTCAATCCCGTATCCCATCCTAGGCAACATAGCTTCCTCCCTTCTATTCCCATTACTCTGGATGAGAGTGATTATTGGAAGAATCGAACTGCTCATGCAACGACAACCGGAAGCGTCGACTCTTAGGGGAGGAGAGTGGACGACTGTAAGTAGAAATGTAAGCGCAAACTTCTTTGGGGGGGGGGGGGGGGGGGGGGGGACAATGTGTAGATACAGCTCAGACTGCTATGGAAGGTTGAGTGGAAATAAATAATTCTCTCTACTATTATTCTGACATTTCACATCCTTAAAATAAAGTGGTGATCCTAACTGACCTGAGACAGGGAATTTTTACTAGGATTAAATGTCAGGAATTGTATAAAACTGAGTTTAAATGTATTTGGCTAAGGTGTATGTAAACTTCCGACTTCAACTGTACCGTAGAATCCCGTATTATCGGCATATTCAACAGCGTTTAAGAAATATATTACCTTCAACAGTGTTACCTTGTGATCAAGCCTCCAATGTTTTGTGATTATTGGTGTCGTAAAAATGTTAGCTAACGGGTTAGCAATTAGCAAGTTTGACATTTCGTTGGAAATACTACTGTTATCAGCTTTTGATAAGCGGTTTAGCAAAAAAATACGTCTCGTATTATCGGCATACGGCCCCCAGTTATTGGCCACCTTACTATTTTGTTCAATTACATTTACGTCATTTAGCAGACGCTCTTATCCAGAGCGACTTACAAATTGGTGCATTCACCCTATAGCCAGTTGGATAACCACTTTACAATTTAAAAAAAAAATTTTTTTGGGGGGGGGGGGGGGGGGGGGGGATGAAGGATTACTTTATCCTATCCCAGGTATTCCTTAAAGAGGTGGGGTTTCAAATGTCTCCGGAAGGTGGTGAGTGACTCCGCTGTCCTGGCGTCGTGAGGGAGCTTGTTCCACCATTGGGGTGCCAGAGCAGCGAACAGTTTTGACTGGGCTGAGCGGGAACTATGCTTCCGCAGAGGAAGGGGAGCCAGCAGGCCAGGGGTGGATGAACGCAATGCCCTCGTTTGGGTGTAGGGACTGATCAGAGCCTGAAGGTACAGAGGTGCCGTTCCCCTCACTGCTCCATAGGCAAGCACCATGGTCTTGTAACAGATGCGAGCCGAGCTTCAACTGGAAGCCAGTGGAGTGTGCGGAGGAGGGGGGTGACGTGAGAGAACATGGGAAGGTTGAACACCAGACGGGCTGCGGCATTCTGGATGAGTTGTAGGGGTTTAATGGCACAGGCAGGGAGCCCAGCCAACAGCGAGTTGCAGTAATCCAGACGGGAGATGACAAGTGCCTGGATTAGGACCTGTGCCGCTTCCTGTGTAAGGCAGGGTCGTACTCTCCGAATGTTGTAGAGCATGAACCTGCAGGATCGGGTCACCGCCTTGATGTTAGCGGAGAACGACAGGGTGTTGTCCAGGGTCACGCCAAGGCTCTTCACACTCTGGGAGGAGGACACAACGGAGTTGTCAACCGTGATGGCGAGATCATGGAACGGGCAGTCCTTCCCCGGGAGGAAGAGCAGCTCCGTCTTGCCAAGGTTCAGCTTGAGGTGGTGATCCGTCATCCATACTGATATGTCTGTCTGCCAGACATGCAGAGATGCGATTCGCCACCTGGTTGTCAGAAGGGGGAAAGGAGAAGATTAGTTGTGTATCGTCAGCGTAGCAATGATAGGAGAGGCCATGTGAGGATATGACAGAGCCAAGTGACTTGGTGTATAGGGAGAATAGGAGAGGGCCTAGAACTGAGCCCTGGGGGACACCAGTGGTGAGAGCACGTGGTGCGGAGACAGCTTCTCGCCACGCCACTTGGTAGGAGCGACCGGTCAGGTAGGACGCAATCCAGGAGTGAGCCGCGCCGGAGATGCCCAGCTCGGAGAGGGTGGAGAGGAGGATCTGATGGTTCACAGTATCAAAGGCAGCAGACAGGTCTAGAAGGACAAGAGCAGAGGAGAGAGAGTTAGCTTTAGCAGTGCGGAGAGCCTCCGTGACACAGAGAAGAGCAGTCTCAGTTGAATGACCAGTCCTGAAACCTGACTGGTTTGGATCAAGAAGGTCCTTCTGAGAGAAGAGAGATAGCAAGAGAGTTGGCTAAAGACGGCACGCCCAATAGTTTTGGAAAGAAAAGAAAGAAGGGATACTGGTCTGTAGTTGTTGACATCAGTGGGATCGAGTGTTGGTTTTTTGAGAAGGGGTGCAACTCTCGCTCTCTTGAAGACGGAAGGGACATAGCCAGCGGTCAAGGATGAGTTGATCAGCGAGGTGAGGTAGGGGAGAAGGTCACCGGAGATGGTCTGGAGAAGAGAGGAGGGGATGGGGTCAAGCGGGCAGGTTGTTGGGCGGCCTGCAGTCACTAGTCGCAAGATTTTATCTGGAGAGAGAGGGGAGAAAGAAGTCAAAGCATAGGGTAGGGCAGTGTGAGCAGGACCAGCAGTGTCATTAGACTTAACAAACGAGGATCGGATGTCGTCAACCTTCTTTTCAAAGTGGTTGACGAAGTCATCCACAGAGAGGGAGGAGGGGGGTGGGTGGGGGGGAGGATTCAGCAGTGAGGAGAATGGAATGTGGCAAAGAGCTTCCTAGGGTTAGAGGCAGATGCTTGGAATTTAGAGTGGTAGAAAGTGGCCTTAGCAGCAGAAACAGATGAAGAAAATGTAGAGAGGAGGGAGTGAAAAGATGCCAGGTCGGCAGGGAGTTTAGTTTTCTTCCATTTCCGCTCAGCTGCCCGGAGCTCTGTTCTGTGAGCTCGCAATGAGTCATCAAGCCACGGAGCTGGAGGGGAGGACCGAGCCGGCCGGGAGGATAGGGGACACAGAGAGTCAAAGGATGCAGAAAGGGAGGAGAGGAGGGTTGAGGAGGCAGAATCAGGAGATTGGAGGGAGAAGGATTGAGCAGAGGGAAGAGATGATAGGATGGAAGAGGAGAGAGTAGTGGGAGAGAGAGAGCGAAGGTTGCGGCGGCGCATTACCATCTGTGTAGGGGCAGAGTGAGTAGTGTTGGAGGAGAGCGAGAGAGAAAAGGATACAAAGTAGTGGTCGGTCGGAGACATGGAGGGGAGTTGCAGAGAGATTAGTAGAAGAGCAACATCTAGTAAAGATGAAGTCAAGCGTATTGCCTGCCTTGTGAGTAGGGGGGGACGGTGAGAGGGTGAGGTCAAAAGAGGAGAGGAGTGGAAAGAAGGAGGCAGAGAGAAATGAGTCAAATGTAGACGTAGGGAGGTTGAAATCCCCCAAAACTGTGAAGGGTGAGCCATCCTCAGGAAAGGAACTTATCAAGGCGTCAAGCTCATTGATGAACTCTCCAAGGGAACCTGGAGGGCGATAGATGACAAGGATATTAAGCTTAAATGGGCTAGTGACTGTGACAGCGTGGAATTCAAATGTGGAGATAGACAGATGGGTTAGGGGAAAAATTGAGAATGACCACTTGGGAGAGATGAGGATTCCTGTGCCACCACCCCTCTGACCAGATGCTCTCGGGGTATGCGAGAACACATGGTCAGACGAGGAGAGAGCAGTAGGAGTAGCAGTGTTTTC
This sequence comes from Coregonus ussuriensis, assembly GCA_031479575.1. NCBI lineage: Eukaryota > Metazoa > Chordata > Actinopteri > Salmoniformes > Salmonidae > Coregonus > Coregonus ussuriensis. The sequence continues at coordinate 17,078,641 of CM062510.1, read as the reverse complement.
AGTGGTAATCCATGTTTCCGTCAGCGCCAAGAAGTCGAGGGACTGGAGGGTAGCATAGGCTGGGATGAAGTCAGCCTTGTTACAGTGGGGAAAAAAAGTATTTAGTCAGCCACCAATTGTGCAAGTTCTCCCACTTAAAAAGATGAGAGAGGCCTGTAATTTTCATCATAGATACACGTCAACTATGACAGACAAAATGAGAAAAACAAAAACCAGAAAATCACATTGTAGGATTTTTTATGAATTTATTTGCAAATTATGGTGGAAAATAAGTATTTGGTCACCTACAAACAAGCAAGATTTCTGACTCTCACAGACCCGTAACTTCGTCTTTAAGAGGCTCCTCTGTCCTCCACTCGTTACCTGTATTAATGGCACCTGTTTGAACTTGTTATCAGTATAAAAGACACCTGTCCACAACCTCAAACAGAACAGTCACACTCCAAACTCCACTATGGCCAAGACCAAAGAGCTGTCAAAGGACACCAGAAACAAAATTGTAGACCTGCACCAGGCTGGGAAGACTGAATCTGCAATAGGTAAGCAGCTTGGTTTGAAGAAATCAACTGTGGGAGCAATTATTAGGAAATGGAAGACATACAAGACTACTGATAATCTCCCTCGAGATGGGGCTCCACGCAAGATCTCACCCCGTGGGGTCAAAATGATCACAAGAACGGTGAGCAAAAATCCCAGAACCACACGGGGGGACCTAGTGAATGACCTGCAGAGAGCTGGGACCAAAGTAACAAAGCCTACCATCAGTAACACACTACGCCGCCAGGGACTCAAATCCTGCAGTGCAAGACGTGTCCCCCTTCTTAAGCCAGTACATGTCCAGGCTCGTCTGAAGTTTGCTAGAGTGCATTTGGATGATCCAGAAGAGGATTGGGAGAATGTCATATGGTCAGATGAAACCAAAATATAACTTTTTGGTAAAAACGCAACTCGTCGTGTTTGGAGGACAAAGAATGCTGAGTTGCATCCAAAGAACACCATACCTACTGTGAAGCATGGGGGTGGAAACATCATGCTTTGGGGCTGTTTTTCTGCAAAGGGACCAGGACGACTGATCCGTGTAAAGGAAAGAATGAATGGGGCCATGCATCGTGAGATTTTGAGTGAAAACCTCCTTCCATCAGCAAGGGCATTGAAGATGAAACGTGGCTGGGTCTTTCAGCATGACAATGATCCCAAACACACCACCCGGGCAACGAAGGAATGGCTTCGTAAGAAGCATATCAAGGTCCTGGATGGCCTAGCCAGTCTCCAGATCTCAACGCCATAGAAAATCTTTGGAGGGAGTTGAAAGTCCGTGTTGCCCAGCGACAGCCCCAAAACATCACTGCTCTAGAGGAGATCTGCATGGAGGAATGGGCCAAAATACCAGCAACAGTGTGTGAAAACCTTGTGAAGACTTACAGAAAACATTTGACCTGTGTCATTACCAACAAAGGGTATATAACAAAGTATTGAGAAACTTTTGTTATTGACCAAATACTTATTTTCCACCATAATTTGCAAATAAATTCATTAAAAATCCTACAATGTGATTTTCCGGAATTATTTTTCTCATTTTGTCTGTCATAGTTGGCGTGTACCTATGATGAAAATTACAGGCCTCTCTCATCTTTTTAAGTGGGAGAACTTGCACAATTGGTGGCTGACTAAATATTTTTTTCCCCCACTGTATATCCGTTTTAACAAGATATATCCGTTTAATTTTGTTGAAAAAAGAGACACCAACCACGTACCCGAAGTGTTTACTAGATAGCTGACTAGTTGGCTAGTCTTCCGGTAAAAAAATAATGATTTGCCTGTCAACTTTTCATTGCGTAGCCCTCCTGTGGACTTAAAAAATGGTTATTCACCAACATATTCAGTGTTGTAACCAAATAAAATATGAGTATTAATAATTTACATCAAATACACTTTAATTTCAGTTATGTTCATTGACATAAACAATGAAAACACTGTTGGAGTTTGTTGCAGAGGTGCACTTGGAAACTAAAGGAAGAAATACACAAGATGGGTTCAATAAATATATATATTATATTTTAGACATTAATTTTTTTGAACAAATAAATAATTTAAAATAACACAAACAAAACAAACAATGAAATCTCGACCTCCACCATATTGTCACAAAAATCACAATAATATTCCAGCTCCACCACTACCTCTTGATCCAGGGACACCAGACGAGGCTGCTATGGTGGTGTGACCAGGGGAGACGGAGGAGGCAGTTGGTCCAGAGGAGGCCGTGTTGGCGGTGACAGACAGGGGAGACGGAGGAGGCAGTTGGTCCAGAGGAGGCCGTGTTGGCGGTGACAGACAGGGGAGACGGAGGAGGCAGTTGGTCCAGAGGAGGCCGTGTTGGCGGTGACAGACAGGGGAGACGGAGGAGGCAGTTGGTCCAGAGGAGGCCGTGTTGGCGGTGACAGACAGGGGAGACGGAGGAGGCAGTTGGTCCAGAGGAGGCCGTGTTGGTGGTGACAGACAGAGGAGACGGAGGAGGCAGTTGGTCCAGAGGAGGCCGTGTTGGCGGTGACAGACGGGGTGGGTGGTGTGCATCGTGGTGGTGGTGGACAAAACCGCCAACGATGGCTTGGAGGAGCTGGTGTTTGTAACGGTGGGGTTGAGGGGCCGACGATGGTGTGGCCGGGAGAGTAGGCACGTGGCTACTTCTGGGGACTCCGGCGGCTCCTACAGGTGTTGCACACTGGGAGGCACTGGCAGTGGTGATGCAGCTGCCAGGAGTGGTTCCAGCAGGGGGTCCTGCAGAGGCGATGGTCCCATCCATGGCAGCCCTCTCCTGTGCCCTCTGTGTTCTGAGGGCTGCCCAACGCTCTTTCTCCTCTGCTCTGCCCCGGCCCTCTCCTTCTCACCCCTCTCCTGCCACTGGCACGTGTATTCCTCCCCGGTGAGGCATGTGGCGACCACAGGGAGTCTTCTGTATCGGTCCAGCCGATACTTCAGGACAGTAAGGATGTGCCCCAGGTCCTTCGCTATCAGCCCCCCCTCTATTAGGGGGTGCTCTTCTAGAGCTAGGCCTGGGACTGGAGCAGGGACTGGGGACTGGAGATGGGGCTGAGGGTCCTCCTGTGGTCGCTGGGGAGGAGGTGCTGATGGATGGCACAGTGCTGCTGGTTCCAGTAGAGGCGGTGGTGGGGACCCGGTAGGGTCCGAGACGGCATTAAACGGGACCCTTCAATGGCTGAAGGGTCAAAAAGGGAAGAAGCCACACTTCTTAAACCCTTCCACCACATAGCGCATGTCCTTGCATCGCAGGTACGGGTAGCGGAATACTCTGGCAAATTCTGATTTGTTTACCATGTAGGAGTGGTCAAAATGGATAAGGTCTCCTGCTACCTTGGAGAACTCAGCCTTTAAAAGGGCCAAAGTATGCCACGTCCAGCGGCTGCAGGACATGGGTGCAGTGTGGTGGAAGACAAAGGAGTAGAACCCCTTCCCTTAGTGCCGCCGCGAGCACCTCCGGGTCCATGTGGCTCTTGTGCCCATCGAAGAGGAGAAGGAGAGGGCGCTCCTTCACTGCATGCTTAAAGAAGTGCAGAAACCACTTCCTGAACAGGTCCCCGTCAATGTAGCCACTGCTAGCCAAGGCTTGGGGGGGGGGGGGGGGCTCCCAGTGTGTAGTGGCCACCGGGGAAACACTTGGGGCAGATGATAAACGGGGGGACGTCCTCCCCAGTTGCGTTGAAGCAGGCCAGCACTGTGATGTGCTCCTTGGTCCCCGGAGCCTGCTGGTACACGTGTTTTGCGCGCCGGGGAGCCAGCACTTTGTGCCTGCTCTGGTCGCTACGAAACCCAACCCAGACTCATCGCAGTTATAGATTTGTCTGGGTTTCTCCCTCAACCCACTCTCCTCCAAGTGCTTATCATAAGAAGTGAAGAAGAAGGTGTCCATCGTCGGACATGTGGCACACTCAGCTCTCCCCCTATCCAGGGTGTCCGGCCTCCTCATGCTTAGGTTATTGTGCCTCCTCCTGAACATTTCCCACCACCTCTTCCCCAGTGGTGGGATTGTTTCCCCTGGGTGCCGAAACCTACAATAGAATAGAATACATATAATTGTCCATCCAGGATGAAAATGTTTGTTTTAGCATCACCATACACATCCACATTTACATCACACACATTGAGAACAGTCAGTCCACCAATCTACATACATAAATACAGAGAACACCAAATACCTGCGTATTTTGTCGGCGTATTTCATCAGCCTCTGTCTGGTGAAGTGGAACCCATGGCTGGCGCAGTAGATACAGTACTGCACCAGAGACTTTTCATCCTCTGATGCAAGCAATGCAATGTGGGTGGTCCACTGCGACAACCACGGGTCCACCTGGCCGCTCAGCCCGTCCGCCAGGGTCTGCCGAGGTACACCATGCACCTTGGTAGATAAGAAAAGAAAACTGTTACTAGCAGATAAAATTCACATACACGTGGTAATCTCCTAAAAACAAAAGATGCCTAACCTTGGCAGCCTGGCGGATAGCCATCCCTGCCCCGCAGTCCTCCATGGCACGGAACATGTCCACCTCACTCCACTGCTTCCTCTTGACTTTCTCCATGCTGTGGTGGTAAATACATGTAGCTAAATAACTTGGCATACTATACACATTTTAGAAAGATAACTCAATCTGAATATGTATAAACATTTACATTTCAGAGCTAAGGCATTGAAAGGTGATGAAAGTTTTCACAATAACTGAAAGTGTACCCACGTTTTTTGTTTGATGTTATCTGTAATGAAAATTAGTGTCCCAATTAGTGTAATATTGATGCACACATTGTAACATTTGACTAAATACTGCCTCTATGTAGCTGTTGTGTAAGATGAAACATAGCCAACAGTGATAGTTGTCAAAAAGTTCACGGTTCAAAGTTCCAAATACATTTTTGCAGATTGTGCAAAACGCCTGTCAGAGAACTCCAATTTTGATACGGTTAAAGTTTGACAACATGCAGCTGTTTTCGTGATTTGTATTATCTAACACTTACAATTTCTTTCCTTTTTGCTTACTTAGCAGTTATATCAACATTTAGCAACTAAGATAGCAACATTACAAAATCCGTTAGCTATATTTCAGAGGAAAAAAGTTGGATATTAAATTAGGTGTGGTCTGTCGAATTTTACAATATGCAGTGTGTTCCACAAAATGTGTACATATAACTTTTTTTGAAAACTCACAAAACCTAACTTAACTTACATAAATTGCACTGAAGATCGGTGGTCAGCTAGCTAAAAGGGTGTCATTAGTCACAAAAGGTACCGTTATTTTTCAGTCCAGTCCATTTAAATGTTGAGCTCGAGGTGATTCAGTCCTCCAACCTCTAGAGAGGGTCCGAGGTTAGGGGGGGTGACGGATGTTTGGGGAAAATTAGCTAGATAGCCTACGAGCTAACTGTAGCTATCTATATGCTAACAGCAGGTAAAATAGCTAGTTAAACTAGCTAGCTACTAACTTTATTATAGATTACATTCAATTCGGCTCCCACTGTGGCTAGCTAGCTCTCTCACTAACATTATTCTAGCTAGATTACATTCACTTCGGCTCCACTGTGGCTAGCTAGCTCTCTCACTAACATTATCTAGCTAGATTACATTCACTTCGGCTCCACTGTGGCTAGCTAGCTCTCTCACTAACATTATCTAGCTAGATTACATTCACTTCGGCTCCACTGTGGCTTTAGCTAGCTCTCTCACTAACATTATCTAGCTAGATTACATTCACTTCGGCTCCCACTGTGGCTAGCTAGCTCTCTCACTAACATTATCTAGCTAGATTACATTCACTTCGGCTCCACTGTGGCTAGCTAGCTCTCTCACTAACATTATCTAGCTAGATTACATTCACTTCGGCTCCACTGTGGCTAGCTAGCTCTCTCACTAACATTATCTAGCTAGATTACATTCACTTCGGCTCCACTGTGGCTAGCTAGCTCTCTCACTAACATTATCTAGCTAGATTACATTCACTTCGGCTCCACTGTGGCTAGCTAGCTCTCTCACTAACATTATCTAGCTAGATTACATTCACTTCGGCTCCACTGTGGCTAGCTAGCTCTCTCACTAACATTATCTAGCTAGATTACATTCACTTCGGCTCCACTGTGGCTAGCTAGCTCTCTCACTAACATTATCTAGCTAGATTACATTCACTTCGGCTCCACTGTGGCTAGCTAGCTCTCTCACTAACATTATCTAGCTAGATTACATTCACTTCGGCTCCACTGTGGCTAGCTAGCTCTCTCACTAACATTATCTAGCTAGATTACATTC
>CM062510.1:16911426-17071834 GCA_031479575.1 Coregonus ussuriensis | reverse complement strand
GGCCACCTTCTACCACTCTAAATTCCAAGCATCTGCCTCTAACCCTAGGAAGCTCTTTGCCACATTTTCCTCCCTCCTGAATCCCCCCCCCCCCCCCCCCCCCCCCCCCCCCCCCCCCCCACCCCCCCCCTCCTCTCTCTCTGTGGATGACTTCGTCAACCACTTTGAAAAGAAGGTTGACGACATCCGATCCTCGTTTGTTAAGTCTAATGACACTGCTGGTCCTGCTCACACTGCCCTACCCTATGCTTTGACTTCTTTCTCCCCTCTCTCTCCAGATAAAATCCTGCGACTTGTGACTGCAGGCCGCCCAACAACCTGCCCGCTTGACCCCATCCCCTCCTCCCTTCTCCAGACCATCTCCGGTGACCTTCTCCCCTACCTCACCTCGCTGATCAACTCATCCTTGACCGCTGGCCATGTCCCTTCCGTCTTCAAGAGAGCGAGAGTTGCTCCCCTTCTCAAAAAACCAACACTCGACCCCACCCCACTGATGTCAACAACTACAGACCAGTATCCCTTCTTTCTTTTCTTTCCAAAACTATTGAGCGTGCCGTCTTTAGCCAACTCTCTTGCTATCTCTCTCAGAATGACCTTCTTGATCCAAACCAATCAGGTTTCAGGACTGGTCATTCAACTGAGACTGCTCTTCTCTGTGTCACGGAGACTCTCCGCACTGCTAAAGCTAACTCTCTCTTTGATACTGTGAACCATCAGATCCTCCTCTCCACCCTCTCCGAGCTGGGCATCTCCGGCGCGGCTCACTCCTGGATTGCGTCCTACCTGACCGGTCGCTCCTACCAAGTGGCGTGGCGAGAAGCTGTCTCCGCACCACGTGCTCTCACCACTGGTGTCCCCCAGGGCTCAGTTCTAGGCCCTCTCCTTTTCTCCCTATACACCAAGTCACTTGGCTCTGTCATATCCTCACATGGCCTCTCCTATCATTGCTACGCTGCGCTGACGATACACAACTAATCTTCTCCTTTCCCCCTTCTGATAACCAGGTGGCGAATCGCATCTCTGCATGTCTGGCAGACATATCAGTATGGATGACGGATCACCACCTCAAGCTGAACCCTGGCAAGACGGAGCTGCTCTTCCTCCCGGGGAAGGACTGCCCGTTCCATGATCTCGCCATCACGGTTGACAACTCCGCTGTGTCCTCCTCCCAGAGTGCGAAGAGCCTAGGCGTGACCCTGGACAACACCCTGTCGTTCTCCGCCAACATCAAGGCGGTGACCCGCTCCTGCAGGTTCATGCTCTACAACATTCGGAGAGTACGACCCTGCCTTACACAGGAAGCGGCACAGGTCCTAATCCAGGCACTTGTCATCTCCCGTCTGGACTACTGCAACTCGCTGTTGGCTGGCCTCCCTGCCTGTGCCATTAAACCCCTACAACTCATCCAGAATGCCGCAGCCCGTCTGGTGTTCAACCTTCCCAAGTTCTCTCACCTCACGTCACCCCCCTCCTCCGCACACTCCACTGGCTTCCAGTTGAAGCTCGCATCCGCTACAAGACCATGGTGCTTGCCTATGGAGCAGTGAGGGGAACGGCACCTCTGTACCTTCAGGCTCTGATCAGTCCCTACACCCAAACGAGGGCATTGCGTTCATCCACCTCTGGCCTGCTGGCTCCCCTTCCTCTGCGGAAGCATAGCTCCCGCTCAGCCCAGTCAAAACTGTTCGCTGCTCTGGCACCCCAATGGTGGAACAAGCTCCCTCACGACGCCAGGATAGCGGAGTCACTCACCACCTTCCGGAGACATTTGAAACCCCACCTCTTTAAGGCATACCTGGGATAGGATAAAGTAATCCTTCTAACCCCCCCCCCCAAATTGTAAAGTGGTTATCCCACTGGCTATAGGGTGAACGCACCAATTTGTGAGTCGCTCTGGCTAAGAGCGTCTGCTAAATGACGTTAATGTGCCCTTGCCTTGAGCAAGGCACTTAACCCTAATTGCTCCTGTAAGTCGCTCTGGATAAGAGCGTCTGCTAAATGACTAAAATGTAAATGTAAATGTCGTCCAGGGTAGGGGAGGGAATGGCCGGCAGGGATGTAGCTCAGTTGGTAGAGCATCGCTTCCAACGCGGGGCCAGTATGAAAAATATATATAATGTATGCACTCACTAATTGTAAGTCGCTCTGGATAATATAAATTTACGGATAGCATAGGGGCACACTCCAACACTCAGACATAATTTACAAACGATGTATTTGTGTTTAGTGAGTCTGCCAGATCAGAGGCAGTAGGGATGACCAGGGATGTCTTGATAAGTGCGTGAATTGGACCATTTTCCTGTCCTGCTAAGCATTCTAAATGTAACGAGTACTTTTGGGTATCAAAGAAAATGTAGGGAGTAAAAAGTACATTATTTTCTTTAGGAATCTAGTGAAGTAAATGTAGTCAAAAATATAAATAGTAAAGTAAATTACAAATACCCCCCCCCCCAAAACTACTTAAGTAGTACTTTAAAGTATTTCTACTTAAGTACTTTAGGCCACTGCAATTAATGTATTGTTTAGTGTTGTGTAGTGGTTTTTGCTGGTATGCATCTAAAAAACATTTTAAAAGTTTGCCCACCAAGATTGACATGCTAAAATCGCCACTGCTCAAAAATACCATTCAATGGGTAGAATTTCGTGCAAATCATGGTCTTTTTTGTCCTGGTTTCATGAGGAATCACTCAGTACTTACTGGTGTTAATCAGATCTCTCTCCTCCTCTTCTTCTTGTTCTTCCTCCTCTTTCGATGTGACAGTTTCCTCCTCCTCCTTGACTCTAAAAACTGCATCCCCCTCTTCCTCTTCTTTCACTGCAACATCCTCCTCCTCTTTCACTCTGAACGCGTCTTCCTCTTCTTTCACTGTAACATCCTCCTCCTCTTTCACTCTGAACGCGTCTTCCTCTTCTTTCATTTCACTGTAACATCCTCCTCCTCTTTCACTCTGAACGCGTCTTCCTCTTCTTTCACTGTAACATCCTCCTCCTCTTTCACTCTGAACGCGTCTTCCTCTTCTTTCACTGTAACATCCTCCTCCTCTTTCCCTCTGAACGCATCTTCCTCTTCTTTCACTGTAACATCCTCCTCCTCTTTCACTCTGAACGCGTCTTCCTCTTCTTTCACTGTAACATCCTCCTCCTCTTTCACTCTGAACGCGTCTTCCTCTTCTTTCACTGTAACGTCTTTCTCTTCTTCTTTCACGGTAACAGCTTCACCCTCTACTTGTTTTTGTATTGTAACATCCTCCTCTTCCTCCTCCTCCTCTTTCACTAGAGCTTCTTTCTCCGTCCAGCAGACCTCCTCTTCTTTAGCAGGAGGAGAGTAGCTTAGTGAGCTCATGGTCGGGGATGTTAGCTAGCTAGGCTAGTGCTAACTTAACCAGCCAGCTAGCTGACCAATAACAACAACACCGTAAATATGAAATTAAATGGGATAACTAACTAGACGACAGAAGTGTGTTAATAAAACAAACAGTGACTAATACAAACCGAAAAACGGTGTAAAGAGCTTCAATATTTGGGTTTTATTTAGTCTAGCAAGCTACCGAGGTGGTTAAATCCATAGAATCAGTAGCAGCCGTGTTGCTGTTGAAGAAGCGTCCCGTCCACTACATTATACGTCACACTGGCAGCACCAAATGAAAGATCCACATCGCCATCTGCTGACTGGAGTGGGTAATGTTTATTTTAATTTCAGACACAAAAAAAGTGAAATCACTTTCAATTACTGTTTTTCTTTTATTTCAAGAATAACATTTTATAACATTACAATATAGAGTATAATAGTGATAATACTTATATGAAGCCTACATATAGGGAACAATGATTTGATTATAGGGTTACTTAATGTTAGATCCCTCACTTCAAAGGCAGTCATAGTCAATGAACTAATCACTGATCATAATCTTGATGTGATTGGCCTGACTGAAACATGGCTTAAGCCTGATGAATTTGCTGTGTTAAATGAGGCCTCACCTCCTGGTTACACTAGTGACCATATTCCCCGTGCATCCCGCAAAGGCGGAGGTGTTGCTAACATCTACGATAGCAAATTTCAATTTACAAAAAAAAAAATGGCGTTTTCATCTTTTGAGCTTCTAGTCATGAAATCTATGCAGCCTACTCAATCACTTTTTATAGCTACTGTTTACAGGCCTCCTGGGCCATATACAGCGTTCCTCTCTGAGTTTCCTGAATTCCTATCAGACTTTGTAGTCATAGCAGATCATATTCTAATTTTTGGTGATTTTAATATTCACATGGAGAAGTCCACAGACCCACTCCAAAAGTCTTTCGGAGCCATTATCGACTCAGTGGGTTTTGTCCAACATGTCTCTGGACCTACTCACTGCCACAGTCATACTCTGGACCTAGTTTTGTCCCATGGAATAAATGTTGTAGATCTTTTTAATGTTTTTCCACAAAATCCTGGACTATCGGACCACCATTTTATTACATTTGCAATCGCAACAAATAATCTGCTCAGACCCCAACCAAGGAGCATCAAAAGTCGTGCTATAAATTCTCAAACAACACAAAAATTCATTGATGCCCTTCCAGACTCCTTCTGCCTACCCAAGGACGTCAGAGGACAAAAATCAGTTAACCACTTAACTGAGGAACTCAATTTAACCTTGCGCAATACCCTAGATGCAGTTGCACCCCTAAAACCGAAAAACATTTGTCATAAGAAACTAGCTCCCTGGTATACAGAAAATACCCGAGCTTTGAAGCAAGCTTCCAGGAAATTGGAACGGAAATGGCGCCACACCAAACTGGAAGTCTTCCGACTAGCTTGGAAAGACAGTACCGTGCAGTACCGAAGAGCCCTCACTGCTGCTCGATCATCCTACTTTTCCAACTTAATTGAGGAAAATAAGAACAGAACAATCCAAAATTTCTTTTTGATACTGTTGCAAAGCTAACTAAAAAGCAGCATTCCCCAAGAGAGGATGGCTTTCACTTCAGCAGTGATAAATTCATGAACTTCTTTGAGGAAAAGATCATGACCATTAGAAAGCAAATTACGGACTCCTCTTTGAATCTGCGTATTCCTCCAGGGCTTAGCTGTCCTGGATCTGCACAGCTCTGCGAGGGCCTGGGATCGGGAGAGACACTTAAGTGTTTTAGTACTATATCTCTTGACACAATGATGAAAATAATCATGGCCTCTAAACCTTCAAGCTGCATACTGGATCCTATTCCTACTAAACTGCTGAAGGAGCTGCTTCCTGTGCTTGGCCCTCCTATGTTGAACATAATAAACAGCTCTCTATCCACCGGATGTGTACCAAACTCACTAAAAGTGGCAGTGATAAAGCCTCTCTTGAAAAAGCCAAACCTTGACCCGGAAAATATAAAAAACTATCGGCCTATATCGTATCGAATCTTCCATTCCTCTCAAAAATTTTAGAAAAAGCTGTTGCGCAGCAACTCACTGCCTTTCTGAAGACAAACAATGTATACGAAATGCTTCAGTCTGGTTTTAGACCCCATCATAGCACTGAGACTGCACTTGTGAAGGTGGTAAATGACCTTTTAATGGCGTCAGACCGAGGCTCTGCATCTGTCCTCGTGCTACTAGACCTTAGTGCTGCCTTTGACACCATCGATCACCACATTCTTTTGGAGAGACTGGAAACCCAAATTGGTCTACACGGACAAGTTCTGGCCTGGTTTAGATCCTACCTGTCGGAAAGATATCAGTTTGTCTCTGTGAATGGTCTGTCCTCCGACAAATCAACTGTACATTTCGGTGTTCCTCAAGGTTCCGTTTTAGGACCACTATTGTTTTCACTATATATTTTACCTCTTGGGGATGTTATTCGAAAACATAATGTTAACTTTCACTGCTATGCGGATGACACACAGCTGTACATTTTTCAATGAAACATGGTGAAGCCCCAAAATTGCCCTCGCTAGAAGCCTGTGTTTCAGACATAAGGAAGTGGATGGCTGAAAACGTTTTACTTTTAAACTCGGACAAAACAGAGATGCTTGTTCTAGGTCCCAAGAAACAAAGAGATCTTCTGTTAAATCTGACAATTCATCTTGATGGTTGTAAAGTCGTCTCAAATAAAACTGTGAAGGACCTCGGCGTTACTCTTGACCCTGATCTCTCTTTTGACGAACATATCAAGACTGTTTCAAGGACAGCTTTTTTCCATCTACGTAACATTGCAAAAATCAGAAATTTTCTGTCCAAAAATGATGCAGAAAAATTAATCCATGCATTTGTTACTTCTAGGTTAGACTACTGCAATGCTCTATTTTCCGGCTACCCGGATAAAGCACTAAATAAACTTCAGTTAGTGCTAAATACGGCTGCTAGAATCCTGACTAGAACCAAGAAATTTGATCATATTACTCCAGTGCTAGCTGCTTCCCTACACTGGCTTCCTGTTAAGGCAAGGGCTGATTTCAAGGTTTTACTGTTAACCTATAAAGCGTTACATGGGCTTGCTCCTACCTATCTTTCCGAGTTGGTCCTGCCGTACATACCAATACGTACGCTACGGTCACAAGACGCAGGCCTCCTAATTGTCCCTAGAATTTCTAAGCAAACAGCGGGAGGCAGGGCTTTCTCCTATAGATCTCCATTTTTATGGAACAGTCTGCCTACCCATGTGAGAGACACAGACTCGGTCTCAACCTTTAAGTCTTTACTGAAGACTTATCTCTTCAGTAGGTCATATGATTGAGTGTAGTCTGGCCCAGGAGTGTGAAGGTGAACGGAAAGGCTGGAGCAACGAACAGCCCTTGCTGTCTCTGCCGGGCCGGTTCCCCTCTCCACTGGGGTTCTCTGCCTCTAACCCTGTTGCAGGGGCTGAGTCACTGGCTTGCTGGTGCTCTTTCATGCCGTCCCTGGGAGGGGTGCGTCACTTGAGTGGGTTGAGTTACTGACGTGATCTTCCTGTCTGGGTTGGCGCCCCCCCCTTGGTTTGTGCTGTGGTGGAGACCTCTGTGGGCTATACTCGGCCTTGTCTCAGGATTGTAAGTTGGTGGTTGGGGATATCCCTCTAGTGGTGCGGGGGCTGTGCTTTGGCGGAGTGGGTGGGGTTATATCCTTCCTGTTTGGCCCTGTCCGTGGGTTTCTTCGGATGGGGCCACAGTGTCTCCGGACCGCTCCTGTCTCAGCCTCCAGTATTTATGCTGCAGTAGTTTATGTGTCGGGGGGCTGGGGTTAGTTGGTTATACCTGGAGTACTTCTCCTGTCTTATCCAGTGTCCTGTGTGAATTTAAGTATGCTCTCTCTAATTCTCTCGTTCTCTCTTTCTCTCTGAAAACCTGAGCCCTAGGACCATACGTCAGGACTACCGGGCATGATGACACCTTGCTGTCCCCAGTCCGCCCCGCCTGGCCTTGCTGCTATTCCAGTTTCAACTGTTCTGCCTGCGGCTACGAAACCCCTACCTGTCCCAGACCTGCTGTTTTCAACTCTTTAATGATCGGCTTTGAAAAGCCAACTGAGAGACCTGAGCCCTAGGACCATACGTCGGGACTACCGGCCGTGGTGACTCCTTGCTGTCCCCAGTCCGCCTGGCCTTGCTGCTATTCCAGTTTCAACTGTTCTGCCTGCGGTTATGGAACCCCTACCTGTCCCAGACCTGCTGTTTTCAACTCTTAATGATCGGCTATGAAAAGCCAACTGAGATTTATTCCTGATTATTATTTGACCATGCTTGTCACTTATGAACATTTTTGAACATCTTGGCATGGTTCTGTTATAATCTCCACCCGGCACAGCCAGAAGAGGACTGGCCACCCCTCATAGCCTGGTTCCTCTCTAGGTTTCTTCCTAGGTTTTCGCCTTTCTAGGGAGTTTTTCCTAGCCACCGTGCTTCTACACCTGCATTACTAGCTGTTTGGGGTTTTAGGCTGGGTTTCTGTACAGCACTTCGAGATATTAGCTGATGTAAGAAGGGCTATATAAAATAAAATTGATTGAAATTGATTGATTAATGCAAATTCATATTCATTGAATCAAAGTTGATCTAATACACACAATCCTGAAAAGGTTTAGGGTCACTACGTGTCCTGATAAGGGTCAGGGTCACTACGTGTCCTGATAAGGGTTAGGGTCACTACGTGTCCTGATAAGGGTTAGGGTTAGGGTCACTACGTGTCCTGATAAGGGTTAGGGTCACTACGTGTCCTGATAAGGGTTAGGGTCACTACGTGTCCTGATAAGGGTTAGGGTCACTACGTGTCCTGATAAGGGTTAGGGTTAGGGTCACTACGTGTCCTGATAAGGGTATGGGTCACTACGTGTCCTGATAAGGGTTAGGGTCACTACGTGTCCTGATAAGGGTTAGGGTCAATACGTGTCCTGATAAGGGTTAGGGTCACTACGTGTCCTGATAAGGATTAGTGTTAGGGTCACTACGTGTCCTGATAAGGGTTAGGGTCACTACGTGTCCTGAAAAGGGTTAGGGTCACTACGTGTCCTGATAAGGGTTAGGGTCACTACGTGTCCTGATAAGGGTAAGGGTCACTACGTGTCCTGATAAGAGTTAGGGTCACTACGTGTCCTGATAAGGGTTAGGGTCACTACGTGTCCTGATAAGGGTTAGGGTCACTACGTGTCCTGATAAGGGTTAGGGTCACTACGTGTCCTGATAAGGGTTAGGGTCACTACGTGTCCTGATAAGGGTTAGGGTCACTACGTGTCCTGATAAGGGTTAGGGTTAGGGTCACTACGTGTCCTGATAAGGGTTAGGGTCACTACGTGTCCTGATAAGGGTTAGGGTTAGGGTCACTACGTGTCCTGATACTGATAAGGGTTAGGGTTAGGGTCACTACGTGTCCTGATAAGGGTTAGGGTCACTACGTGTCCTGATAAGGGTTAGGGTTAGGGTCACTACGTGTCCTGATAAGGGTTAGGGTCACTACGTGTCCTGATAAGGGTTAGGGTCACTACGTGTCCTGATAAGGGTTAGGGTCACTACGTGTCCTGATAAGGGTTAGGGTCACTACGTGTCCTGATAAGGGTTAGGGTCACTACGTGTCCTGATAAGGGTTAGGGTTAGGGTCACTACGTGTCCTGATAAGGGTTAGGGTCACTACGTGTCCTGATAAGGGTTAGGGTCACTACGTGTCCTGATAAGGGTTAGGGTCACTACGTGTCCTGATAAGGGTTAGGGTTAGGGTCACTACGTGTCCTGATAAGGGTTAGGGTTAGGGTCACTACGTGTCCTGATAAGGGTTAGGGTCACTACGTGTCCTGATAAGGGTTAGGGTCACTACGTGTCCTGATAAGGGTTAGGGTTAGGGTCACTACGTGTCCTGATAAGGGTTAGGGTTACTACGTGTCCTGATAAGGGTTAGGGTTAGGGTCACTACGTGTCCTGATAAGGGTTAGGGTCACTACGTGTGCTGATAAGGGTTAGGGTCACTACGTGTGCTGATTGTATAAGGATTTGATTAATGCAACATACCAGTACACACACATTCCTCCATTCTGATCCCCCACTACCAATCAATCAATCAATCAATTTTATTGGCGGACTGGGGACAGCAAGGAGTCACCACGGCCGGTAGTCCCGACGTATGGTCCTAGGGCTCAGGTCTCTCAGTTGGCTTTTCATAGCCGATCATTAAGAGTTGAAAACAGCAGGTCTGGGACAGGTAGGGGTTTCGTAGCCGCAGGCAGAACAGTTGAAACTGGAATAGCAGCAAGGCCAGGCGGACTGGGGACAGCACATAGTGGACTGATTCTGATCCCCCACTACCACACATAGTGGACTGATTCTGATCCCCCACTACCACACATAGTGGACTGATTCTGATCCCCCAGTACCACACATAGTGGACTGATTCTGATCCCCCACTACCACACATAGTGGACTGATTCTGATCCCCCACTACCACACATAGTGGACTGATTCTGTTCCCCCACTACCACACATAGTGGACTGATTCTGATCCCCCACTACCACACATAGTGGACTGATTCTGATCCCCCACTACCACACATAATGGACTGATTCTGATCCCCCACTACCACACATAGTGGACTGATTCTGATCCCCCACTACCACACATAGTGGACTGATTCTGATCCCCCAGTACCACACATAGTGGACTGATTCTGATCCCCCACTACCACACATAGTGGACTGATTCTGATCCCCCACTACCACACATAGTGGACTGATTCTGATCCCCCACTACCACACATAGTGGACTGATTCTGATCCCCCACTACCACACATAGTGGACTGATTCTGTTCACCCAGTACCAAACACATGTAGTGGACTGATTCTGCTCACCCAGTACCAAACACATGTAGTGGACTGATTCTGTTCCCCCAGTACCAAACACATGTAGTGGACTGATTCTGCTCACCCAGTACCAAACACATGTAGTGGACTGATTCTGCTCACCCAGTACCAAACACATGTAGTGGACTGATTCTGTTCCCCCAGTACCAAACACAATAATCCCATTAGGCACCGCGTTATTTTTGAGTTTGCTCAATTTCACAAAAAAGAATGGAGAGGCGTACATAATTATATGTCAGGTGCATTTGTTTATGTCTGATTTTGAGACTTGACACTTGTAACAGATGAAATACCTCCCAAATTAAATGTTTAACTGTAACTGAGGTTTATATCTTGTGAAACGACCGGGGGGATTGGAATGTCATGCTTGTTTTATTATGCAAAAGTGGAACATGAAATGAATCATTCAAGTCACGAGTCCCGAAGTCACCACTGTCTGGAAGTCACCCTCAGAGTTTCGTCAGCAACATATGACAATGGAAGGCCCTCCAAGAGTGTTGGTAGGGGCGAGGGGGTGGTTTGGGACTCAGAGTAAACCTTGCAAGCGCTAAAAGACTCTAAACCTTAAATGCGGCAGCTTATAAAGGTGTCCACCACTAAATATTAATGGATATGATTTAGAAACGAAAACATGGTAAACAATACATGATGGTACCCCAAGTTCCACTGTAGATATATAGTCCACTACAATACATGATGGTACCCCAAGTTCCACTGTAGATAGTCCACTACAATACATGATGGTACCCCAAGTTCCACTGTAGATATATAGTCCACTACAATACATGATGGTACCCCAAGTTCCACTGTA
Source organism: Coregonus ussuriensis (assembly GCA_031479575.1). Lineage (NCBI taxonomy): Eukaryota > Metazoa > Chordata > Actinopteri > Salmoniformes > Salmonidae > Coregonus > Coregonus ussuriensis. Next base: position 17,060,736 of record CM062510.1, on the reverse strand, counting down.
GATAGATATAGTCCACTACAATACATGATGGTACCCCAAGTTCCACTGTAGATATATAGTCCACTACAATACATGATGGTACCCCAAGTTCCACTGTAGATAGATGGTCCACTACAATACATGATGGTACCCCAAGTTCCACTGTAGATATATAGTCCACTACAATACATGATGGTACCCCAAGTTCCACTGTAGATATATAGTCCACTACAATACATGATGGTACCCCAAGTTCCACTGTAGATAGATATAGTCCACTACAATACATGATGGTACCCCAAGTTCCACTGTAGATAGATATAGTCCACTACAATACATGATGGTACCCCAAGTTCCACTGTAGATAGATAGTCCACTACAATACATGATGGTACCCCAAGTTCCACTGTAGATATATAGTCCACTACAATACATGATGGTACCCCAAGTTCCACTGTAGATAGATAGTCCACTACAATACATGATGGTACCCCAAGTTCCACTGTACTGTAGATATATAGTCCACTACAATACATGATGGTACCCCAAGTTCCACTGTAGATATATAGTCCACTACAATACATGATGGTACCCCAAGTTCCACTGTAGATAGTCCACTACAATACATGATGGTACCCCAAGTTCCACTGTAGATATATAGTCCACTACAATACATGATGGTACCCCAAGTTCCACTGTAGATATATAGTCCACTACAATACATGATGGTACCCCAAGTTCCACTGTAGATATATAGTCCACTACAATACATGATGGTACCCCAAGTTCCACTGTAGATATATAGTCCACTACAATACATGATGGTACCCCAAGTTCCACTGTAGATATATAGTCCACTACAATACATGATGGTACCCCAAGTTCCACTGTAGATAGATGGTCCACTACAATACATGATGGTACCCCAAGTTCCACTGTAGATAGTCCACTACAATACATGATGGTACCCCAAGTTCCACTGTAGATAGTCCACTACAATACATGATGGTACCCCAAGTTCCACTGTAGATATATAGTCCACTACAATACATGATGGTACCCCAAGTTCCACTGTAGATATATAGTCCACTACAATACATGATGGTACCCCAAGTTCCACTGTAGATAGTCCACTACAATACATGATGGTACCCCAAGTTCCACTGCAGATATATAGTCCACTACAATACATGATGGTACCCCAAGTTCCACTGTAGATATATAGTCCACTACAATACATGATGGTACCCCAAGTTCCACTGTAGATAGATGGTCTACTACAATACATGATGGTACCCCAAGTTCCACTGTAGATAGTCCACTACAATACATGATGGTACCCCAAGTTCCACTGTAGATAGTCCACTACAATACATGATGGTACCCCAAGTTCCACTGTAGATATATAGTCCACTACAATACATGATGGTACCCCAAGATCCACTGTAGATATATAGTCCAGTCCACTACAATACATGATGGTACCCCAAGTTCCACTGTAGATATATAGTCCACTACAATACATGATGGTACCCCAAGTTCCACTGTAGATATATAGTCCACTACAATACATGATGGTACCCCAAGTTCCACTGTAGATATAGTCCACTACAATACATGATGGTACCCCAAGTTCCACTGTAGATATATAGTCCACTACAATACATGATGGTACCCCAAGTTCCACTGTAGATATATAGTCCACTACAATACATGATGGTACCCCAAGTTCCACTGTAGATATATAGTCCACTACAATACATGATGGTACCCCAAGTTCCACTGTAGATATATAGTCCACTACAATACATGATGGTACCCCAAGTTCCACTGTAGATATATAGTCCACTACAATACATGATGGTACCCCAAGTTCCACTGTAGATAGATAGGTCCACTACAATACATGATGGTACCCCAAGTTCCACTGTAGATAGTCCACTACAATACATGACATGATGGTACCCCAAGTTCCACTGTAGATAGTCCACTACAATACATGATGGTACCCCAAGTTCCACTGTAGATATATAGTCCACTACAATACATGATGGTACCCCAAGTTCCACTGTAGATATATAGTCCACTACAATACATGATGGTACCCCAAGTTCCACTGTAGATATAGTCCACTACAATACATGATGGTACCCCAAGTTCCACTGTAGATATATAGTCCACTACAATACATGATGGTACCCCAAGTTCCACTGTAGATAGTCCACTACAATACATGATGGTACCCCCAAGTTCCACTGTAGATATATAGTCCACTACAATACATGATGGTACCCCAAGTTCCACTGTAGATATATAGTCCACTACAATACATGATGGTACCCCAAGTTCCACTGTAGATATATAGTCCACTACAATACATGATGGTACCCCAAGTTCCACTGTAGATAGTCCACTACAATACATGATGGTACCCCAAGTTCCACTGTAGAGTAGATATATAGTCCACTACAATACATGATGGTACCCCAAGTTCCACTGTAGATAGTCCACTACAATACATGATGGTACCCCCAAGTTCCACTGTAGATATATAGTCCACTATAATACATGATGGTACCCCAAGTTCCACTGTAGATAGTCCACTACAATACATGATGGTACCCCAAGTTCCACTGTAGATAGTCCACTACAATACATGATGGTACCCCAAGTTCCACTGTAGATATATAGTCCACTACAATACATGATGGTACCCCAAGTTCCACTGTAGATATATAGTCCACTACAATACATGATGGTACCCCAAGTTCCACTGTAGATATATAGTCCACTACAATACATGATGGTACCCCAAGTTCCACTGTAGATAGTCCACTACAATACATGATGGTACCCCAAGTTCCACTGTAGATATATAGTCCACTACAATACATGATGGTACCCCAAGTTCCACTGTAGATATATAGTCCACTACAACACATGATGATACCCCAAGTTCCACTGTAGATAGTCCACTACAATACATGATGGTACCCCAAGTTCCACTGTAGATAGATATAGTCCACTACAATACATGATGGTACCCCAAGTTCCACTGTAGATAGTCCACTACAATACATGATGGTACCCCAAGTTCCACTGTAGATAGGTAGTCCACTACAATACATGATGGTACCCCAAGTTCCACTGTAGATATATAGTCCACTACAATACATGATGGTACCCCAAGTTCCACTTTAGATATATAGTCCACTACAATACATGATGGTACCCCAAGTTCCACTGTAGATAGTCCACTACAATACATGATGGTACCCCAAGTTCCACTGTAGATAGTCCACTACAATACATGATGGTACCCCAAGTTCCACTGTAGATATATAGTCCACTACAATACACGAAGGTACCCCAAGTTCCACTGTAGATAGTCCACTACAATACATGATGGTACCCCAACCCAAGTTCCACTGTAGATATATAGTCCACTACAATACATGATGGTACCCCAAGTTCCACTGTAGATATATAGTCCACTACAATACATGATGGTACCCCAAGTTCCACTGTAGATAGTCCACTACAATACATGATGGTACCCCAAGTTCCACTAGATAGTCCACTACAATACATGATGGTACCCCAAGTTCCACTGTAGATAGTCCACTACAATACATGATGGTACCCCAAGTTCCACTGTAGATATATAGTCCACTACAATACATGATGGTACCCCAAGTTCCACTGTAGATATATAGTCCACTACAATACATGATGGTACCCCAAGTTCCACTGTAGATAGTCCACTACAATACATGATGGTACCCCAAGTTCCACTGTAGATAGATAGTCCACTACAATACATGATGGTACCCCAAGTTCCACTGTAGATATATAGTCCACTACAATACATGATGGTACCCCAAGTTCCACTGTAGATATATAGTCCACTACAATACATGATGGTACCCCAAGTTCCACTGTAGATATATAGTCCACTACAATACATGGTACCCCAAGTTCCACTGTAGATATATAGTCCACTACAATACATGATGGTACCCCAAGTTCCACTGTAGATATATAGTCCACTACAATACATGATGGTACCCCAAGTTCCACTGTAGATATATAGTCCACTACAATACATGATGGTACCCCAAGTTCCACTGTAGATAGATGGTCCACTACAATACATGATGGTACCCCAAGTTCCACTGTAGATAGATAGTCCACTACAATACATGATGGTCAAATCAAATCAAATCAAATCAAATTTTATTGGTCACATGCGCCGAATACAACAGGTGCAGACATTACAGTGAAATGCTTACTTACAGCCCTTAACCAACAGTGCATTTATTTTAAACAAAAAAAGTAAGAATAAAACAACAACAAAAAAAGTGTTGAGAAAAAAAAAAAAGAGCAGAAGTAAAAATAAAGTGACAGTAGGGAGGCTATATATACAATAGAATAAAGTGACAGTAGGGAGGCTATATATACAGGGGGGGTACCGTTGCATAGTCAATGTGCGGGGGCACCGGCTAGTTGAGGTAGTTGAGGTAATATGTACATGTGGGTAGAGTTAAAGTGACTATGCATAAATACTTAACAGAGTAGCAGCAGCGTAAAAAGTATGGGGTGGGGGGGCAGTGCAAATAGTCCGGGTAGCCATGATTAGCTGTTCAGGAGTCTTATGGCTTGGGGGTAGAAGCTGTTGAGAAGTCTTTTGGACCTAGACTTGGCACTCCGGTACCGCTTGCCGTGCGGTAGCAGAGAGAACAGTCTATGACTAGGGTGACTGGAGTCTTTGACAATTTTGAGGGCCTTCCTCTGACACCGCCTGGTATAGAGGTCCTGGATGGCAGGGAGCTTTGCTTTGCCCCTGTGATGTACTGGGCCGTACGCACTACCCTCTGTAGTGCCTTGCGGTCAGAGGCCAAGCAGTTGCCATACCAGGCGGTGATGCAACCAGTCAGGATGCTCTCGATGGTGCAGCTGTAGAATTTTTTGAGGATCTGAGGACCCATGCCAAATCTTTTTAGTCTCCTGAGGGGGAATAGGCTTTGTCGTGCCCTCTTCACGACTGTCTTGGTGTGTTTGGACCATGATAGTTCGTTGGTGATGTGGACACCAAGGAACTTGAAGCTCTCAACCTGTTCCACTACAGCCCCGTCGATGAGAATGGGGGCGTGCTCAGTCCTCTTTTTTTCCTGATGGTACCCCAAGTTCCACTGTAGATAGTCCACTACAATACATGATGGTACCCCAAGTTCCACTGTAGATAGATATAGTCCATTACAATACATGATGGTACCCCAAGTTCCACTGTAGATAGATATAGTCCACTACAATACATGATGGTACCCCAAGTTCCACTGTAGATATATAGTCCACTACAATACATGATGGTACCCCAAGTTCCACTGTAGATAGTCCACTACAATACATGATGGTACCCCAAGTTCCACTGTAGATAGATAGTCCACTACAATACATGATGGTACCCCAAGTTCCACTGTAGATATATAGTCCACTACAATACATGATGGTACCCCAAGTTCCACTGTAGATATATAGTCCACTACAATACATGATGGTACCCCAAGTTCCACTGTAGATATATAGTCCACTACAATACATGATGGTACCCCAAGTTCCACTGTAGATATATAGTCCACTACAATACATGATGGTACCCCAAGTTCCACTGTAGATATATAGTCCACTACAATACATGATGGTACCCCAAGTTCCACTGTAGATATATAGTCCACTACAATACATGACATGATGGTACCCCAAGTTCCACTGTAGATATATAGTCCACTACAATACATGATGGTACCCCAAGTTCCACTGTAGATAGATAGTCCACTACAATACATGATGGTACCCCAAGTTCCACTGTAGATATATAGTCCACTACAATACATGATGGTACCCCAAGTTCCACTGTAGATATATAGTCCACTACAATACATGATGGTACCCCAAGTTCCACTGTAGATAGATATAGTCCACTACAATACATGATGGTACCCCAAGTTCCACTGTAGATATATAGTCCACTACAATACATGATGGTACCCCAAGTTCCACTGTAGATAGATGGTCCACTACAATACATGATGGTACCCCAAGTTCCACTGTAGATATATAGTCCACTACAATACATGATGGTACCCCAAGTTCCACTGTAGATATATAGTCCACTACAATACATGATGGTACCCCAAGTTCCACTGTAGATATATAGTCCACTACAATACATGATGGTACCGTACCCCAAGTTCCACTGTAGATATAGTCCACTACAATACATGATGGTACCCCAAGTTCCACTGTAGATATATAGTCCACTACAATACATGATGGTACCCCAAGTTCCACTGTAGATATATAGTCCACTACAATACATGATGGTACCCCAAGTTCCACTGTAGATATATAGTCCACTACAATACATGATGGTACCCCAAGTTCCACTGTAGATATATAGTCCACTACAATACATGATGGTACCCCAAGTTCCACTGTAGATATATAGTCCACTACAATACATGATGGTACCCCAAGTTCCACTGTAGATATATAGTCCACTACAATACATGATGGTACCCCAAGTTCCACTGTAGATATATAGTCCACTACAATACATGATGGTACCCCAAGTTCCACTGTAGATATATAGTCCACTACAATACATGATGGTACCCCAAGTTCCACTGTAGATATATAGTCCACTACAATACATGATGGTACCCCAAGTTCCACTGTAGATAGTCCACTACAATACATGATGGTACCCCAAGTTCCACTGTAGATATATAGTCCACTACAATACATGATGGTACCCCAAGTTCCACTGTAGATATATAGTCCACTACAATACATGATGGTACCCCAAGTTCCACTGTAGATAGATATAGTCCACTACAATACATGATGGTACCCCAAGTTCCACTGTAGATATATAGTCCACTACAATACATGATGGTACCCCAAGTTCCACTGTAGATATATAGTCCACTACAATACATGATGGTACCCCAAGTTCCACTGTAGATATATAGTCCACTACAATACATGATGGTACCCCAAGTTCCACTGTAGATATATAGTCCACTACAATACATGATGGTACCCCAAGTTCCACTGTAGATATATAGTCCACTACAATACATGATGGTACCCCAAGTTCCACTGTAGATATATAGTCCACTACAATACATGATGGTACCCCAAGTTCCACTGTAGATATATAGTCCACTACAATACAATACATGATGGTACCCCAAGTTCCACTGTAGATATATAGTCCACTACAATACATGATGGTACCCCAAGTTCCACTGTAGATATATAGTCCACTACAATACATGATGGTACCCCAAGTTCCACTGTAGATATATAGTCCACTACAATACATGATGGTACCCCAAGTTCCACTGTAGATATATAGTCCACTACAATACATGATGGTACCCCAAGTTCCACTGTAGATATATAGTCCACTACAATACATGATGGTACCCCAAGTTCCACTGTAGATATATAGTCCACTACAATACATGATGGTACCCCAAGTTCCACTGTAGATATATAGTCCACTACAATACATGATGGTACCCCAAGTTCCACTGTAGATATATAGTCCACTACAATACATGATGGTACCCCAAGTTCCACTGTAGATATATAGTCCACTACAATACATGATGGTACCCCAAGTTCCACTGTAGATATATAGTCCACTACAATACATTACATGATGGTACCCCAAGTTCCACTGTAGATATATAGTCCACTACAATACATGATGGTACCCCAAGTTCCACTGTAGATAGATATAGTCCACTACAATACATGATGGTACCCCAAGTTCCACTGTAGATATATAGTCCACTACAATACATGATGGTACCCCAAGTTCCACTGTAGATAGATGGTCCACTACAATACATGATGGTACCCCAAGTTCCACTGTAGATATATAGTCCACTACAATACATGATGGTACCCCAAGTTCCACTGTAGATATATAGTCCACTACAATACATGATGGTACCCCAAGTTCCACTGTAGATATATAGTCCACTACAATACATGATGGTACCCCAAGTTCCACTGTAGATATATAGTCCACTACAATACATGATGGTACCCCAAGTTCCACTGTAGATATATAGTCCACTACAATACATGATGGTACCCCAAGTTCCACTGTAGATATATAGTCCACTACAATACATGATGGTACCCCAACCAAGTTCCACTGTAGATATAGTCCACTACAATACATGATGGTACCCCAAGTTCCACTGTAGATATAGTCCACTACAATACATGATGGTACCCCAAGTTCCACTGTAGATATATAGTCCACTACAATACATGATGGTACCCCAAGTTCCACTGTAGATATATAGTCCACTACAATACATGATGGTACCCCAAGTTCCACTGTAGATATATAGTCCACTACAATACATGATGGTACCCCAAGTTCCACTGTAGATATATAGTCCACTACAATACATGATGGTACCCCAAGTTCCACTGTAGATATAGTCCACTACAATACATGATGGTACCCCAAGTTCCACTGTAGATATATAGTCCACTACAATACATGATGGTACCCCAAGTTCCACTGTAGATATATAGTCCACTACAATACATGATGGTACCCCAAGTTCCACTGTAGATATATAGTCCACTACAATACATGATGGTACCCCAAGTTCCACTGTAGATATATAGTCAGTCCACTACAATACATGATGGTACCCCAAGTTCCACTGTAGATATATAGTCCACTACAATACATGATGGTACCCCAAGTTCCACTGTAGATAGTCCACTACAATACATGATGGTACCCCAAGTTCCACTGTAGATATATAGTCCACTACTTGAGTTATTGTGCTATAATTTGAAATTCCTGAAGTTCTATGACAGTTAATTCGACAGTGGGAAGTTAGTTTGAAGTTCCTGAAGTTCTATGACAGTTAATTTGACAGTGGGAAGTTAGTTTGATGTTCCTGAAGTTCTATGACAGTTAATTTGACAGTGGGAAGTTAGTTTGATGTTCCTGAAGTTCTATGACAGTTAATTTGACAGTGGGAAGTTAGTTTGAAGTTCCTGAAGTTCTATGACAGTTAATTTGACAGTGGGAAGTTAGTTTGATGTTCCTGAAGTTCTATGACAGTTAATTTGACAGTGGGAAGTTAGTTTGAAGTTCCTGAAGTTCTATGACAGTTAATTTGACAGTGGGAAGTTAGCTTAATGAATGTAGCTGATGGGGTTAGTAAAACAGCCGTATCTCTTGATTTGTAGAAGTTATTTCTGTTCTGATTTCAGATTTAAATAGCAGAAAAGTAGATTTACTTCACGATAAGTTGTCTAACTTGTTGGGAAAGTGGTCAAAACATCAGTTGATTCATAAAGTTGAGACGTGGTTGCTAAAACGGCTAGCTGTAGCATTTGATCAGTAGAAGATAATTCTGTTGAAGATTTCATACCCTCTAAGATTTTGTCTAAAGTGCTGGTAAAGTTGTCAAAGTAGCTGATTTGTGTCAAAAGTTACATTGTTTACAGTAAATAAACAAAAATCCAGAAAATCACATTGTATGATTTTTAAGTAATTCATTTGCAATTTATTGCATAACATAAGTATTTGATACATCAGAAAAGCAGAACTTAATATTTGGTACAGAAACCTTTGTTTGCAATTACAGAGATCATACGTTTCCTGTAGGTCTTGACCAGGTTTGCACACACTGCAGCAGGGATTTTGGCCCACTCCTCCATACAGACCTTCTCCAGATCCTTCAGGTTTCGGGACTGTCACTGGGCAATACGGACTTTCAGCTCCCTCCAAAGATGTTCTATTGCGTTCAGCTATACGTTTTTATCAGACTTTTTTGGGAAAGTGGAAAAAAATTAACTTGCTACTTCCTACAGCATTTTCATGTTCATTTTGTGGGGCGCTACAGTTTCCTGGTAAAAAACTACTTCGCCAACGACCCCCATGCAAAGTGATGGAAGTGTTGAGTTTATGGATCTACTTTTGATGAAATAAGGAAGACATTCAATTTACTTTTAGGGAAAAGATTGTACAATAAAACCGGACAAAACGTTCAAATCGCCATTTGCTCCTTCATTATCGATAATAATTCTGGTCATTCTACCAACATATAGCGTCCGCCATTGCTCTGGGTACAGCTTACCTCTGAAAAGCCAACAGCGCAAACCTGGCTGCTGCAGACCAGGCTGGGCCACGCTTCATTTAGCAACATGTTGCCATAGCGCCAGTTGGCAGGCATTCTGGAACGTCTCTTTAGCCAGTCAACACGTTCAAACACAACTGTTACAGTGGCTTAAACCAAGAGATGGAATTGACACTGTTAAGATTCAAAATATCAGTGTTGCAAACATGTCAACATCTTTCTAGTCTCTCCCTCTTTGGAGGGAAAACTCAGGTCTGGTGATGGAGATCATTCCACACTCAGTGGATCTCCTGCATGTATTTTTTTTAGGTTTAATCAGAGAACTTGAATGAGAGTGTCCCATTGATCACAGCTATAAGGTTTCTATCCAGTGTGGGTTCTTTGGTGTACTGCCAGATTGTGTGAGGTAGCAAAACTCATCCCACAGTCAGAGCAGTGGTGAGGCTTCTCTCCTGTGTGTGTTCTCTGGTGTTTATTCAGTCCACTTGAGGTGTTAAAGCTTTTACCACAGTCTGAGCAGTGGTAAGACTTCTCTCCAGTGTGGGTTAGCTTGTGATAAGTCAGGCTACTTGAGAAAGCAAATCTCTTCTCACACCGATCACAACCATACGGCTTCTCCCCAGTGTGGGTTCTCTGGTGTGATATCAGTTTGTCTAATCTAGCAAAACTCTTTCCACAGTCGGAGCAGTGGTGAGGCTTCTCTCCTGTGTGTGTTCTCTGGTGTCCAATCAGGTGACTTGGCTGAGTAAAACTCTTACCACAGTCGGAGCAGTGGTGAGGCTTCTCTCCTGTGTGTGTTCTCTGGTGCATAATCAGGTCATTTCTGGTGGTAAAGCTTTTCCCACAGTCAGAGCAGTGGTAAGGCTTCTCTCCAGTGTGTATTTTCTTGTGGACAGTCATGTTTGATAACTGAGTGAATCTCTTCCCACATTGATCACAGCTATAAGGCTTCTCTCCTGTGTGAGTTCTCTGGTGTATATTCAGTCCACTTGAGGTGGTAAAGCTTTTACCACAGTCTGAGCAGTGGTAAGGCTTCTCTCCTGTGTGTGTTCTCTGGTGCAGCTTTAAATGATGTGATGTTGAAAAGCTCTTCTCACAGTCAGAGCAGTGGTAAGGCTTCTGACCTGTGTGTGTCAGCAGGTGTGTTTTCAGACTACCTGAATGAGCAAAACTAATCCCACAGTCGGGGCAGTGGTATGGTTTTTTCCCAGTGTGTATTCGCTTGTGTACAGTCAGGTGGGCTGACCGAATGAATCTCTTCCCACATAGATCACAGCTATAAGGCTTCTTTCCTGTGTGTACTCGCTGGTGCAGCTTCAAATACTGTGATGTTGAAAAGCTTTTCCCACAATCTGAGCAGTGGTAAGGCTTCTCTCCAGTGTGTGTCTGCTGGTGTGATTTCATGTTGCTTGGCTTAGTAAATCTCTTCCCAAATTGATCACAGCCATAAGATTTATTTCCTGTGTGAATTCTCAGGTGTGATTTCAATGAATGTGATTTAGAGAAACTCATTCCACACTGAGAGCAGTGGTGTGGCTTTTCTCCTGTGTGGCTTCTGTGGCGTATTTTAAGTTCTGTTGAAGATTTGCAATTCTTCCCACTATCAGAGCAGTGAGATTTCTTCCCTGTGGGTCTCCGCTTGGGTTTCTTGAGGTGCTCTGATCTGGAGATATTATTCTCTGCCTCTTCAGCATCATGATGTTGTTGAGGCTCCCCAGAGGATCCAAGATAGTCACGTCTCTCTCCTGTGTGAACAACAAAATCAGACAAATGGTTAACTTCTGACTTCTATTCCAACCTAAATCCAACCAGGGACCTTCCATTGTGTTAAACTAGGGCAGTGTTTCTTAATATGCTTACTATAACGTGACGTTTTCACATAATAACTTCATGATTTGGGTGTCACATATTTACGTGATAATTCTATTGTATTAACGTGATAATTATCTAATTTAAATAAATAAAAAAGCAGGATTGTTTTGGGCACTTGGAAGCCAAGTGCCACCGTACTCCATCATTTCAAAGCCCACTACATTGAATCATGTATAATTTAAAAGCCCATTTCATAGATAATGTTAGTAACTAAACTATATGTAGTAACTTACTTTGAAGAGATGGTCATTGGGAATATATTGGGCTAAATCCAGTGTACTTCTGTTTAACTGTAGTGGCAAAAAAATTTAATTGCAAGAGTAAGGGGATAGACAAGCATAACTGGGAAACATTTGACAGGAAACTCTGTCTACTGTGGTGGAAATATACCAGTCTATCTTCATGTCAACTAAAAGAACTGTCTACTGTGGTGGAAATATACCAGTCTATCTTCATGTCAACTAAAAGAACTGTCTACTGTGGTGGAAATATACCAGTCTATCTTCATGTCAACTAACAGAACTATCTACTGTAGTGGAAATATACCAGTCTATCTTCATGTCAACTAAAAGAACTGTCTACTGTGGTGGAAATATACCAGTCTATCTTCATGTCAACTAACAGGACTGTCTACTGTGGTGGAAATATACCAGTCTATCTTCATGTCAACTAACAGAACTGTCTCCTGTGGTGGAAATATACCAGTCTATCTTCATGTCAACTAAAAGAACTGTCTACTGTGGTGGAAATATACCAGTCTATCTTCATGTCAACTAACAGAACTGTCTACTGTGGTGGAAATATACCAGTCTATCTTCATGTCAACTAAAAGAACTGTCTACTGTGGTGGAAATATACCAGTCTATCTTCATGTCAACTAACAGAACTGTCTACTGTGGTGGAAATATACCAGTCTATCTTCATGTCAACTAACAGAACTGTCTACTGTGGTGGAAATATACCAGTCTATCTTCATGTCCACTAACAGAACTGTCTACCTTGGAGGAAATATACCAGTCTATCTTCATGTCAACTAACAGAACTGTCTACTGTGGTGGAAATATACCAGTCTATCTTCATGTCAACTAACAGAACTGTCTACCTTGGAGGAAATATACCAGTCTATCTTCATGTCAACTAACAGAACTGTCTACTGTGGTGGAAATATACCAGTCTATCTTCATGTCAACTAACAGAACTGTCTACCTTGGAGGAAATATACCAGTCTATCTTCATGTCAACTAACAGAACTGTCTACCTTGGAGGAAATATACCAGTCTATCTTCATGTCAACTAACAGAACTGTCTACTGTGGTGGAAATATACCAGTCTATCTTCATGTCCACTAACAGAACTGTCTACCTTGGAGGAAATATACCAGTCTATCTTCATGTCAACTAACAGAACTGTCTACTGTGGTGGAAATATACCAGTCTATCTTCATGTCAACTAACAGAACTGTCTACTGTGGTGGAAATATACCAGTCTATCTTCATGTAAACTAACAGGACTGTCTACCTTGGAGGAAATATACCAGTCTATCTTCATGTCAACTAACAGAACTATCTACTGTGGTGGAAATATACCAGTCTATCTTCATGTCAACTAACAGAACTGTCTACCTTGGAGGAAATATACCAGTCTATCTTCATGTCAACTAACAGGACTATGTCTACCTTGGAGGAAATATACCAGTCTATCTTCATGTCAACTAACAGAACTCTGTCAACTGTGGTGGAAATATACCAGTCTATCTTCATGTCAACTAACAGGACTCTGTCTACCTTGGAGGAAATATACCAGTCTATCTTCATGTCAACTAACAGAACTGTCTACTGTGGTGGAAATATACCAGTCTATCTTCATGTCAACTAACAGAACTGTCTACTGTGGTGGAAATATACCAGTCTATCTTCATGTCAACGAACAGGACTCTGTCTACCTTGAAGGAAATATACCAGTCTATCTTCACGTCAACTAACAGAACTCTGTCTACTCTGGTGGAAATATACCAGTCTATCTTCATGTCAACTAACAGAACTGTCTACTGTGGTGGAAATATACCAGTCTATCTTCATGTCAACTAACATAACTCTGTCTACCTTGGTGGAAATATACCAGTCTATCTTCATGTCAACTAACAGAACTGTCTACTGTGGTGGAAATATACCAGTCTATCTTCATGTCAACTAACATAACTCTGTCTACTGTGGTGGAAATATACCACCAGTCTATCTTCATGTCAACTAACAGAACACTGTCTATCTTGGAGGAAAAATACCAGTCTATCTTCATGTCAACTAACATAACTGTCTACTGTGGTGGAAATATACCAGTCTATCTTCATTTCAACTAACATAACTGTCTACTGTGGTGGAAATATACCAGCCTATCTTCATGTCAACTAACAGAACTCAGTCTACCTTGGAGGAAATATACCAGTCCATCTTCATGTCAACTAACAGAACTATCTACTGTGGTGAAAATATACCAGTCTATCTTCATGTCAACTAACAGAACTCTGTCTACTGTGGTGGAAATATACCAGTCTATCTTCATGTCAACTAACAGAATTGTCTCCTGTGATAGACTGGTGGAAATATACCAGTCTATCTTCATGTCAACTAACAGAACTGTCTACTGTGGTGGAAATATACCAGTCTATCTTAATGTCAACTAACATAACTCTGTCTACTGTGGTGGAAATATACCAGTCTATCTTCATGTCAACTAACATAACTGTCTACTGTGGTGGAAATATACCAGTATATCTTCCTGTCAACTAACAGAACTATCTACTGTGGTGGAAATATACCAGTCTATATTAATGTCAACTAACATAACTCTGTCTACTGTGGTGGAAATATACCACAAGTATATCTTCATGTCAACTAACAGAACTCTGTCTATCTTGGAGGAAAAAAACCAGTCTATCTTCATGTCAACTAACAGAACTGTCTACTGTGGTGGAAATATACCAGCCTATCTTCATGTCAACTAACAGAACTCTGTCTACCTTGGAGGAAATATACCAGTCCATATTCATGTCAACTAACAGAACTGTCTACTGTGGTGGAAATATACCAGTATATCTTCATGTCAACTAACATAACTATCTACTGTGGTGGAAATATACCAGTCTATCTTCATGTCAACTAACAGAACTCTGTCTACTGTGGTGGAAATATACCAGTCTATCTTCATGTCAACTAACAGAACTGTCTACTGTGGTGGAAATATACCAGTCTATCTTCATGTCAACTAACAGAACTGTCTACCTTGGTGGAAATATACCAGTCTATCTTCATGTCAACTAACATAACTGTCTCCTGTGATAGACTGGTATATTTCCACCAGTCTATCTTCATGTCAACTAACAGAACTGTCTACTGTGGTGGAAATATACCAGTCTATCTTCATGTCAATTAACAGAACTGTCTACTGTGGTGGAAATATACCAGTCTATCTTCATGTCAACTAACAGAACTGTCTACTGTGGTGGAAATATACCAGTCTATCTTCATGTCAACTAACATAATTGTCTCCTGTGGTAGACTGGTGGAAATATACCAGTCTATCTTCATGTCAACTAACAGAACTGTCTACTGTGGTGGAAATATACCAGTCTATCTTCATGTCAACTAACATAACTGTCTACTGTGGTGGAAATATACCAATCTATCTTCATGTCAACTAACAGAACTCTGTCTACTGTGATGGAAATATACCAGTCTATCTTCACGTCAACTAACAGAACTCTGTCTACTCTGGTGGAAATATACCAGTCTATCTTCATGTCAACTAACAGAACTGTCTACTGTGGTGGAAATATACCAGTCTATCTTCATGTCAACTAACATAACTCTGTCTATCTTGGAGGAAATATACCAGTCTATCTTTATGTCAACTAACAGAATTGTCTCCTGTGATAGACTGGTGGAAATATACCAGTCTATCTTCATGTCAACTAACAGAACTCTGTCTACTCTGGTGGAAAAATACCAGTCTATCTTCATGTCAACTAACATAATTGTCTCCTGTGATAGACTGGTGGAAATATACCAGTCTATCTTCATGTCAACTAACAGAACTGTCTACTGTGGTGGAAATATACCAGTCTATCTTAATGTCAACTAACATAACTCTGTCTACTGTGGTGGAAATATACCAGTCTATCTTCATGTCAACTAACAGAACTCTGTCTACTGTGATGGAAATATACCAGTCTATCTTCACGTCAACTAACAGAACTCTGTCTACTCTGGTGGAAATATACCAGTCTATCTTCATGTCAACTAACAGAACTGTCTACTGTGGTGGAAATATACCAGTCTATCTTCATGTCAACTAACATAACTCTGTCTACCTTGGTGGAAATATACCAGTCTATCTTCATGTCAACTAACAGAATTGTCTCCTGTGATAGACTGGTGGAGATATACCAGTCTATCTTCATGTCAACTAACAGAACTGTCTACTGTGGTGGAAATATACCAGTCTATCTTCATGTCAACTAACATAACTCTGTCTACTGTGGTGGAAATATACCACCAGTCTATCTTCATGTCAACTAACAGAACACTGTCTATCTTGGAGGAAAAATACCAGTCTATCTTCATGTCAACTAACATAACTCTGTCTACTGTGGTGGAAATATACCAGTCTATCTTCATGTCAACTAACAGAACTGTCTACTGTGGTGGAAATATACCAGTCTATCTTCATTTCAACTAACATAACTGTCTACTGTGGTGGAAATATACCAGCCTATCTTCATGTCAACTAACAGAACTCAGTCTACCTTGGAGGAAATATACCAGTCCATCTTCATGTCAACTAACAGAACTATCTACTGTGGTGAAAATATACCAGTCTATCTTCATGTCAACTAACAGAACTCTGTCTACTGTGGTGGAAATATACCAGTCTATC
Organism: Coregonus ussuriensis; assembly: GCA_031479575.1. Lineage (NCBI taxonomy): Eukaryota > Metazoa > Chordata > Actinopteri > Salmoniformes > Salmonidae > Coregonus > Coregonus ussuriensis. Next base: position 17,043,760 of record CM062510.1, on the reverse strand, counting down.
TTCATGTCAACTAACAGAATTGTCTCCTGTGATAGACTGGTGGAAATATACCAGTCTATCTTCATGTCAACTAACAGAACTGTCTACTGTGGTGGAAATATACCAGTCTATCTTCATGTCAACTAACATAACTGTCTACTGTGGTGGAAATATACCAGTATATCTTCCTGTCAACTAACAGAACTATCTACTGTGGTGGAAATATACCACAAGTATATCTTCATGTCAACTAACAGAACTCTGTCTATCTTGGAGGAAAAAAACCAGTCTATCTTCATGTCAACTAACAGAACTGTCTACTGTGGTGGAAATATACCAGCCTATCTTCATGTCAACTAACAGAACTCTGTCTACCTTGGAGGAAATATACCAGTCCATCTTCATGTCAACTAACATAACTGTCTACTGTGGTGGAAATATACCAGTATATCTTCCTGTCAACTAACAGAACTATCTACTGTGGTGGAAATATACCAGTCTATCTTCATGTCAACTAACAGAACTCTGTCTACTGTGGTGGAAATATACCAGTCTATCTTCATGTCAACTAACAGAACTGTCTACTGTGGTGGAAATATACCAGTCTATCTTCATGTCAACTAACAGAACTGTCTACCTTGGTGGAAATATACCAGTCTATCTTCATGTCAACTAACATAACTGTCTCCTGTGATAGACTGGTATATTTCCACCAGTCTATCTTCATGTCAACTAACAGAACTGTCTACTGTGGTGGAAATATACCAGTCTATCTTCATGTCAATTAACAGAACTGTCTACTGTGGTGGAAATATACCAGTCTATCTTCATGTCAATTAACAGAACTGTCTACTGTGGTGGAAATATACCAGTCTATCTTCATGTCAACTAACATAATTGTCTCCTGTGGTGGAAATATACCCGTCTATCTTCACGTCAACTAACAGAACTGTCTACTGTGGTGGAAATATACCAGTCTATCTTCATGTCAACTAACAGAACTGTCTACTGTGGTGGAAATATACCAGTCTATCTTCATGTCAACTAACAGAACTGTCTACTGTGGTGGAAATATACCAGTCTATCTTCATGTCAACTAACATAACTGTCTACTGTGGTGGAAATATACCAATCTATCTTCATGTCAACTAACAGAACTCTGTCTACTGTGATGGAAATATACCAGTCTATCTTCACGTCAACTAACAGAACTCTGTCTACTCTGGTGGAAATATACCAGTCTATCTTCATGTCAACTAACAGAACTGTCTACTGTGGTGGAAATATACCAGTCTATCTTCATGTCAACTAACATAACTCTGTCTACCTTGGTGGAAATATACCAGTCTATCTTCATGTCAACTAACAGAATTGTCTCCTGTGATAGACTGGTGGAAATATACCAGTCTATCTTCATGTCAACTAACAGAACTGTCTACTGTGGTGGAAATATACCAGTCTATCTTCATGTCAACTAACATAATTGTCTCCTGTGATAGACTGGTGGAAATATACCAGTCTATCTTCATGTCAACTAACAGAACTGTCTACTGTGGTGGAAATATACCAGTCTATCTTAATGTCAACTAACATAACTCTGTCTACTGTGGTGGAAATATACCAGTCTATCTTCATGTCAACTAACAGAACTCTGTCTACTGTGGTGGAAATATACCACCAGTCTATCTTCATTTCAACTAACAGAACTGTCTACTGTGGTGGAAATATACCAGCCTATCTCCATGTCAACTAACAGAACTCTGTCTACCTTGGAGGAAATATACCAGTCCATATTCATGTCAACTAACAGAACTGTCTACTGTGGTGGAAATATACCAGTATATCTTCATGTCAACTAACATAACTATCTACTGATTCTGTTCCCCCAGTACCACACATAGTGGACTGATTCTGATCCCCCACTACCACACATAGTGGACTGATTCTGCTCACCCAGTACCAAACATGTAGTGGACTGATTCTGTTCCCCCAGTACCACACATAGTGGACTGATTCTGATCCCCCACTACCTCACATGTAGTGGACTGATTCTGCTCACCCAGTACCAAACACATATAGTGGAATTATTCTGTTCCCCCAGTACCAAACATAGTGGACTGATTCTGATCCCCCACTACCACACATAGTGGACTGATTCTGATCCCCCACTACCACACATAGTGGACTGATTCTGATCCCCCACTACCTCACATGTAGTGGACTGATTCTGATCCCCCACTACCTCACATGTAGTGGACTGATTCTGCTCACCCAGTACCAAACACATATAGTGAAATTATTCTGTTCCCCCAGTACCAAACATAGTGGACTGATTCTGATCCCCCACTACCACACATAGTGGACTGATTCTGATCCCCCACTACCACACATAGTGGACTGATTCTGATCCCCCACTACCACACATAGTGGACTGATTCTGATCCCCCACTACCACACGTAGTGGACTGATTCTGATCCCCCACTACCACACGTAGTGGACTGATTCTGATCCCCCACTACCACACGTAGTGGACTGATTCTGATCCCCCACTACCACACATAGTGGACTGATTCTGATCCCCCACTACCACACATAGTGGACTGATTCTGATCCCCCACTACCACACATAGTGGACTGATTCTGATCCCCCACTACCACACATAGTGGACTGATTCTGATCCCCTACTACCACACATAGTGGACTGATTCTGATCCCCCACTACCACACATAGTGGACTGATTCTGATCCCCCACTACCACACATAGTGGACTGATTCTGATCCCCCACTACCACACATAGTGGACTGATTCTGATCCCCCACTACCACACACATATAGTGGACTGTTTCTGATCCCCTACTACCACACATAGTGGACTGATTCTGATCCCCCACTACCACAAACATATAGTGGACTGATTCTGATCCCCCACTACCACAAACATATAGTGGACTGATTCTGATCCCCCACTACCACACATAGTGGACTGATTCTGATCCCCCAGTACCACACAGAGTGGACTGATTCTGATCCCCCACTACCACACATAGTGGACTGATTCTGATCCCCCAGTACCACACATAGTGGACTGATTCTGATCCCCCACTACCACACATAGTGGACTGATTCTGATCCCCCAGTACCACACATAGTGGACTTATTCTGATCCCCTACTACCACACATAGTGGACTGATTCTGATCCCCCAGTACCACACATAGTGGACTGATTCTGATCCCCCACTACCACACATAGTGGACTGATTCTGATCCCCCACTACCACACATAGTGGACTGATTCTGATCCCCCACTACCACACATAGTGGACTGATTCTGATCCCCCACTACCACACATAGTGGACTGATTCTGATCCCCCACTACCACACATAGTGGACTGATTCTGATCCCCCAGTACCACACATAGTGGACTGATTCTGATCCCCCACTACCACACATAGTGGACTGATTCTGATCCCCCACTACCACACATAGTGGACTGATTCTGATCCCCCACTACCACACATAGTGGACTGATTCTGATCCCCCACTACCACACATAGTGGACTGATTCTGATCCCCCACTACCACACATAGTGGACTGATTCTGATCCCCCACTACCACACATAGTGGACTGATTCTGATCCCCCACTACCACACATAGTGGACTGATTCTGTTCCCCCACTACCACACATAGTGGACTGATTCTGTTCCCCCGGTACCAAACACATGTAGTGGACTGATTCTGTTCCCCCAGTACCAAACACATGTAGTGGACTGATTCTGTTCCCCCAGTACCAAACACAATAATCCCATTAGGCACCGCGTTATTTTTGAGTTTGCTCAATTTCACAAAAAAATAATGGAGAGGCGTACATAATTATATGTCAGGTGCATTTGTTTATGTCTGATTTTGAGACTTGACACTTGTAACAGATGAAATACCTCCCAAATTAAATGTTTAACTGTAACTGAGGTTTCTATCTTGTGAAACGACCGGGGGGATTGGAATCTCATGCTTGTTTTATTATGCAAAAGTGGAACATGAAATGAATCATTCAAGTCACGAGTCCCGAAGTCACCGCTGTCTGGAAGTCACCCTCAGAGTTTCGTCAGCAACATATGACAATGGAAGGATCTCCAAGAGTGTTGGTAGGGGCGAGGGGGTGGTTTGGTAGGGGCGAGGAGGTGGTTTGGGACTCAGAGTAAACCTTGCGAGTGCTAAAAGACTCTAAACCTTAAATGCGGCAGCTTATAAAGGTGTCCACCACTAAATATTAATGGATATGATTTATAAACGAAAACATGGTAAACAATACATGATGGTACCCCAAGTTCCACTGTAGATATATAGTCCACTACAATACATGATGGTACCCCAAGTTCCACTGTAGATATATAGTCCACTACAATACATGATGGTACCCCAAGTTCCACTGTAGATATATAGTCCACTACAATACATGATGGTACCCCAAGTTCCACTGTAGATATATAGTCCACTACAATACATGATGGTACCCCAAGTTCCACTGTAGGTATATAGTCCACTACAATACATGATGGTACCCCAAGTTCCACTGTAGATATATAGTCCACTACAATACATGATGGTACCCCAAGTTCCACTGTAGATATATAGTCCACTACAATACATGAAGGTACCCCAAGTCCACTGTAGGTATATAGTCCACTACAATACATGATGGTACCCCAAGTTCCACTGTAGATATATAGTCCACTACAATACATGATGGTACCCCAAGTTCCACTGTAGATAGTCCACTACAATACATGATGGTACCCCAAGTTCCACTGTAGATATATAGTCCACTACAATACATGATGGTACCCCAAGTTACACTGTAGATATATAGTCCACTACAATACATGATGGTACCCCAAGTTCCACTGTAGATATATAGTCCACTACAATACATGATGGTACCCCAAGTTCCACTGTAGGTATATAGTCCACTACAATACATGATGGTACCCCAAGTTCCACTGTAGATATATAGTCCACTACAATACATGATGGTACCCCAAGTTCCACTGTAGGTATATAGTCCACTACAATACATGATGGTACCCCAAGTTCCACTGTAGATATATAGTCCACTACAATACATGATGGTACCCCAAGTTCCACTGTAGATATATAGTCCACTACAATACATGATGGTACCCCAAGTTCCACTGTAGATATATAGTCCACTACAATACATGATGGTACCCCAAGTTCCACTGTAGGTATATAGTCCACTACAATACATGATGGTACCCCAAGTTCCACTGTAGATATATAGTCCACTACAATACATGATGGTACCCCAAGTTCCACTGTAGGTATATAGTCCACTACAATACATGATGGTACCCCAAGTTCCACTGTAGATATATAGTCCACTACAATACATGATGGTACCCCAAGTTCCACTGTAGATAGTCCACTACAATACATGATGGTACCCCAAGTTCCACTGTAGATATATAGTCCACTACAATACATGATGGTACCCCAAGTTCCACTGTAGATATATAGTCCACTACAATACATGATGGTACCCCAAGTTCCACTGTAGATATATAGTCCACTACAATACATGATGGTACCCCAAGTTCCACTGTAGATATATAGTCCACTACAATACATGATGGTACCCCAAGTTCCAATGTAGATAGATGGTCCACTACAATACATGATGGTACCCCAAGTTCCACTGTAGATATATAGTCCACTACAATACATGATGGTACCCCAAGTTCCACTGTAGATATATAGTCCACTACAATACATGATGGTACCCCAAGTTCCACTGTAAATATATAGGCCACTACAATACATGATGGTACCCCAAGTTCCACTGTAGATATATAGTCCACTACAATACATGATGGTACCCCAAGTTCCACTGTAGATATATAGTCCACTACAATACATGATGGTACCCCAAGTTCCACTGTAGATATATAGTCCACTACAATACATGATGGTACCCCAAGTTCCACTGCAGATATATAGTCCACTACAATACATGATGGTACCCCAAGTTCCACTGTAGATATATAGTCCACTACAATACATGATGGTACCCCAAGTTCCACTGTAGATATATAGTCCACTACAATACATGATGGTACCCCAAGTTCCACTGTAGATAGATGGTCCACTACAATACATGATGGTACCCCAAGTTCCACTGTAGATAGATGGTCCACTACAATACATGATGGTACCCCAAGTTCCACTGTAGATATATAGTCCACTACAATACATGATGGTACCCCAAGTTCCACTGTAGATATATAGTCCACTACAATACATGATGGTACCCCAAGTTCCACTGTAAATATATAGGCCACTACAATACAAGATGGGACCCCAAGTTCCACTGTAGATATATAGTCCACTACAATACATGATGGTACCCCAAGTTCCACTGTAGATATATAGTCCACTACAATACATGATGGTACCCCAAGTTCCACTGTAGATATATAGTCCACTACAATACATGATGGTACCCCAAGTTCCACTGTAGATATATAGTCCACTACAATACATGATGGTACACCAAGTTCCACTGTAGATATATATAGTCCACTACTTGAGTTCTTGTGCTATAATTTGAAATTCCTGAAGTTCTATGACAGTTAATTTGACAGTGGGAAGTTAGTTTGAAATTCCTGAAGCTCTATGACAGTTAATTTGACAGTGGGAAGTTAGTTTGAAATTCCTGAAGTTCTATGACAGTTAATTTGACAGTGCAGCTTAATGAATGTAGCTGATAGGGTTAGTAAAACAGCCGTATCTCTTGATTTGTAGAAGTTATGTCTGTTCTGATTTCAGATTTAAATAGCAGAAAATTAGATTTACTTCACGATAAGTTGTCTAACTTGTTGGGAAAGTGGTCAAAACATCAGTTGATTCATAAAGTTGAGACGTGGTTGCTAAAACGGCTAGCTGTAGCATTTGATCAGTAGAAGATAATTCTGTTGAAGATTTCATACCCTCTAAGATTTTGTCTAAAGTGCTGGTAAAGTTGTCAAAGTAGCTGATTTGTGTCAAAAGTTACATTGTTTACAGTAAATAAACAAAAATCCAGAAAATCACATTGTATGATTTTTAAGTAATTAATTTGCAATTTATTGCATGACATAAGTATTTGATACATCAGAAAAGCAGAACTTAATATTTGGTACAGAAACCTTTGTTTGCAATTACAGAGATCATACGTTTCCTGTAGGTCTTGACCAGGTTTGCACACACTGCAGCAGGGATTCTGGCCCACTCCTCCATACAGACCTTCTCCAGATCCTTCAGGTTTCGGGGCTGTCGCTGGGCAATACGGACTTTCAGCTCCCTCCAAAGATGTTCTATTGTGTTCAGCTATACGTTTTTATCAGACTTTTTTGGGAAAGTGGAAAAAAATTAACTTTCTACTTCCTACAGCATATTCATGTTCATTTTGTGGGGCGCTACAGTGTCCTGGTAAAAAACTACTTTGCCAACGACCCCCATGCAAAGTGATGGAAGTGTTGAGTTTATGGATCTACTTTTTTAGACATTCAATTTACTTTTAGGGAAAAGATTGTACAATAAAACCGGACTAAACGTTCAAATCGCCATTTTGCTCCTTCATTATGGATAATAATTCTGAGCATTCTACCAACATATAGCGTCCGCCATTGCTCTGGGTACAGCTTACCTCTGAAAAGCCAACAGCGTAAACCTGGCTGCTGCAGACCAGGCTGGGCCACGCTTCATTTAGCAACATGTTGCCATAGCGCCAGTTGGCAGGCATTCTGGAACGTCTCTTTAGCCAGTCAACAAGTTCAAACACAACTGGTACAGTGGCTTAAACCAAGAGATGGAATTGACACTGTTAAGATTCAAAATATCAGTGTTGCAAACATGTCACATCTTCTAGTCTCTCCCTCTTTGGAGGGAAAACTCAGGTCTGGTGATGGAGATCATTCCACACTCTGTGTTCTACTACCCAGGTCTGGTGTTGGAGATCATTCCACACTGTAGATCTCCTGTGTGTATTTTTTTAGGTTTAATCAGAGAACTTGAATGAGAGTATCTCTTGTCCCATTGATCACAGCTGTAAGGTTTCTATCCAGTGTGGGTTCTTTGGTGTACTGCCAGATTGTGTGAGGTAGCAAAACTCATCCCACAGTCAGAGCAGTGGTGAGGCTTCTCTCCTGTGTGTGTTCTCTGGTGTCCAATCAGGTGACTTGGCTGAGCAAAACTCTTACCACAGTCGAAGCAGTGGTGAGGCTCCTCTCCTGTGTGTGTTCTCTGGTGTTTATTCAGTCCACTTGAGGTGTTAAAGCTTTTACCACAGTCTGAGCAGTGGTACGGTTTCTCTCCAGTGTGGGTTCGCTTATGATAAGTCAGGCTACTTGAGAAAGCAAATCTCTTCTCACAACGATCACAACCATACGGCTTCTCCCCAGTGTGGGTTCTCTGGTGTGATATCAGTTTGTCTAATCTAGCAAAACTCTTCCCACAGTCGGAGCAGTGGTGAGGCTTCTCTCCTGTGTGTGTTCTCTGGTGTCCAATCAGGTGACTTGGCTGAGTAAAACTCTTACCACAGTCGGAGCAGTGGTGAGGCTTCTCTCCTGTGTGTGTTCTCTGGTGTATAATCAGGTCACTTCTGGTGGTAAAGCTTTTCCCACAGTCAGAGCAGTGGTAAGGCTTCTCTCCAGTGTGTATTTTCTTGTGGACAGTCATGTTTGATGACTGAGTGAATCGCTTCCCACATTGATCACAGCTATAAGGCTTCTCTCCTGTGTGTGTTCTCTGGTGTATATTCAGTCCACTTGAGGTGGTAAAGCTTTTACCACAGTCTGAGCAGTGGTAAGGCTTCTCTCCAGTGTGTGTTCTCTGGTGCAGCTTTAAATGATGTGATGTTGAAAAGCTCTTCTCACAGTCAGAGCAGTGGTAAGGCTTCTGACCTGTGTGTCTCAGCAGGTGTATTTTCAGACTACTTGAATGAGCAAAACTAATCCCACAGTCGGGGCAGTGGTATGGTTTTTTCCCAGTGTGTATTCGCTTGTGTACAGTCAGGTGGGCTGACCGAATGAATCTCTTCCCACATAGATCACAGCTATAAGGCTCCTTTCCTGTGTGTGTTCTCTGGTGTAAATTCAGTCCACTTGAGGTGGTAAAGCTTTTCCCACAGTCTGAGCAGTGGTAAGGCTTCTCTCCAGTGTGTGTCTGCTGTTGTGATTTCATGTTGCTTGGCTTAGTAAATCTCTTCCCACATAGATCACAGCCATAAGATTTCTTTCCTGTGTGAATTCTCAGGTGTGATTTCAATGAATGTGATTTAGAGAAACTCATTCCACACTGAGAGCAGTGGTATGGCTTTTCTCCTGTGTGGCTTCTTTGGCGTATTTTAAGTTCTGTTGAAGATTTGCAATTCTTCCCACTGTCAGAGCAGTGAGATTTCTTCCCTGTGGGTCTCCGCTCGGGTTTCTTGAGGTGTTCTGATCTGGAGAGATTATTCTCTGCCTCTTCAGCATCATGATGTTGTTGAGGCTCCCCAGAGGATCCACGATAGTCACGTGTCTCTCCTGTGTGAACAACAAAATCAGACAAATGGTTAACTTCTGACTTCTATTCCAAGCTAAATCCAACCAGGGACCTTCCATTGTGTTAAACTAGGGCAGTGTTTCTTAATATGCTTACTATAACGTGGCGTTTTCACATAATAACTTCATGATTTGGGTGTCACATATTTACGTGATAATTCTATTGTATTAACGTGATAATTATCTAATTTAAATAAATAAAAAAGCAGGATTGTTTTGGGCACTTGGAAGCCAAGTGCCACCGTACTCCATCATTTCAAAGCCCACTACATTGAATCATGTATCATTTAAAAGCCCATTTCATAGATAATGTTAGTAACTAAACTATATGTAGTAACTTAATTTGAAGAGATGGTCATTGGGAATATATTGGGCTAAATCCAGTGTACTTCTGTTTAACTGTAGTGGCCAAAAATGTTAATTGCAAGAGTAAGGGGATAGACAAGCATAACTGGGAAACATTTGACTGGACAAAATGTCAGTTTTTCTGCCACCGGGCATCTGTCTCCCTTGGAGGAAATATACCAGTCTATCTTCATGTCAACTAAAAGAACTGTCTACTGTGGTGGAAATATACCAGTCTATCTTCATGTCAACTAAAAGAACTGTCTACTGTGGTGGAAATATACCAGTCTATCTTCATGTCAACTAACAGAACTATCTACTGTAGTGGAAATATACCAGTCTATCTTCATGTCAACTAAAAGAACTGTCTACTGTGGTGGAAATATACCAGTCTATCTTCATGTCAACTAACAGAACTGTCTACTGTGGTGGAAATATACCAGTCTATCTTCATGTCAACTAAAAGAACTGTCTACTGTGGTGGAAATATACCAGTCTATCTTCATGTCAACTAAAAGAACTGTCTACTGTGGTGGAAATATACCAGTCTATCTTCATGTCAACTAACAGAACTGTCTACTGTGGTGGAAATATACCAGTCTATCTTCATGTCAACTAACAGAACTCTGTCTACTGTGGTGGAAATATACCAGTCTATCTTCATGTCAACTAACAGAACTCTGTCTACTGTGGTGGAAATATACCAGTCTATCTTCATGTCAACTAACAGAACTCTGTCTACTGTGGTGGAAATATACCAGTCTATCTTCATGTCAACTAAAAGAACTGTCTACTGTGGTGGAAATATACCAGTCTATCTTCATGTCAACTAACAGAACTGTCTACTGTGGTGGAAATATACCAGTCTATCTTCATGTCAACTAACAGAACTCTGTCTACTGTGGTGGAAATATACCAGTCTATCTTCATGTCAACTAACAGAACTCTGTCTACTGTGGTGGAAATATACCAGTCTATCTTCATGTCAACTAACAGAACTCTGTCTACTGTGGTGGAAATATACCAGTCTATCTTCATGTCAACTAACAGAACTGTCTACTGTGGTGGAAATATACCAGTCTATCTTCATGTCAACTAACAGAACTGTCTACTGTGGTGGAAATATACCAGTCTATCTTCATGTCAACTAACAGAACTATCTACTGTAGTGGAAATATACCAGTCTATCTTCATGTCAACTAACAGAACTCTGTCTACTGTGGTGGAAATATACCAGTCTATCTTCATGTCAACTAACAGAACTCTGTCTACTGTGGTGGAAATATACCAGTCTATCTTCATGTCAACTAACAGAACTGTCTACTGTGGTGGAAATATACCAGTCTATCTTCATGTCAACTAACAGAACTGTCTACTGTGGTGGAAATATACCAGTCTATCTTCATGTCAACTAACAGAACTATCTACTGTAGTGGAAATATACCAGTCTATCTTCATGTCAACTAACAGAACTGTCTACTGTGGTGGAAATATACCAGTCTATCTTCATGTCAACTAACAGAACTGTCTACTGTAGTGGAAATATACCAGTCTATCTTCATGTCCACTAACAGAACTATCTACTGTAGTGGAAATATACCAGTCTATCTTCATGTCAACTAACAGAACTGTCTACTGTGGTGGAAATATACCAGTCTATCTTCATGTCAACTAACAGAACTCTGTCTACTGTGGTGGAAATATACCAGTCTATCTTCATGTCAACTAACAGAACTGTCTACTGTGGTGGAAATATACCAGTCTATCTTCATGTCAACTAACAGAACTCTGTCTACTGTGGTGGAAATATACCAGTCTATCTTCATGTCAACTAACAGAACTGTCTACTGTAGTGGAAATATACCAGTCTATCTTCATGTCAACTAACAGAACTGTCTACTGTGGTGGAAATATACCAGTCTATCTTCATGTCAACTAACAGAACTGTCTACTGTGGTGGAAATATACCAGTCTATATTCATGTCAACTAACAGAACTGTCTACTGTGGTGGAAATATACCAGTCTATCTTCATGTCAACTAACAGAACTGTCTACCTTGGTGGAAATATACCAGTCTATCTTCATGTCAACTAACAGAACTGTCTACTGTGGTGGAAATATACCAGTCTATCTTCATGTCAACTAACAGAACTGTCTACTGTGGTGGAAATATACCAGTCTATCTTCATGTCAACTAACAGAACTCTGTCTACTGTGGTGGAAATATACCAGTCTATCTTCATGTCAACTAACAGAACTGTCTACTGTGGTGGAAATATACCAGTCTATCTTCATGTCAACTAACAGAACTCTGTCTACTGTGGTGGAAATATACCAGTCTATCTTCATGTCAACTAACAGAACTGTCTACTGTGGTGGAAATATACCAGTCTATCTTCATGTCAACTAACAGAACTGTCTACTGTGGTGGAAATATACCAGTCTATCTTCATGTCAACTAAAAGAACTGTCTCCCTTGGAGGAAATATACCAGTCTATCTTCATGTCAACTAACAGAACTGTCTACTGTGGTGGAAATATACCAGTCTATCTTCATATCAACTAACAGAACTGTCTACTGTGGAGGAAATATACCAGTCTATCTTCATGTCAACTAACAGGACTGTCTACTGTGGTGGAAATATACCAGTCTATCTTCATGTCAACTAACACAACTGTCTCCCTTGGAGGAAATATACCAGTCTATCTTCATGTCAACTAACAGAACTCTGTCTACTGTGGTGGAAATATACCAGTCTATCTTCATGTCAACTAACAGAACTCTGTCTACTGTGGTGGAAATACACCAGTCTATCTTCATGTCAACTAACAGAACTGTCTACTGTGGTGGAAATATACCAGTCTATCTTCATGTCAACTAACAGAACTGTCTACTGTGGTGGAAATATACCAGTCTATCTTCATGTCAACTAACAGAACTGTCTACTGTGGTGGAAATATACCAGTCTATCTTCATGTCAACTAACATAACTGTCTACTGTGGTGGAAATATACCAGTCTATCTTCATGTCAACTAACAGAACTGTCTACTGTGGTGAAAATATACCAGTCTATCTTCATGTCAACTAACAGAACTGTCTACTGTGGTGGAAATACACCAGTCTATCTTCATGTCAACTAACAGAACTGTCTAACTTGGGGGAAATATACCAGTCTATCTTCATATCAACTAACAGAACTGTCTACTGTGGTGGAAATACACCAGTCTATCTTCATGTCAACTAACAGAACTGTCTAACTTGGAGGAAATATACCAGTCTATCTTCATATCAACTAACAGAACTGTCTACTGTGGTGAAAATATACCAGTCTATCTTCATGTCAACTAACAGAACTCTGTCTACTGTGGTGGAAATATACCAGTCTATCTCCATGTCAACTAACAGAACTCTGTCTACTGTGGTGGAAATATACCAGTCTATCTTCATGTCAACTAACAGGACTGTCTACTGTGGTGTAAATACACCAGTCTATCTTCATGTCAACTAACAGAACTCTGTCTACTGTGGAGGAAATATACCAGTCTATCTTCATGTCAACTAACAGAACTCTGTCTACTGTGGTGGAAATATACCAGTCTATCTTCATGTCAACTAACAGAACTCTGTCTACTGTGGTGGAAATATACCAGTCTATCTTCATGTCAACTAACAGAACTGTCTACTGTGGTGGAAATATACCAGTCTATCTTCATGTCAACTAACAGAACTGTCTACTGTGGTGGAAATATACCAGTCTATCTTCATGTCAACTAACAGAACTGTCCAATGTGGTGGAAATATACCAGTCTATCTTCATGTCAACTAACAGAACTCTGTCTACTGTGGTGGAAATATACCAGTCTATCTTCATGTCAACTAACAGAACTGTCTACTGTGGTGGAAATACACCAGTCTATCTTCATGTCAACTAACAGAACTGTCTCCTGTGGTGGAAATATACCAGTCTATCTTCATGTCAACTAACAGAACTGTCCAATGTGGTGGAAATATACCAGTCTATCTTCATGTCAACTAACAGAACTCTGTCTACTGTGGTGGAAATATACCAGTCTATCTTCATGTCAACTAACAGAACTGTCTACTGTGGTGGAAATACACCAGTCTATCTTCATGTCAACTAACAGAACTCTGTCTACTGTGGTGGAAATATACCAGTCTATCTTCATGTCAACTAACAGAACTGTCTACCTTGGAGGAAATATACCAGTCTATCTTCATGTCAACTAACAGAACTCTGTCTACTGTGGTGGAAATACACCAGTCTATCTTCATGTCAACTAACAGAACTCTGTCTACTGTGGTGGAAATACACCAGTCTATCTTCATGTCAACTAACATAACTGTCTACTGTGGTGGAAATATACCAGTCTATCTTCATGTCAACTAACAGAACTGTCTACTGTGGTGGAAATATACCAGTCTATCTTCATGTCAACTAACAGAACTGTCTACTGTGGTGTAAATATACCAGTCTATCTTCATGTCAACTAACAGAACTGTCTACTGTGGTGGAAATATACCAGTCTATCTTCATGTCAACTAACAGAACTGTCTACTGTGGTGGAAATATACCAGTCTATCTCCATGTCAACTACCAGAACTGTCTACTGTGGTGGAAATATACCAGTCTATCTCCATGTCAACTAACAGAACTGTCTACTGTGGAGGAAATATACCAGTCTATCTTCATGTCAACTAACAGAACTGTCTACTGTGGTGGAAATATACCAGTCTATCTCCATGTCAACTACCAGAACTGTCTACTGTGGTGGAAATATACCAGTCTATCTCCATGTCAACTAACAGAACTCTGTCTCCTGTGGTGGAAATATACCAGTCTATCTTCATGTCAACTAACAGAACTGTCTACTGTGGTGGAAATATACCAGTCTATCTTCATGTCAACTAACATAACTGTCTACTGTGGAGGAAATATACCAGTCTATCTTCATGTCAACTAACAGAACTGTCTACTGTGGTGGAAATATACCAGTCTATCTCCATGTCAACTACCAGAACTGTCTACTGTGGTGGAAATATACCAGTCTATCTCCATGTCAACTAACAGAACTCTGTCTCCTGTGGTGGAAATATACCAGTCTATCTTCATGTCAACTAACAGAACTGTCTACTGTGGTGGAAATATACCAGTCTATCTTCATGTCAACTAACAGAACTGTCTACTGTGGTGGAAATATACCAGTCTATCTGCAGGTTGTCCTGGGAACAGATCTATTGTATTTGTTCAGAACTGACTTTGATGTGTCAAATCTCCCTCTTCCTCCTCTTCTCCTCCTCTTGTAGTTCCACTCAGCCTCAGTGTTTTCCTGCAGTCCACCAGCCTCACAGACACCCTCTTCAGACCCAGCAGTAAGGTGCTACTGGGAGAGGTACGACCTGGGGACTCTGGGAGGGTGGAGGGGGGCAGGCTAGCGTTGTCCTGGTAACCATAAAGAGGGGACACAGACACATTCACTATGGATTCTGTCATTCACTGATTTCATGAAGCACTTTACAGAAACCCGGCCTAGCTAGACCCTGATAGAGCAAGCTGTATGCTAGACCAGACGAAGCTGTAGCAACTAGACCAGACCAAGCTGTATGCTAGACCAGACCAAGCTGTATCAACTAGACCAGACCAAGCTGTAGCAACTAGACAAGACCAAGCTGTAGCACCTAGACCAGACCAAGCTGTAGCAACTAGACCAGACCAAGCTGTAGCAACTAGACCAGACCAAGCTGTAGCAACTAGACCAGACCAAGCTGTAGCAACTAGACAAGACCAAGCTGTAGCAACTAGACAAGACCAAGCTGTAGCAACTAGACAAGACCAAGCTGTAGCACCTAGACCAGACCAAGCTGTAGCAACTAGACCAGACCAAGCTGTATCAACTAGACCAGACCAAGCTGTAGCAACTAGACAAGACCAAGCTGTAGCAACTAGACCAGACCAAGCTGTAGCAACTAGACCAGACCAAGCTGTAGCAACTAGACCAGACCAAGCTGTAGCAACTAGACCAGACCAAGCTGTAGCAACTAGACCAGACCAAGCTGTAGCAACTAGACCAGACCAAGCTGTAGCAACTAGACCAGACCAAGCTGTAGCAACTAGACCAGACCAAGCTGTAGCAACTAGACCATACCAAGCTGTAGCAACTAGACCAGACCAAGCTGTAGCAACTAGACCAGACCAAGTTGTAGTAACTAGACCAGGCCAAGGTGTATCAACTAGACCATGCCAAGCTGTAGCAACTAGACCATACCAAGCTGTAGCAACTAGACCAGACCAAGCTGTAGCAACTAGACCAGACCAAGCTGTAGCAACTAGACCAGACCAAACTGTAGCAACTAGGCCAGACCAAGCTGTAGCAACTAGGCCAGACCAAGCTGTATCAACTAGACCAGACCAAGCTGTATCAACTAGACCAGACCAAGCTGTATCAACTAGACCAGACCAAGCTGTATCAACTAGACCAGACCAAGCTGTAGCAACTAGGCCATACCAAGCTGTAGCAACTAGGCCAGACCAAGCTGTATCAACTAGACCAGACCAAGCTGTATCAACTAGACCAGACCAAGCTGTATCAACTAGACCAGACCAAGCTGTATCAACTAGACCAGACCAAGCTGTAGCAACTAGACCAGACCAAGCTGTAGCAACTAGACCAGACCAAGCTGTATCAACTAGACCAGACCAAGCTGTATCAACTAGACCAGACCAAGCTGTAGCAACTAGGCCATACCAAGCTGTAGCAACTAGGCCAGACCAATCTGTATCAACTAGACCAGACCAAGCTGTATCAACTAGACCAGACCAAGCTGTATCAACTAGACCAGACCAAGCTGTATCAACTAGACCAGACCAAGCTGTAGCAACTAGACCAGACCAAGCTGTAGCAACTAGACCAGACCAAGCTGTATCAACTAGACCAGACCAAGCTGTATCAACTAGACCAGACCAAGCTGTAGCAACTAGGCCAGACCAAGCTGTAGCAACCAGACCAAGCTGTAGCACCTAGACCAGACCAAGCTGTAGCAACTAGACCAGACCAAGCTGTAGCAACTAGGCCATACCAAGCTGTATCAACTAGACCAGACCAAGCTGTATCAACTAGACCAGACCAAGCTGTATCAACTAGACCAGACCAAGCTGTATCAACTAGACCAGACCAAGCTGTAGCAACTAGACCAGACCAAGCTGTATCAACTAGACCAGACCAAGCTGTATCAACTAGACCAGACCAAGCTGTAGCAACTAGGCCAGACCAAGCTGTAGCAACCAGACCAAGCTGTAGCACCTAGACCAGACCAAGCTGTAGCAACTAGACCAGACCAAGCTGTATTAACTTGACCATACCAAGCTGTATCAACTAGACCAGACAAAGCTGTATCAACTAGACCATACCAAGCTGTAGCAACTAGACCAGACCAAGCTGTAGCAACTAGACCAGACCAAGCTGTATCAACTAGACCAGACCAAGCTGTAGCAACTAGACCAGACCAAGCTGTAGCAACTAGACCAGACCAAGCTGTATCAACTAGGCCAGAACAAGCTGTAGCAACTAGACCAGACCAAGCTATAGCAACTAGACCAGACCAAGCTGTAGCAACTAGACCAGACCAAGCTGTATCAACTAGACCATACCTAGCTGTAGCAACCAGACCAAGCTGTAGCAACTAGACCAGACCAAGCTGTATCAACTAGACCAGACCAAGCTGTAGCAACTAGACCAGACCAAGCTGTAGCAACTAGACCAGACCAAGCTGTATCAACTAGACCATACCTAGCTGTAGCAACCAGACCAAGCTGTAGCAACTAGACCAGACCAAGCTGTATCAACTAGACCAGACCAAGCTGTAGCAACTAGACCAGACCAAGCTGTAGCAACTAGACCAGACCAAGCTGTAGCAACTAGACCAGACCAAGCTGTAGCAACTAGACCAGACCAAGCTGTAGCAACTAGACCAGGCCAAGGTGTATCAACTAGACCAGACCAAGCTGTAGCAACTAGACCAGCCAAGCTGTAGCAACTAGACCAGACCAAGCTGTAGCAACTAGACCAGACCAAGCTGTAGCAACTAGACCAGACCAAGCTGTAGCA
The DNA here is from genome assembly GCA_031479575.1 of Coregonus ussuriensis. NCBI lineage: Eukaryota > Metazoa > Chordata > Actinopteri > Salmoniformes > Salmonidae > Coregonus > Coregonus ussuriensis. The sequence continues at coordinate 17,025,704 of CM062510.1, read as the reverse complement.
ACTAGACCAGACCAAGCTGTATCAACTAGACCAAGCTGTAGCAACTAGACCAGACCAAGCTGTAGCAACTAGACCAGACCAAGCTGTAGCAACTAGACCAGACCAAGCTGTAGCAACTAGACCAGACCAAGCTGTATCAACTAGACCAGACCAAGCTGTAGCAACTAGACAAGACCAAGCTGTAGCAACTAGACAAGACCAAGCTGTAGCACCTAGACCATACCAAGCTGTAGCAACTAGACCAGACCAAGCTGTAGCAACTAGACCAGACCAAGCTGTATCAACTAGACCAGACCAAGCTGTAGCAACTAGACAAGACCAAGCTGTAGCAACTAGACCAGACCAAGCTGTAGCAACTAGACCAGACCAAGCTGTAGCAACTAGACCAGACCAAGCTGTAGCAACTAGACCAGACCAAGCTGTAGCAACTAGACCAGACCAAGCTGTAGCAACTAGACCAGACCAAGCTGTAGCAACTAGACCAGACCAAGCTGTAGCAACTAGACCAGACCAAGCTGTAGCAACTAGACCAGACCAAGCTGTAGCAACTAGACCAGACCAAGTTGTAGTAACTAGACCAGGCCAAGGTGTATCAACTAGACCATGCCAAGCTGTAGCAACTAGACCATACCAAGCTGTAGCAACTAGACCAGACCAAGCTGTAGCAACTAGACCAGACCAAGCTGTAGCAACTAGACCAGACCAAGCTGTAGCAACTAGACCAGACCAAACTGTAGCAACTAGGCCAGACCAAGCTGTAGCAACTAGGCCAGACCAAGCTGTATCAACTAGACCAGACCAAGCTGTATCAACTAGACCAGACCAAGCTGTATCAACTAGACCAGACCAAGCTGTATCAACTAGACCAGACCAAGCTGTAGCAACTAGGCCATACCAAGCTGTAGCAACTAGGCCAGACCAAGCTGTATCAACTAGACCAGACCAAGCTGTATCAACTAGACCAGACCAAGCTGTATCAACTAGACCAGACCAAGCTGTATCAACTAGACCAGACCAAGCTGTAGCAACTAGACCAGACCAAGCTGTATCAACTAGACCAGACCAAGCTGTATCAACTAGACCAGACCAAGCTGTAGCAACTAGGCCAGACCAAGCTGTAGCAACCAGACCAAGCTGTAGCACCTAGACCAGACCAAGCTGTAGCAACTAGACCAGACCAAGCTGTAGCAACTAGGCCATACCAAGCTGTATCAACTAGACCAGACCAAGCTGTATCAACTAGACCAGACCAAGCTGTATCAACTAGACCAGACCAAGCTGTATCAACTAGACCAGACCAAGCTGTAGCAACTAGACCAGACCAAGCTGTATCAACTAGACCAGACCAAGCTGTATCAACTAGACCAGACCAAGCTGTAGCAACTAGGCCAGACCAAGCTGTAGCAACCAGACCAAGCTGTAGCACCTAGACCAGACCAAGCTGTAGCAACTAGACCAGACCAAGCTGTATTAACTTGACCATACCAAGCTGTATCAACTAGACCAGACAAAGCTGTATCAACTAGACCATACCAAGCTGTAGCAACTAGACCAGACCAAGCTGTAGCAACTAGACCAGACCAAGCTGTATCAACTAGACCAGACCAAGCTGTAGCAACTAGACCAGACCAAGCTGTAGCAACTAGACCAGACCAAGCTGTAGCAACTAGACCAGACCAAGCTGTAGCAACTAGACCAGGCCAAGGTGTATCAACTAGACCAGACCAAGCTGTAGCAACTAGACCAGCCAAGCTGTAGCAACTAGACCAGACCAAGCTGTAGCAACTAGACCAGACCAAGCTGTAGCAACTAGACCAGACCAAGCTGTAGCAACTAGACCAGACCAAGCTGTATCAACTAGACCAAGCTGTAGCAACTAGACCAGACCAAGCTGTAGCAACTAGACCAGACCAAGCTGTAGCAACTAGACCAGACCAAGCTGTAGCAACTAGACCAGACCAAGCTGTATCAACTAGACCAGACCAAGCTGTAGCAACTAGACCAGACCAAGCTGTATCAACTAGACCAGACCAAGCTGTAGAAACTAGACCAGACCAAGCTGTAGCAACTAGACCAGACCAAGCTGTAGCAACTAGACCAGACCAAGCTGTATCAACTAGACCAGACCAAGCTGTAGCAACTACACCAGACCAAGCAGTAGCAACTAGACCAGACCAAGCTGTATCAACTAGACCAAGCTGTATCAACTAGACCAGACCAAGCTGTAGCAACTAGACCAGACCAAGCTGTAGCAACTAGACCAGACCAAGCTGTAGCAACTAGACCAGACCAAGCTGTATCAACTAGACCAAGCTGTATCAACTAGACTAGACCAAGCTGTAGCAACTAGACCAGACAGTTGTCATGTTAGGTAAGTACCATCTGGTGATCTGATCTGGAGAGACTCTTCTCTGCCTCGTCAGCATCATGATGTTGTTGAGGCTCCCCAGAGGATCCAAGATAGTCACGTCTCTCTCCTGTGTGAACGACAAAGTCAGACAGTCAATGTAGTGAATGTTTAAATGCTTTTACAAACGCTTTTGACAATTGTCTTCTACAATTAATAAGACAGTCAAGTGAGCAACAATAGTCATATGTTGTCTTCATTTTTCACATTAGTAGTAATGTCTATGATTTTAGTCTTCCAATAAGTTATTCCAGTTGCTGAAACCTTAGGCAGTGTTCCAGAGAACTTTAGGTCCCCCATATTATTATGGTTATTATTTCATTATCAGCTTTACAACAGAGAGAAAACCACTGGAAATATGGATCAATAAATAATCAAATAATTAAAAGGGGCAATCCAGGATTGGTACATCCATTTTTGGACTTTTAAATGAATACTATACAGTGCATTCAGAAAGTATTCAGACCCCTTGACTTTTTGCACATTTTGTTACATTAGTTTTTTTCTAAAATGGAATCAAATGCAAATTAATTACTTAAAAATCATACAATGTGATTTTCTGGATTTTTGTCCAGCTCTCACAGTGTAGTGGATTAATAATCAATATTACAAGAGTCAACAATGAGTGCCTCACCCTAATTATTTGGTCTATTTCCCCCTCATAACTTAGCCTACTGTTCTGACTTGGTGGTGCACATTTAGCCTATAGCCTGTTTTAGAGAAATGTCATTGAATATTGTTCTGACTTGGTGTACAGGGAGAACACTGTAAGAACGGCCCATGTTCTGAATTCTGTCGCTGTACATTTCAAAAGTGCTGAACAAATAGTTATATTCAATCAATCAATCAATTTTATTTTATATAGCCCTTCTTACATCAGCTAATATCTCGAAGTGCTGTACAGAAACCCAGCCTAAAACCCCAAACAGCTAGTAATGCAGGTGTAGAAGCACGGTGGCTAGGAAAAACTCCCTAGAAAGGCAAAACCTAGGAAGAAACCTAGAGAGGAACCAGGCTATGAGGGGTGGCCAGTCCTCTTCTGGCTGTGCCGGGTGAAGATTATAACAGAACCATGCCAAGATGTTCAAAAATGTTCATAAGTGACAAGCATGGTCAAATAATAATCAGGAATAAATCTCAGTTGGCTTTTCATAGCCGATCATTAAGAGTTGAAAACAGCAGGTCTGGGACAGGTAGGGGTTCCATAACCGCAGGCAGAACAGTTGAAACTGGAATAGCAGCAAGGCCAGGCGGACTGGGGACAGCAAGGAGTCACCACGGCCGGTAGTCCCGACGTATGGTCCTAGGGCTCAGGTCTCTCAGTTGGCTTTTCATAGCCGATCATTAAGAGTTGAAAACAGCAGGTCTGGGACAGGTAGGGGTTTCGTAACCGCAGGCAGAACAGTTGAAACTGGAATAGCAGCAAGGCCAGGCGGACTGGGGACAGCAAGGTGTCATCATGCCCGGTAGTCCTGACGTATGGTCCTAGGGCTCAGGTTCTCAGAGAGAAAGAGAGAACGAGAGAATTAGAGAGAGCATACTTAAATTCACACAGGACACTGGATAAGACAGGAGAAGTACTCCAGGTATAACCAACTAACCCCAGCCCCCCGACACATAAACTACTGCAGCATAAATAATGGAGGCTGAGACAGGAGCGGTCCGGAGACACTGTGGCCCCATCCGAAGAAACCCCCGGATATATTGACTACGTCCGTCCCAGCTCGCTCATTAATGTCTTAATCGAAATTACGGATTGCCTCTTATCCGCTCGTTGTCCCCTTATGCCATAGTTTGTACATCTCAATTGTCAGTAGAAACCACATTTGTTTAAGCCAGTCAGCTATGTTTCTTTTTAAAGGCAGTAAATGAGGCTGAATTAACTGTTTCGCTGCCAGACAAGTAGCGGTGGTAAGGTGTTGGGACTCTGCTGTTGGGACAGCTTTATGGAGGCCCTAACAGTTTGGGACAGCTTTATGGAGGCCCTAACAGTTTGGGACAGCTTTATGGAGGCCCTAACAGTTTGGGACAGCTTTATGGAGGCCCTAACAGTTTGGGACAGCTTTATGGAGGCCCTAACAGTTTGGGACAGCTTTATGGAGGCCCTAACAGTTTGGGACAGCTTTATGGAGGCCCTAACAGTTTGGGACAGCTTTATGGAGGCCCTAACAGTTTGGGACAGCTTTATGGAGACCCTAACAGTTTGGGACAGCTTTATGGAGGCCCTAACAGTTTGGGACAGCTTTATGGAGGCCCTAACAGTTTGGGACAGCTTTATGGAGGCCCTAACAGTTTGGGACAGCTTTATGGAGGCCCTAACAGTTTGGGACAGCTTTATGGAGGCCCTAACAGTTTGTCACCACCGTTTGTCACCGTTATAGTGCAATTAATCAGTGTTGGAAAAAGTACCCAATTGTCATACTTGAGTAAAAGTATAGATACCTTAATAGAAAGTTACTCAAGTAAAATGGAAAGTTACTGAGTAAAATACTACTTGAGTGAAAGTCAAAGTATTTGGTTCAAAATATACTTAAGTATCAAAAGTAAAAGTATAAATATTTTCAAATTCAAATTCCTGATATTAAGCGAAGCAGAAGGCACCATTTTCTTGTTTTGAAAATGTACAGATAGCCAGGGGCACACTCCAACACTCAGACATTATTTACAAACTATGTATTTGTGTTTAGTGAGTCCGCCAGATCAGAGGCAGTAGGGATGACCAGGGATGTTCTCTTGATAAGTGAGTGAATTGGACCATTTTCCTGTCCTGCTAAGCATTCAAAATGTAACGAGTACTTTTGGGTATCAAAGAAAATGTAGGGAGTAAAAAGTACATTATTTTCTTTAGGAGTCTAGTGAAGTAAAAGTAGTCAAAAATATAAATAGTAAAGTAAATTACAAATACCCCCCAAAACTACTTAAGTAGTACTTTAAAGTATTTCTACTTAAGTACTTTAGGCCCCTGCAATTAATGTATTGTTTGTTTAGTGCTGTGTGGTGGTTTTTGCTGGTATGCATCTAAAAAACATTTTAAAAGTTTGCCCACCAAGATTGACATGCTAAAATCGCCACTGCTCAAAAATACCATTCAATGGGTAGAATTTCGTGCAAATCATGGTCTTTTTTGTCCTGGTTTCATGAGGAATCACTCAGTACTTACTGGTGTTAATCAGATCTCTCTCCTTCTCTTCTTGATCTTCCTCCTCTTTCGATGTGACAGTTTTCTCCTCCTCCTTGACTCTAAAAACTGCATCCCCCTCTTCCTCTTCTTTCACTGTAACATCCTCCTCCTCTTTCACTCTGAACGCGTCTTCCTCTTCTTTCACTGTAACATCCTCCTCCTCTTTCACTCTGAACGCGTCTTCCTCTTCTTTCACTGTAACATCCTCCTCCTCTTTCACTCTGAACGCGTCTTCCTCTTCTTTCACTGTAACATCCTCCTCCTCTCTAAAAACTGCTTCCCCCTCTTCTTTCACTGTAACATCCTCCTCCTCTTTCACTCTGAACGAGTCTTCCTCTTCTTTCACTGTAACATCCTCCTCCTCTTTCACTCTGAACGCGTCTTCCTCTTCTTTCACTGTAACATCCTCCTCCTCTTTCACTCTGAACGCGTCTTCCTCTTCTTTCACTGTAACATCCTCCTCCTCTTTCACTCTGAACGCGTCTTCCTCTTCTTTCACTGTAACGTCTTTCTCTTCTTCTTTCACGGTAACAGCCTCACCCTCTACTTGTTTTTGTATTGTAACATCCTCCTCTTCCTCCTCCTCTTTCACTAGAGCTTCTTTCTCCGTCCAGCAGACCTCCTCTTCTTTAGCAGGAGGAGAGTAGCTTAGTGACCTCATGGTCGGGGATGTTAGCTAGCTAGGCTAGTGCTAACTTAACCAGCCAGCTAGCTGACCAATAACAACAACACCGTAAATATGAAATTAAATGGGATAACTAACTAGACGACAGAAGTTAATTCAAAACACAGTGGCTAATATACACGAAAGCGTCTAAAGAGCTTCAATGTTTCGGCTACCAAGCTACCGAGGAGGCTGACCAGTTTCATTGAACTATGAAAGAGCTGGGTTGTCACTACTTACCACAGCCACAAAGTCAGCATTGGCTGTCGCCAAAATTCATGAAAACAAACATTTACTCTTTAGTCTTAATTTAAGGACATGGTTAGGCATAGCGTTAGCAGTGTGATTAGGTTTAAAATCAGATTTTAAGAAGAGAAGTTGTAGAAAAGGCAGGGTTTAGACATATTTGTGACTGTGATAACTAGTGCCGACCGACTAGCTGTTGTTGTTGTTGAAAGAAGCGTCCCGTCCACTAAATTATACGTCATACACTGGCAGACTTGCCTGAAAGACCCACATCGCCATCTGCAGACTGGAGTGTGTAAAACAGTTGACATTTGTAATTTTATTTTCAGACAAAAAGTTAATAACTTTCAACGATTGTTTGAATTTTATTTCAAATATAATATTAAATAACAGTATTTGGAATGTATATAGAGGGAATCTCACATTTCAAAGTCATCATTTGAAAAATTTAGGTTGGGATTCAATCTGAATCTGCTTAATATCATCCTCTCTCTCTCTCTGACCCTCTTTCTCTCTGACCCCCTCTCTCTCTGACCCTCTTTCTCTCTCTCTGACCCTCTTTCTCTCTGACCCCCTCTCTCTCTGACCCTATCTCTCTGACCCTCTTTCTCTCTCTCCCTCTCTGACCCTATCTCTCTGACCCTCTTTCTCTCTCTCCCTCTCTGACCCTATCTCTCTGACCCTCTTTCTCGCTATCCCTCTCTCTTTGACCCTCTTTCTCTCTCTCTGACCCTCTCTCGCTGAACCTCTCTCCCTGACCCTCTCTCTCTCCCTCTCTGACCCCCTCTCTCTCTGACCCTCTTTCTCTCTCTCCCTCTCTGACCCTATCTCTCTGACCCTCTTTCTCTCTCTCCCTCTCTGACCCTATCTCTCTGACCCTCTTTCTCTCTCTCCCTCTCTGACCCTATCTCTCTGACCCTCTTTCTCGCTATCCCTCTCTCTTTGACCCTCTTTCTCTCTCTCTGACCCTCTCTCGCTGAACCTCTCTCCCTGACCCTCTCTCTCTCCCTCTCTGACCCTATCTCTCTCTGACCCTCTTTCTCTCTCTCCGACCCTCTTTCTCCCTCTCTCTCTGACCCTATCTCTCTCTCTCTCTCCCTCTGACCCTCTTTCTCTCTGACCCTCTTTCTCTCTCCCTGACCCTCTCTCTCTGACCCGATCTCTCTCGCCCTCTCTCTCTGACCCTCTTTATCTCTATCTCTCTCTGACCCTCTTTCTCTCTCTCCCTCTCTCTCTTTGACCCTTTTTCTCTTTCTCTCTCTCCCTCTATCTCTCTCTGACCCTCTCTCTCTCTCTCTCTCTCTCTCTCTCTCTCTCTCTCTCTCTCTCTCTCTTTCTCTGACCCTCTCTCTCCCCCTCTCTCTCGGACCCTCTTTCTTTCTATCCCTCTCTCTCTGACAGTCTCTCTCTAGCCCTCCATAATTATTGGGACAGTGAAGCATTTTTTCTTATTTTGGTTTCTATACGTTTGGATTTTAAATCAAATAATTACTGAGGTTAAAATTATAGATTTTCAGCTTTTTTTTGAGGGTATTTGTGTAAATATTGGTTTCACCATTTAAAAATGACACTTTTTATACATAGTCCCCCCATTTTAGAGGAAAAGTTAAGTATTTGTTCCCATATTCATAGCACACACTGACTACGTCAAGCTTGTGACTCTACAATTTTTTGGGATGCATTTGCTGTTTGTTTAGGTTGTGTTTCAGATTATTTTGTGCCCAATAGAAATTAAATGGTAAATAATGCATTGTGTCATTTTGGAGTCACATTTAGTGTAAATCAGAATATAATATGTTTATAAACACTTCCACATTAATGTGGATGCTACCATGATTACAGATAATCCTGAATGAATTGTGACGCTAACCTCCCCTGTTATTGTAATGGTGAGAGGTTAGCATGTCTTGGGGGTATGATATAAAATGCTAACCTCCCCTGTTATTGTGATGGTGAGAGGTTAGCATGTCTTAGGGGTTTGATCTTTGAGCCTGTAACTTTCTCACTCTCAAACTTTCAATGCAATTATCTGCAAAAGATTGGTAAACTGTTGGGAAATCAAACAGTGGGTAAACTGTTGGGAAATCAAACAGTGGGTAAACTGTTGGGAAATCAAACAGTGGGTAAACTGTTGGGAAATCAAACAGTGGGTAAACTGTTGGGAAATCAAACAGTGGGTAAACTGTTGGGAAATCAAACAGTGGGTAAACTGTTGGGAAATCAAACAGTGGGTAAACTGTTGGGAAATCAAACAGTGGGTAAACTGTTGGGAAATCAAACAGTGGGTAAACTGTTGGGAAATCAAACAGTGGGTAAACTGTTGGGAAATCAAACAGTGGGTAAACTGTGTAGTCTTGCATTTTACCTTCCACCAGGTGATGTATTATAATGGTGTTGATAGTGACAACCACCCCCCTCCACCAACCACCTCCCTCCACCAACCACCCCCCTCCACCACTAGATGTATTATAATGGGGTTGATAGTGACAACCACCCCCCTCCACCACTAGATGTATTATAATGGGGTTGATAGTGACAACCCCCCCCCTCCACCACTAGATGTATTATAATGGGGTTGATAGTGACATCCCCCCCCCTCCACCACTAGATGTATTATGATGGGGTTGATAGTGACATCCCCCCCCCTCCACCACTAGATGTATTATAATGTGGTTGATAGTGACAACCACCCCCCTCCACCACTAGATGTATTATATTGGGGTTGATAGTGACAACCACCCCCCTCCACCAACCCCCCCCCCCCCCCCCCCACCACTAGATGTATTATATTGGGGTTGATAGTGACAACCACCTCCCTCCACCAACCACCCCCCTCCACCACTAGATGTATTATATTGCTCCTGTAAGTCGCTCTGGATAAGAGCGTCTGCTAAATGACTAAAATGTAAATGTATATATTGGGGTTGATAGTGACAACCCCCCCCCCCCCCCCCCTTCTAGGATCTCCATCTAAATCTGACAGCTTCTAGGATCTAGTGTCGCATGGTATACTGGTACCACGGTAATATCATGGTACCCGAACATAACGGTACTAATGATACCAACATTTTAGAATACCTTTCATATGATACTACCGACTTTTTCCAGCTCTGCCAATCTATGGAACCCGCCGGCGCCCTGTTATGACGTGTGTATACAGTCAGTACCTTTCATATGATACTACCGACTTTTTCCAGCTCTGCCAATCTATGGAACCCGCCGGCGCCCTGTTATGACGTGTGTATACAGTCAGTACCTTTCATATGATACTACCGACTTTTTCCAGCTCTGCCAATCTATGGAACCCGCCGGCGCCCTGTTATGACGTGTGTATACAGTCAGTACCTTTCATATGATACTACCGACTTTTTCCAGCTCTGCCAATCTATAGAAGCCGCCGGCGCCCTGTTATGACGTGTGTATACAGTCAGTAGCATCCGCTACCAGCCCTCGCTCACCTGAAGCAACAGCCTCTAGTCTCTTGTATGCGCAGGTCCAATAATATCCACTTCACGTTCATATCACGTGTGGCATCTGTTATCAGCCAGCCGCAGCTGCTTCTAATAATAATAATATGCCATTTAGCAGACGCTTTTATCCACAGCGACTTACAGTCATGTGTGCATACATTTTTACGTATGGGTGGTTGCGGGGATCGAACCCACTACCCTGGCGTTACAAGCGCCATGCTCTACCAATTGAGCTACAGAGGACCACCTCTCTGTCCGCTCTTTTACATTTACGTCATTTAGCAGACGCTCTTATCCAGAGCTCTTCACACGCATCTATTCCGCTGTCAGTTTAAAAAATATATATAATAATAATATAATAATATGCCATTTAGCATTTTTTTTTTTGTATGGGTGGTCCCGGGGATCGAACCCACTACCTTGGCGTTACAAGCGCCGTGCTCTACCAGCGGGTAGAGCTTAGCAGTGATGGCGAGCGGGGATGCAGACCCAGAAGAGTCTTCCGTTAGATTTGTACATTTATTACATTGGAGCAGCGAGCAATATTGATACATTGTATCATTTCGTCGTCTGTTATAAACCAAGATCACAGACCAGTCTTGAGTAGACTTTGCAAGTTCACTATCATGCCGCCTCTGGGTGTCAGCCAGGGGAATGGAGCGACTGCCATGCCTGCAGCTTTACAGCAAAGAAAACGGCTTGTCTCAAGCCTCTATTGTAAAATAATAATAATAATAATAATATGGCCCATATTACCGGAGAAACCTTTTTTTCTTTCTATCTGGATTCGCGCGCAATTGATATAATTTGAAAAACCATGTCGCGGGACGTTTTTAAACTGATCCTGGGTCGCTAATTAACAAACAACGTTGTGGCGTGTATTCATGGACGCCATGGGAAGCCAGGCTTCCCCCCCAAAATTACCCAGAAAATAATTAAATAACATCAAACAATTTATCTTTCGTCTCCTGAGTGGCGCAGTGGTCTAAGGCACTGCATCGCAGTGCTAGCTGTGCCACTAGAGATCCTGGTTCGAATCCAGGCTCTGTCGCAGCCGGCCGCGACCGGGAGACTCATGGGCGGCGCACAATTGGCCCAGCGTCGTCCAGGGTAGGGGAGGGAATGGCCGGCAGGGATGTAGCTCAGTTGATAGAGGGTTTGATTCCCACGGGGGGCCAGTATGAAAAAAAATATATATATATATGTATTCACTAACTGTAAGTCGCTCTGGATAAGAGCGTCTGCTAAATAACGTAAATGTAAATGTAAATGTCTCTCTGCGTTTCATAATTCGCAAGAGGCTGACTGTATCTCACAGGAGAAAGCATCCGAGCGAGCGAAACAGCGCCCCTCTGTCTCTCTACGTGTAGGCCATCGATCTGATGCTGTCTGGTCCAAACCAGTATGACATTGTTTCTGCCCGTAGCATTGAATGCATTGGAAGTCAGCGAGCATTCGCCCTCCCTTGACAAAAAAGGCACACAAAATAAATAAATGCTAATCAGCGTTGAGCTCAACTGTGATTGGTCCTGGCGAAAATATAAAAAAGTGTCAAGGGAAGCCAGGTTGGATTTGGCCTCACTCCTATCAAATCGCTTTGAGAGCATATGTCATTAACAGAAACAACTTGAATTGTTGCCTTGTTGTCCTCCGGTGGCTAGCTAGCTAAAATGGTCCCTTTCCTAAATTAGCCATGGATGGAGACAGGGATTTGGACTTCATTCTCCGTACTGGCCAATGATTATAATGGCGATTCTGATCCACCCATTAATTCATACATTGCTGTGCCCCTGGACTGAGAGGACAGAAGTTCAATATGTAGCTAGATGTAGAAGGCTAACGCTAACTAGCTAACGTTGCCCATGAATGGAAGTTAGGCTAGCTAGCTAGCTAGCATTTTAGCCAGGTAGCCTAGGACAACAAAAACTAAAAGCGTGTACTGTATGACAGAGTGATAGACCGTTTCATCAACATGAAAGACAGGAGGATGGCATTGGTGTTTCTCTACAAGTAGGGTGAGTCAACATGCTTTTCTACTTGCACGAACACACACACACACACACACACAGAGAAATCAGAACCACGGACAGACACATAATATTTAGCTTATGTTGATTGGACTAAATTGTTTTTGGTATCTTTTAGTTGTCACTGTATTAGACTAAGCAGAGGTGATTTTGATGATGTTGAAATGTTGAAGTAGAAATGGTGCTGGAATAGTGGAGGCAGCTTCTGTTTTCTTTGCGATTCGCGGTAACTGTCCGTGGTGAAAGGTGACAGCTTCTAGGATCTCCATCTAAATGCTCCTATGATCTCCATCTAAATGTGGCAGCTCCTAGGATCTCCATCTAAATGTGACAGCTTCTATGATCTCCATCTAAATGCTTCTATGATCTCCATCTAAATGTGACAGCTCCTATGATCTCCATCTAAATGTGGCAGCTCCTATGATCTCCATCTAAATGTGACAGCTCCTATGATCTCCATCTAAATGTGGCAGCTCCTAGGATCTCCATCTAAATGGGACAGCTCCTATGATCTCCATCTAAATGTGACAGCTTCTATGATCTCCATCTAAATGTGACAGCTTCTATGATCTCCATCTAAATGGGACAGCTCCTATGATCTCCATCTAAATGTGAGAGCTCCTATGATCTCCATCTAAATGCTTCTATGATCTCCATCTAAATGTGACAGCTCCTATGATCTCCATCTAAATGCTTCTAGGATCTCCATCTAAATGTGACAGCTCCTATGATCTCCATCTAAATGTGACAGCTTCTATGATCTCCATCTAGGATCTCCATCTAAATGTGAGAGCTCCTATGATCTCCATCTAAATGCTTCTATGATCTCCATCTAAATGTGACAGCTCCTATGATCTCCATCTAAATGCTTCTAGGATCTCCATCTAAATGTGACAGCTTCTATGATCTCCATCTAAATGGGACAGCTCCTATGATCTCCATCTAAATGTGAGAGCTCCTATGATCTCCATCTAAATGCTTCTATGATCTCCATCTAAATGTGACAGCTCCTATGATCTCCATCTAAATGCTTCTAGGATCTCCATCTAAATGTGACAGCTCCTATGATCTCCATCTAAATGTGACAGCTCCTATGATCTCCATCTAAATGTGACAGCTTCTATGATCTCCATCTAGGATCTCCATCTAAATGTGACAGCTCCTATGATCTCCATCTAAATGTGACAGCTCCTATGATCTCCATCTAAATGTGACAGCTTCTAGGATCTCCATCTAAATGTGACAGCTTCTATGATCTCCATCTAAATGCTTCTAGGATCTCCATCTAAATGTGACAGCTTCTAGGATCTCCATCTAAATGTGACAGCTCCTATGATCTCCATCTAAATGTGACAGCTTCTATGATCTCCATCTAAATGCTTCTATGATCTCCATCTAAATGTGACAGCTTCTAGGATCTCCATCTAAATGTGACAGCTTCTATGATCTCCATCTAAATGCTTCTAGGATCTCCATCTAAATGCTTCTATGATCTCCATCTAAATGCTTCTATGATCTCCATCTAAATGTGACAGCTTCTAGGATCTCCATCTAAATGCTTCTAGGATCTCCATCTAAATGCTTCTAGGATCTCCATCTAAATGTGACAGCTCCTATGATCTCCATCTAAATGCTTCTAGGATCTCCATCTAAATGTGACAGCTTCTATGATCTCCATCTAAATGCTTCTAGGATCTCCATCTAAATGTGACAGCTTCTAGGATCTCCATCTAAATGCTTCTAGGATCTCCATCTAAATGCTTATATGATCTCCATCTAAATGTGACAGCTTCTAGGATCTCCATCTAAATGCTTCTAGGATCTCCATCTAAATGTGACAGCTTCTATGATCTCCATCTAAATGCTTCTAGGATCTCCATCTAAATGCTTCTAGGATCTCCATCTAAATGTGACAGCTTCTATGATCTCCATCTAAATGCTTCTAGGATCTCCATCTAAATGTGACAGCTTCTAGGATCTCCATCTAAATGTGACAGCTTCTATGATCTCCATCTAAATGCTTCTAGGATCTCCATCTAAATGCTTCTATGATCTCCATCTAAATGCTTCTATGATCTCCATCTAAATGTGACAGCTTCTAGGATCTCCATCTAAATGCTTCTAGGATCTCCATCTAAATGCTTCTAGGATCTCCATCTAAATGTGACAGCTCCTATGATCTCCATCTAAATGCTTCTAGGATCTCCATCTAAATGTGACAGCTTCTATGATCTCCATCTAAATGCTTCTAGGATCTCCATCTAAATGTGACAGCTTCTAGGATCTCCATCTAAATGCTTCTAGGATCTCCATCTAAATGTGACAGCTTCTATGATCTCCATCTAAATGCTTCTAGGATCTCCATCTAAATGCTTCTAGGATCTCCATCTAAATGTGACAGCTTCTATGATCTCCATCTAAATGCTTCTAGGATCTCCATCTAAATGTGACAGCTTCTAGGATCTCCCTCTAAATGTGACAGCTTCTATGATCTCCATCTAAATGCTTCTAGGATCTCCATCTAAATGTGATAGCTTCTAGGATCTCCATCTAAATGTGACAGCTCCTATGATCTCCATCTAAATGTGATAGCTTCTAGGATCTCCATCTAAATGTGCCAGCTCCTATGATCTCCATCTAAATGTGGCAGCTTCTATGATCTCCATCTAAATGTGGCAGCTCCTATGATCTCCATCTAAATGTGGCAGCTCCTATGATCTCCATCTAAATGTGACAGCTCCTATGATCTCCATCTAAATGTGACAGCTCCTATGATCTCCATCTAAATGTGACAGCTTCTATGATCTCCATCTAAATGTGACAGCTCCTATGATCTCCATCTAAATGTGACAGCTCCTATGATCTCCATCTAAATGTGACAGCTCCTATGATCTCCATCTAAATGTGACAGCTCCTATGATCTCCATCTAAATGTGACAGCTCCTATGATCTCCATCTAAATGGAAAGACATATTTATTGTCTGGATGCTCATTTTATACATACAAATGACGAATTTGATCATGTGACATTAGAGCTGAAGGGTGAAACAAGTTGAACCATCCACCCAGCCACATCAAAAGTTATCACATAGAGATCAGTCCACACTCTGTGTTCTACTACCCAGGTCTGGTGTTGGAGATCATTCCACACTCTGTGTTCTACTACCCAGGTCTGGTGTTGGAGGTCATTCCACACTCTGTGTTCTACTACCCAGGTCTGGTGTTGGAGATCATTCCACACTCTGTGTTCTACTACCCAGGACTGGTGTTGGAGATCATTCCACACTCTGTGTTCTACTACCCAGGACTGGTGTTGGAGGTCATTCCACACTCTGTGTTCTACTACCTAGGTCTGGTGTTGGAGATCATTCCACACTCTGTGTTCTACTACCCAGGTCTGGTGTTGGAGATCATTACACTCTCTGTGTTCTACTACCCAGGTCTGGTGTTGGAGATCATTACACTCTCTGTGGACCTCCTGCATGTATTTTCTGATGTTTAATCAGGTATCTTGAATCAGAGTATCTCTTGTCACACTGATCACAGCTATAAGGTTTCTCTCCTGTGTGTGTTCTCTGGTGTGATATCAGGTTGCCTGATGTAGTAAAACTCTTCCCACATACAGCACAGCCGTAAGGTTTCTCTCCTGTGTGGATTCGCTTGTGACGTATTAAAGTCCCAATAAAAGTGAAACTCTTCCCGCAGTCAGAGCAGTGGTGAGGCCTCTCTTGAGTGTGTGTCAGCTTGTGTACAGTCAGGCTTCCTGACTGGGTGAATCTCTTCTCACACTGATCACAGCTGTAAGGTCTCTCTCCTGTGTGAGTTCTCTGGTGTGAAGCCAGAGTACCGATTTGAGTGAATCCCTTCCCACACTGATCACAGACATACGGCTTGGCTCTTGTGTGTGTTCTCTGGTGTGATTTTAAATGTTCTGACCTAACAAAACACTTCCCACAGTCAGAGCAGAGGAAAGGTCTTTCTCCAGTGTGGGTTCGCTGGTGCACAGCCAGAGACGCTGATGTAAAGCAATAATTCCCACATACATCACAGTTATAAGGCTTCTCTCCTGTGCATTCTTTCTGGTGTTGTTTTAGGTTGCTTGGTGAAGCAAAGCTCTTCCCACAGTCAGAGCAGTGGAATGGTTCTCTGGAATGCGTGGACCGTGTTCTCTGGAATGCGTGGACCGTGTTCTCTGGAATGCGTGGACCGTGTTCTCTGGAATGCGTGGAATGTGTTCTCTGGAATGCGTGGACCGTGTTCTCTGGAATGCGTGGACCGTGTTCTCTGGAATGTGTGGAATGTGTTCTCTGGTGTAAAATCAGTTCACTTGAGGTAGTAAAGCTCATTCCACATGCATCACAGCCATTGGTTCTTTCTCCAGTGTGAATTCCTTGGTGATATTGTAGTGACTGCGATGTTGAAAAACTCTTCCCGCGGTCGGAGCAGCAGTGAGGTTTCTTCCCTGTGGGTCTCCGCTGGCGTTTCTTGAGGTGCACTGATCCGGAGAGACTCTTCTCTGCCTCGTCAGCATCATGATGTTGTTGAGGCTCCCCAGAGGATCCAAGATAGTCACGTCTCTCTCCTGTGTGAACGACAAAGTCAGACAGTCAATGTAGTGAATGTTTAAATGCTTTCACAAACGCTTTTGACAATTGTCTTCTACAATTAATAAGACAGTCAAGTGAGCAACAATAGTCATATGTTGTCTTCATTTTTCACATAGTAGTAATGTCTATGATTTTAGTCTTCCAATAAGTTATTCCAGTTGCTGAAACCTTAGGCAGTGTTCCAGAGAACTTTAAGTCACCAATATTATTATGGTTATTATTTCATTATCAGCTTTACA
This sequence comes from Coregonus ussuriensis, assembly GCA_031479575.1. Lineage (NCBI taxonomy): Eukaryota > Metazoa > Chordata > Actinopteri > Salmoniformes > Salmonidae > Coregonus > Coregonus ussuriensis. Next base: position 17,008,863 of record CM062510.1, on the reverse strand, counting down.
ACAGAGAGAAAACCACTGTAAATATATCATAAAATCTTTGCAAATTGCCATGCAAAATGTTGCTATTGCCACAGCAAAAAAATCAACCATTTTGTCCATCAACTATCACAAAATCCTAGAGCAGGGTTCCGGTCCTGGAGGGGCCGAGACACCTCTGTTTTTCCATCCTCTCCTTCTAAATCAGGGGCTAATTCAGACCTGGGACACCAGGTGAGTGCAATTAACTACCAGGTAGAAATAAAAAACAGAAGTGTTTCGGCCCTCCAGGACCGGAATTGAAGAACCCTGTCGTAGACTGTAGACTGTAGACTGAAGAACCCTGGCCTATAGGGACTGACTAAACAGCTGGACAATGACCGTACTGAACCCCGATAAAGACGGTATTGATTTCGGTCTCGTGAATCAAGTTAAGTTGACCATTTCGGTTAGACGCGTTGGATTTTTGCCAAACTCATTAATTTTGGGATTTGTGATGCCCATGAAAACTGTTTTCACAGCGTAACGTAACAGGAAACACTCTAATGTTATGTAGTTACAGTGTTATCTTCATACAAAATCCTTCCAGTTCAGTTCAGTGTCTAGGCCTAATTTTAACTTCACATACTTGATATAATGAAAACACTGCCATCAATGGAAAGGAAAGTAGAGTAGTGTTTTATGTCACAACATTTTGGACAAATCCGTCAAGACACAAACCATGAGAAAGGGTTTTAAAGCAATTTGTGCGTTTTATTGAACGTAGCTGTGTTTCTTCCTTATATCTTAAAGCCCCATGCAGTCTTTTGTTTCGCCCTTATACACTACCAGTCAAAAGTTTAGACACACACCTGCTCATTCAAGGGTTTTTCTTTATTTTTTAAAAACTATTTTCTACATTGTAGAATAATAGTGAAGAAGTCAAAACTATGAAATAACACATATGGAATCATGTAGTAGCCAAAAAAGAAGTGTTAAACAAATCAAAATATATTTGAGATTTGAGATTCTTAAAAATAGCCACCCTTTGCCTTGATGACAGCTTTGCACCCTGAATACATGCACATACATACATACAGTGCATTCAGAAAGTATTCAGACCCCTTGACTTTTTCCACATTTAGTTACATTACAGCCTCATTCTAAAATTGATTAAATTCCCCCCCCCCCCCCCTCAATCTACACACAATACCCCATAATGACAAAGCAAAAAAACTGTTGTTGATTTTACACGGCAGTGAAAAACTATTGAGAAAACCAAGCAAAAACCTTTCTAGTAAAAACAGCTGATCTTGTCTCATCCTCCAAGCTTTTGGAGATCATCTGCAACCAGGAAAACCTCTTTCCCAAAGCTTTTGGAGATCATCTGCAACCAGGAAAACCTATTTTCCTAAATAGACATTCAAGTTCTTCCTTCATCTCTTATCCAGAATACTTCCTAATTTCTTTACAACATTTTATCAAAACATTACAGCTCTCAAATCATCATATAAAAGTACAATATCATTTAAAATACAAGTTCATTCTCTCCCTCCCCTAAATCCCAGACAGTACATAGCCCCTCTTACTCATCTTTACTGTTGAACCTACCTACTTCAATTGACAGAGGCAGTATCCTGGTCCTCAACTGGGCACACAAGGACCTTTGGTTTCTGGTTGGGTGAGAGGTGACAAGGTTCTGGCTCGTAGCTGTGTTTGATCTAGTTGTGAGTTTTAGTTTTAACCATGTGTCAGTTGACCCATGTTTCTTTGTAGTTTAGGCTTAACTTGTGTTTGATCACGTTGACATTGCATCGTAACTTGTTTCTAAATATATAAATGTGTTGTAGGTCAGCTTCCTTAAAACGTGTCATTGGTTATGTGTTTCATCCCAGTTGAAACATGTCGTTGAGTTCCTTGGTCCAGGGGGTGGTTGTGTGTTTTATCCCAGTTGAACCATGTCGTTGAGTTCCTTGGTCCAGGGGGGGGGTTGTGTGTTTTATCCCAGTTGAAACATGTCGTTGAGTTCCTTGGTCCAGGGGGGGGGGTTGTGTGTTTTATCCCAGTTGAAACATGTCGTTGAGTTCCTTGGTCCAGGGGGGGGGTTGTGTGTTTTATCCCAGTTGAAACATGTCGTTGAGTTCCTTGGTCCAGGGGGTGGTTATGTGTTTCATCCCAGTTGAAACATGTCGTTGAGTTCCTTGGTCCAGGGGGGGGGTTGTGTGTTTTATCCCAGTTGAAACATGTCGTTGAGTTCCTTGGTCCAGGGGGTAGTTGTGTGTTTTATCCCAGTTGAAACGTCGTTGAGTTCCTTGGTCCAGGGGGTGGTTGTGTGTTTCATCCCAGTTGAAACATGTCGTTGAGTTCCTTGGTCCAGGTGGTGGTTGTGTGTTTCATCCCAGTTGAAACATGTCGTTGAGTTCCTTGGTCCAGGGGGTGGTTGTGTTTCATCCCAGTTGAAACATGTCGTTGAGTTCCTTGGTCCAGGGGGTGGTTGTGTGTTTCATCCCAGTTGAAACATGTCGTTGAGTTCCTTGGTCCAGGGGGTGGTTGTGTGTTTTATCCCAGTTGAAACATGTCGTTGAGTTCCTTGGTCCAGGTGGTGGTTGTGTGTTTTATCCCAGTTGAAACATGTCGTTGAGTTCCTTGGTCCAGGGGGTGGTTGTGTGTTTCATCCCAGTTGAAACATGTCGTTGAGTTCCTTGGTCCAGGGGGTGGTTGTGTGTTTTATCCCAGTTGAAACATGTCGTTGAGTTCCTTGGTCCAGGGGGTGGTTGTGTGTTTCATCCCAGTTGAAACATGTCGTTGAGTTCCTTGGTCCAGGGGGTGGTTGTGTGTTTTATCCCAGTTGAAACATGTCGTTGAGTTCCTTGGTCCAGGGGGTGGTTGTGTTGTGTGTTTCATCCCAGTTGAAACATGTCGTTGAGTTCCTTGGTCCAGGGGGTGGTTGTGTGTTTCATCCCAGTTGAAACATGTCGTTGAGTTCCTTGGTCCAGGGGGTGGTTGTGTGTTCCATCCGGGTTGAAACATGTCGTTGAGTTCCTTGGTCCAGGGGGTGGTTGTGTGTTTTATCCCAGTTGAAACATGTCGTTGAGTTCCTTGGTCCAGGGGGTGGTTGTGTGTTTCATCCCAGTTGAAACATGTCGTTGAGTTGTAGCCAGTTAGCCATGCTAGTAATGATAACCATATTGTGGGTGGACATTAAGACTTAACCCAAAAGCCTTCTCAATTAAATGTTAACTGCAAAGTAGTCTTACCTGACAAAGATATCATGATTATTTGTAGCAATTGAGTGGCCATTGTTTTGCAAACTCTGCCATGAGGTGCTGCAGCAGTAGACCCTAACAGAAACACGGCTAGACCGACACGTTCCTCTGCCATGAGGTGCTGCAGCAGTAGACCCTAACAGAAACACGGCTAGACCGACACGTTCCTCTGCCATGAGGTGCTGCAGCAGTAGACCCTAAACAGAAACACGGCTAGACCGACACGTTCCTCTGCCATGAGGTTGCTGCAGCAGTAGACCCTAACAGAAACACGGCTAGAACCGACCACCGTTCCTCTGCCATGAGGTGCTGCAGCAGTAGACCTAACAGAAACACGGCTAGACCGACACGTTCCTCTGCCATGAGGTGCTGCAGCAGTAGAACCCTAACAGAAACACGGCTAGACCGACACGTTCCTCTGCCATGAGGTTGCTGCTGCAGTAGACCCTAACAGAAACACGGCTAGACCGACACGTTCCTCTGCCATGAGGTGCTGCGGCAGTAGACCACTAACAGCAGTAGACCCTAACAGAAACACGGCTAGACTAACAGAAACACGGCTAGACCGACACGTTCCTCTGCCATGAGGTGCTGCAGCAGTAGACCCTAACAGAAACACGGCTAGACCGACACGTTCCTCTGCCATGAGGTGCTGCAGCAGTAGACCCTAACAGAAACACGGCTAGACCGACACGTTCCTCTGCCATGAGGTGCTGCGGCAGTAGACCCTAACAGAAACACGGCTAGACCGACACGTTCCTCTGCCATGAGGTGCTGCAGCAGTAGACCCTAACAGAAACACGGCTAGACCGACACGTTCCTCTGCCATGAGGTGCTGCAGCAGTAGACCCTAACAGAAACACGGCTAGACCGACACGTTCCTCTGCCATGAGGTGCTGCAGCAGTAGACCCTAACAGAAACACGGCTAGACCGACACGTTCCTCTGCCATGAGGTGCTGCAGCAGTAGACCCTAACAGAAACACGGCTAGACCGACACGTTCCTCTGCCATGAGGTGCTGCAGCAGTAGACCCTACCCTAACAGAAACACGGCTAGACCGACACGTTCCTCTGCCATGAGGTGCTGCAGCAGTAGACCCTAACAGAAACACGGCTAGACTCGACACGTTCCTCTGCCATGAGGTGCTGCAGGCAGTAGACCCTAACAGAAACACGGCTAGACCGACACGTTCCTCTGCCATGAGGTGCTGGCAGGCAGTAGACCCTAACAGAAACAACGGCTAGACCGACACGTTCCTCTGCCATGAGGTGCTGCAGCAGTAGACCCTAACAGAAACACGGCTAGACGACACGTTCCTCTGCCATGAGGTGCTGCGCAGTAGACCCTAACAGAAACACGGCTAGACCGACACGTTCCTCTGCCATGAGGTGCTGCGTCAGTAGACCCTAACAGAAACACGGCTAGACCGACACGTTCCTCTGCCATGAGGTGCTGCAGCAGTAGACTCCTAACAGAACACGGTAGACCGGACACGTTCCTCTGCCATGAGGTGCTGCAGGCAGTAGACCCTAACAACAGAAACACGGCTAGACCGACACGTTCCTCTGCCATGAGGTGCTGCAGCAGTAGACCCTAACAGAAACACGGCTAGACCGACACGTTCCTCTGCCATGAGGTGCTGCAGCAGTAGACCCTAACAGAAACACGGCTAGACCGACACGTTCCTCTGCCATGAGGTGCTGCAGCAGTAGACCCTAACAGAAACACGGCTAGACCGACACGTTCCTCTGCCATGAGGTGCTGCAGCAGTAGACCCTAACAGAAACACGGCTAGACCGACACGTTCCTCTGCCATGAGGTGCTGCAGCAGTAGACCCTAACAGAAACACGGCTAGACCGACACGTTCCTCTGCCATGAGGTGCTGCAGGCAGTAGACCCTAACAGAAACACGGCTAGACCGACACGTTCCTCTGCCATGAGGTGCTGCAGCAGTAGACCCTAACAGAAACACGGCTAGACCGACACGTTCCTCTGCCATGAGGTGCTGCAGCAGTAGACCCTAACAGAAACAAAACACGGCTAGACCGACACGTTCCTCTGCCATGAGGTGCTGCAGCAGTAGACCCTAACAGAAACACGGCTAGACCGACACGTTCCTCTGCCATGAGGTGCTGCAGCAGTAGACCCTAACAGAAACACGGGCTAGACCGACACGTTCCTCTGCCATGAGGTGCTGCAGCAGTAGACCCTAACAGAAACACGGCTAGACCGACACGTTCCTCTGCCATGAGGTGCTGCAGGCAGTAGACCCTAACAGAAACACGGCTAGACCGACACGTTCCTCTGCCATGAGGTGCTGCAGGCAGTAGACCCTAACAGAAACACGGCTAGACCGACACGTTCCTCTGCCATGAGGTGCTGCAGGCAGTAGACCCTAACAGAAACACGGCTAGACCGACACGTTCCTCTGCCATGAGGTGCTGCAGCAGTAGACCCTAACAGAAACACGGCTAGACCGACACGTTCCTCTGCCATGAGGTGCTGCAGCAGTAGACCCTAACAGAAACAAAACACGGCTAGACCGACACGTTCCTCTGCCATGAGGTGCTGCAGCAGTAGACCCTAACAGAAACACGGCTAGACCGACACGTTCCTCTGCCATGAGGTGCTGCAGCAGTAGACCCTAACAGAAACACGGCTAGACCGACACGTTCCTCTGCCATGAGGTGCTGCAGCAGTAGACCCTAACAGAAACACGGCTAGACCGACACGTTCCTCTGCCATGAGGTGCTGCAGCAGTAGACCCTAACAGAAACACGGCTAGACCGACACGTTCCTCTGCCATGAGGTGCTGCAGCAGTAGACCCTAACAGAAACACGGCTAGACCGACACGTTCCTCTGCCATGAGGTGCTGCAGCAGTAGACCCTAACAGAAACACGGCTAGACCGACACGTTCCTCTGCCATGAGGTGCTGCAGCAGTAGACCCTAACAGAAACACGGCTAGACCGACACGTTCCTCTGCCATGAGGTGCTGCAGGCAGTAGACCCTAACAGAAACACGGCTAGGCTAGACCGACACGTTCCTCTGCCATGAGGTGCTGCAGCAGTAGACCCTAACAGAAACACGGCTAGACCGACACGTTCCTCTGCCATGAGGTGCTGCAGCAGTAGACCCTAACAGAAACACGGCTAGACCGACACGTTCCTCTGCCATGAGGTGCTGCGGCAGTAGACCCTAACAGAAACACGGCTAGACCGACACGTTCCTCTGCCATGAGGTGCTGCAGCAGTAGACCCTAACAGAAACACGGCTAGACCGACACGTTCCTCTGCCATGAGGTGCTGCAGCAGTAGACCCTAACAGAAACACGGCTAGACCGACACGTTCCTCTGCCATGAGGTGCTGCAGCAGTAGACCCTAACAGAAACACGGCTAGACCGACACGTTCCTCTGCCATGAGGTGCTGCAGCAGTAGACCCTAACAGAAACACGGCTAGACCGACACGTTCCTCTGCCATGAGGTGCTGCAGCAGTAGACCCTAACCTAACAGAAACACGGCTAGACCGACACGTTCCTCTGCCATGAGGTGCTGCGGCAGTAGACCCTAACAGAAACACGGCTAGACCGACACGTTCCTCTGCCATGAGGTGCTGCAGGCAGTAGACCCTAACAGAAACACGGCTAGACCGACACGTTCCTCTGCCATGAGGTGCTGCAGCAGTAGACCCTAACAGAAACACGGCTAGACCGACACGTTCCTCTGCCATGAGGTGCTGCAGGCAGTAGACCCTAACAGAAACACGGCTAGACCGACACGTTCCTCTGCCATGAGGTGCTGCAGCAGTAGACCCTAACAGAAACACGGCTAGACCGACACGTTCCTCTGCCATGAGGTGCTGCAGGCAGTAGACCCTAACAGAAACACGGCTAGACCGACACGTTCCTCTGCCATGAGGTGCTGCAGCAGTAGACCCTAACAGAAACACGGCTAGACCGACACGTTCCTCTGCCATGAGGTGCTGCAGCAGTAGACCCTAACATAACAGAAACACGGCTAGACCGACACGTTCCTCTGCCATGAGGTGCTGCAGCAGTAGACCCTAACAGAAACACGGCTAGACCGACACGTTCCTCTGCCATGAGGTGCTGCAGGCAGTAGACCCTAACAGAAACACGGCTAGACCGACACGTTCCTCTGCCATGAGGTGCTGCAGCAGTAGACCCTAACAGAAACACGGCTAGACCGACACGTTCCTCTGCCATGAGGTGCTGCAGCAGTAGACCCTAACAGAAACACGGCTAGACCGACACGTTCCTCTGCCATGAGGTGCTGCAGCAGTAGACCCTAACAGAAACACGGCTAGACCGACACGTTCCTCTGCCATGAGGTGCTGCAGCAGTAGACCCTAACAGAAACACGGCTAGACCGACACGTTCCTCTGCCATGAGGTGCTGCAGCAGTAGACCCTAACAGAAACACGGCTAGGACCGACACGTTCCTCTGCCATGAGTGCTGCAGCAGTAGGACCCTAACAGAAAAGAAACACGGCTAGACCGACACGTTCCTCTGCCATGAGGTGCTGCAGGCAGTAGACCCTAACAGAAACACGGCTAGACCGACACGTTCCTCTGCCATGAGGTGCTGCAGGCAGTAGACCCTAACAGAAACACGGCTAGACCGACACGTTCCTCTGCCATGAGGTGCTGCAGCAGTAGACCCTAACAGAAACACGGCGTAGACCGACACGTTCCTCTGCCATGAGGTGCTGCGGCAGTAGACCCTAACAGAAACACGGCTAGACCGACACGTTCCTCTGCCATGAGGTGCTGCAGCAGTAGACCCTAACAGAAACACGGCTAGACCGACACGTTCCTCTGCCATGAGGTGCTGCAGGCAGTAGACCCTAACAGAAACACGGCTAGACCGACACGTTCCTCTGCCATGAGGTGCTGCAGCAGTAGACCCTAACAGAAACACGGCTAGACCGACACGTTCCTCTGCCATGAGGTGCTGCGGCAGTAGAACCCTAACAGAAACAAGACCGACACGTTCCTCTGCCATGAGGTGCTGCGGCAGTAGACCCTAACAGAAACACGGCTAGACCGACACGTTCCTCTGCCATGAGGTGCTGCAGGCAGTAGACCCTAACAGAAACACGGCTAGACCGACACGTTCCTCTGCCATGAGGTGCTGCAGCAGTAGACCCTAACAGAAACACGGCTAGACCGACACGTTCCTCTGCCATGAGGTGCTGCAGCAGTAGACCCTAACAGAAACACGGCTAGACCGACACGTTCCTCTGCCATGAGGTGCTGCAGGCAGTAGACCCTAACAGAAACACGGCTAGACCGACACGTTCCTCTGCCATGAGGTGCTGCAGCAGTAGACCCTAACAGAAACACGGCTAGACCGACACGTTCCTCTGCCATGAGGTGCTGCGGCAGTAGACCCCTAACAGAAACACGGCTAGACCGACACGTTCCTCTGCCATGAGGTGCTGCAGCAGTAGACCCTAACAGAAACACGGCTAGACCGACACCTCTGCCATGAGGGTGCTGCAGGCAGTAGACCCTAACAGAAACACGGCTAGACCGACACGTTCCTCTGCCATGAGGTGCTGCAGCAGTAGACCCTAACAGAAACACGGCTAGACCGACACGTTCCTCTGCCATGAGGTGCTGCAGCAGTAGACCCTAACAGAAACACGGCTAGACCGACACGTTCCTCTGCCATGAGGTGCTGCAGCAGTAGACCCTAACAGAAACACGGCTAGACCGACACGTTCCTCTGCCATGAGGTGCTGCAGCAGTAGACCCTAACAGAAACACGGCTAGACCGACACGTTCCTCTGCCATGAGGTGCTGCGGCAGTAGACCCTAACAGAAACACGGCTAGACCGACACGTTCCTCTGCCATGAGGTGCTGCAGCAGTAGACCCTAACAGAAACACGGCTAGACCGACACGTTCCTCTGCCATGAGGTGCTGCAGCAGTAGACCCTAACAGAAACATCGCTAGACCGACACGTTCCTCTGCCATGAGGTGCTGCAGCAGTAGACCCTAACAGAAACACGGCTAGACCGACACGTTCCTCTGCCATGAGGTGCTGCAGCAGTAGACCCTAACAGAAACACGGCTAGACCGACACGTTCCTCTGCCATGAGGTGCTGCCGGCAGTAGACCCTAACAGAAACACGGCTAGACCGACACGTTCCTCTGCCATGAGGTGCTGCAGCAGTAGACCCTAACAGAAACACGGCTAGACCGACACGTTCCTCTGCCATGAGGTGCTGCAGCAGTAGACCCTAACAGAAACACGGCTAGACCGACACGTTCCTCTGCCATGAGGTGCTGCAGCAGTAGACCCTAACAGAAACACGGCTAGACCGACACGTTCCTCTGCCATGAGGTGCTGCGGCAGTAGACCCTAACAGAAACACGGCTAGACCGACACGTTCCTCTGCCATGAGGTGCTGCAGCAGTAGACCCTAACAGAAACACGGCTAGACCGACACGTTCCTCTGCCATGCCATGAGGTGCTGCAGCAGTAGACCCTAACAGAAACACGGCTAGACCGACACGTTCCTCTGCCATGAGGTGCTGCAGCAGTAGACCCTAACAGAAACACGGCTAGACCGACACGTTCCTCTGCCATGAGGTGCTGCAGCAGTAGACCCTAACAGAAACACGGCTAGACCGACACGTTCCTCTGCCATGAGGTGCTGCAGGCAGTAGACCCTAACAGAAACACGGCTAGACCGACACGTTCCTCTGCCATGAGGTGCTGCAGCAGTAGACCCTAACAGAAACACGGCTAGACCGACACGTTCCTCTGCCATGAGGGTGCTGCGGCAGTAGACCCTAACAGAAACACGGCTAGACCGACACGTTCCTCTGCCATGAGGTGCTGCAGCAGTAGACCCTAACAGAAACACGGCTAGACCGGACACGTTCCTCTGCCATGAGGTGCTGCAGCAGTAGACCCTAACAGAAACACGGCTAGACCGACACGTTCCTCTCCTCTGCCATGAGGTGCTGCGGCAGTAGACCCTAACAGAAACACGCTAGACCGACACGTTCCTCTGCCATGAGGTGCTGCAGCAGTAGACCCTAACAGAAACATCGCTAGACCGACACGTTCCTCTGCCATGAGGTGCTGCAGCAGTAGACCCTAACAGAAACACGGCTAGACCGACACGTTCCTCTGCCATGAGGTGCTGCGGCAGTAGACCCTAACAGAAACACACGGCTAGACCGACACGTTCCTCTGCCATGAGGTGCTGCGGCAGTAGACCCTAACAGAAACACGGCTAGACCGACACGTTCCTCTGCCATGAGGTGCTGCAGCAGTAGACCCTAACAGAAACACGGCTAGACCGACACGTTCCTCTGCCATGAGGTGCTGCAGCAGTAGACCCTAACAGAAACACGGCTAGACCGACACGTTCCTCTGCCATGAGGTGCTGGCAGCAGTAGACCCTAACAGAAACACGGCTAGACGACACGTTCCTCTGCCATGCCATGAGGTGCTGCAGCAGTAGACCCTAACAGAAACACGGCTAGACCGACACGTTCCTCTGCCATGAGGTGCTGCAGCAGTAGACCCTAACAGAAACACGGCTAGACCGACACGTTCCTCTGCCATGAGGTGCTGCAGGCAGTAGACCCTAACAGAAACACGGCTAGACCGACACGTTCCTCTGCCATGAGGTGCTGCAGCAGTAGACCCTAACAGAAACACGGCTAGACCGACACGTTCCTCTGCCATGAGGTGCTGCAGCAGTAGACCCTAACAGAAACACGGCTAGACCGACACGTTCCTCTGCCATGAGGTGCTGCAGGCAGTAGACCCTAACAGAAACACGCTAGACCGAGCACGTTCCTCTGCCATGAGGTGCTGCGGCAGTAGACCCTAACAGAAACACGGCTAGACCGACACGTTCCTCTGCCATGAGGTGCTGCAGCAGTAGACCCTAACAGAAACACGGCTAGACCGACACGTTCCTCTGCCTGCCATGAGGTGCTGCAGCAGTAGACCCTAACAGAAACACGGCTAGACCGACACGTTCCTCTGCCATGAGGTGCTGCAGCAGTAGACCCTAACAGAAACACGGCTAGACCGACACGTTCCTCTGCCATGAGGTGCTGCAGCAGTAGACCCTAACAGAAACACGGCTAGACCGACACGTTCCTCTGCCCATGAGGTGCTGCAGCAGTAGACCCTAACAGAAACACGGCTAGACCGACACGTTCCTCTGCCATGAGGTGCTGCGGCAGTAGACCCTAACAGAAACACGGCTAGACCGACACGTTCCTCTGCCATGAGGTGCTGCAGCAGTAGACCCTAACAGAAACACGGCTAGACCGACACGTTCCTCTGCCATGAGGTGCTGCAGCAGTAGACCCTAACAGAAACACGGCTAGACCGACACGTTCCTCTGCCATGAGGTGCTGCGGCAGTAGACCCTAACAGAAACACGGCTAGACCGACACGTTCCTCTGCCATGCCATGAGGTGCTGCAGCAGTAGACCCTAACAGAAACACGGCTAGACCGACACGGTTCCTCTGCCATGAGGTGCTGCAGCAGTAGACCCTAACAGAAACACGGCTAGACCGACACGTTCCTCTGCCATGAGGTGCTGCAGCAGTAGACCCTAACAGAAACACGGCTAGACCGACACGTTCCTCTGCCATGAGGTGCTGCAGCAGTAGACCCCTAACAGAAACACGGCTAGACCGACACGTTCCTCTCGCCATGAGGTGCTGCAGCAGTAGACCCTAACAGAAACACGGCTAGACCGACACGTTCCTCTGCCATGAGGTGCTGCAGCAGTAGACCCTAACAGAAACACGGCTAGACCGACACGTTCCTCTGCCATGAGGTGCTGCAGCAGTAGACCCTAACAGAAACACGGGCTAGACCGACACGTTCCTCTGCCATGAGGTGCTGCAGCAGTAGACCCTAACAGAAACACGGGCTAGACCGACACGTTCCTCTGCCATGGGTGCTGCAGCAGTAGACCCTAACAGAAACAACGGCTAGACCGACACGTTCCTCTGCCATGAGGTGCTGCAGCAGTAGACCCTAACAGAAACACGGCTAGACCGACACGTTCCTCTGCCATGGAGGTGCTGCAGGCAGTAGACCTAACAGAAACACGGCTAGACCGACACGTTCCTCTGCCATGAGGTGCTGCGAGCAGTAGACCCCTAACAGAAACACGCTAGACCGACACGTTCCTCTGCCATGAGGTGCTTGCAGCAGTAGACCCCTAACAGAAACACGGCTAGACCGACACGTTCCTCTGCCATGAGGTGCTGCAGCAGTAGACCCTAACAGAAAACACGGCTAGACCGACACGTTCCTCTGCCATGAGGTGCTGCAGCAGTAGACCCTAACAGAAACACGGCTAGACCGACACGTTCCTCTGCCATGAGGTGCTGCAGGCAGTAGACCCTAACAGAAACACGGCTATACCGACACTTCCTCCTGCCATGAGGTGCCTGCGGCAGTAGACCCTAACAGAAACACGGCTAGACCGACACGTTCCTCTGCCATGAGGTGCTGCGCAGTAGACCCTAACAGAAACACGGCTAGACCGACACGTTCCTCTGCCATGAGGTGCTGCAGCAGTAGACCCTAACAGAAACACGGCTAGACCGACACGTTCCTCTGCCATGAGGTGCTGCGGCAGTAGACCCTAACAGAAACACGGCTAGACCGACACGTTCCTCTGCCATGAGGTGCTGCGGCAGTAGACCCCTAACAGGAAACACGGCTAGACCGACACGTTCCTCTGCCATGAGGTGCTGCGGCAGTAGACCCTAACAGAAACACGGCTAGACCGACACGTTCCTCTGCCATGAGGTGCTGCGGCAGTAGACCCTAACAGAAACACGGCTAGACCGACACGTTCCTCTGCCATGAGGTGCTGCAGCAGTAGACCCTAACAGAAACACGGCTAGACCGACACGTTCCTCTGCCATGAGGTGCTGCGGCAGTGAGTAGACCCTAACAGAAACACGGCTAGACCGGACACGTTCCTCTGCCATGAGTGCTGCAGCAGTAGACCCTAACAGAAACACGCTAGTCCGACACTTCCTCTGCCATGAGGTGCTGCAGCAGTAGACCCTAACAGAAAGACACGGCGAGAGACCGACACGTTCCTCTGGCCATGAGGTGCTGCAGCAGTAAGACCCTAACAGTAACACGGCTAGACCGACACGTTCCTCTGCCATGAGGTGCTGCAGCAGTAGACCCCTAACAGAAACACGGCTAACCGAGCACGTTTCTCTGCCATGAGGTGCTGCAGCAGTAAGACCCTAGACAGAAACACGGGCTAGACCGACACGTTCCTGCTGCCATGAGGTGCTGCAGCAGTAGGACACTCAACAGAAACACGGCTAGACCGACACGTTCCTCTGCCATGAGGGTGCTGCAGCAGTAGACCCTACACAGAAACATCGGCTAGACCGACACGTTCTCCTGCCATGAGGTGCTGCACCCTAACAGAAACACGGCTAGACCGACACGTTCCTCTGCCATGAGGTGCTGCAGCAGTAGACCCTAACAGGAAACACGGCTAGACCGACACGTTCCTCTGCCATGAGGTGCTGCGGCAGTAGACCCTAACAGAAAACACGGCTAGACCGACACGTTCCTCTGCCATGAGGTGCTGCAGCAGTAGACCCTAACAGAAACACGGCTAGACCGACACGTTCCTCTGCCATGAGGTGCTGCGGCAGTAGACCCTAACAGAAACACGGCTAGACCGACACGTTCCTCTGCCATGAGGTGCTGCAGCAGTAGACCCTAACAGAAACACGGCTAGACCGACACGTTCCTCTGCCATGAGGTGCTGCAGCAGTAGACCCTAACAGAAACACGGGCTAGACCGACACGTTCCTCTGCCATGAGGTGCTGCGGCAGTAGACCCTAACAGAAACACGGCTAGACCGACACGTTCCTCTGCCATGAGGTGCTGCAGCAGTAGGTAGACCCCTAACAGAAACACGGCTAGACCGACACGTTCCTCTGGCCATGAGTGGCTGCAGCAGTAACCCTAGACAGAAGACACGGCTAGAGCCGACACGTTCCTCTGCCATGAGGGTGCTGCAGCAGTAGACCCAAACAGAAACACGGCTAGACCGACACGTTCCTCTGCCATGAGGTGCTGCAGGCAGTAGACCCTAACAGAAACACGGCGTAGACCGACACGTTCCTCTGCCATGAGGGTGCTGCAGCAGTAGACCCTAACAGAAACACTGGCTAGACCGACACGTTCCTCTGCCATGAGGTGCTGCAGCAGTAGACCCTAACAGAAACACGCTAGACCGACACGTTCCTCTGCCATGAGGTGCTGTCGGGCAGTAGACCCTAACAGAAACACGGCTAGGACCGACACGTTCCTCTGCCATGAGGTGCTGCAGCAGTAGACCCTAACAGAAACACCGGCTAGACCGACACGTTCCTCTGCCATGAGGTGCTGCAGGCGCAGTAGACCCTAACAGAAACACGGCTAGACCGACACGTTCCTCTGCCATGAGGTGCTGCAGCAGTAGACCCTAACAGAAACACGGCTAGACCGACACGTTCCTCTGCCATGAGGTGCTGCAGCAGTAGACCCTAACAGAAACACGGCTAGACCGACACGTTCCTCTGCCATGAGGTGCTGCAGCAGTAGACCCTAACAGAAACACGGCTAGACCGACACGTTCCTCTGCCATGAGGTGCTGCAGCAGTAGACCCTAACAGAAACACGGCTAGACCGACACGTTCCTCTGCCATGAGGTGCTGCAGCAGTAGACCCTAACAGAAACACGGCTAGACCGACACGTTCCTCTGCCATGAGGTGCTGCAGGCAGTAGACCCTAACAGAAACAACGGCTAGACCGACACGTTCCTCTGCCATGAGGTGCTGCAGCAGTAGACCCTAACAGAAACACGGCTAGACCGACACGTTCCTCTGCCATGAGGTGCTGTGCTGGCGGCAGTAGACCCTAACAGAAACACGGCTAGACCGACACGTTCCTCTGCCATGAGGTGCTGCGGCAGTAGACCCTAACAGAAACACGGCTAGACCGACACGTTCCTCTGCCATGAGGTTGCTGCAGCAGTAGACCCTAACAGAAACACCGGCTAGACCGACACGTTCCTCTGCCATGAGGTGCTGCGGCAGTAGACCCTAACAGAAACACGGCTAGACCGACAACGTTCCTCTGCCATGAGGTGCTGCAGCAGTAGACCCTAACAGAAACACGGCTTAGACCGACACGTTCCTCTGCCATGAGGTGCTGCAAGCAGTAGACCCTAACAGAAACACGGCTAGACCGACACGTTCCTCTGCCCATGAGGTGCTGCAGCAGTAGAACCCTAACAGAAACACGGCTAGACCGACACTTCCTCTGCCATGAGGTGCTGCAGCAGTAGACCCTAACAGAAACATGGCTAGACCGACACGTTCCTCTGCCATGAGGTGCTGCAGCAGTAGACCCTAACAGAAACACGGCTAGACCGACACGTTCCTCTGCCATGAGGTGCTGCAGCAGTAGACCCTAACAGAAACACGGCTAGACCGACACGTTCCTCTGCCATGAGGTGCTGCAGCAGTAGACCCCTAACAGAAACACGGCTAGACCGACACGTTCCTCTGCCATGAGGTGCTGCAGCAGTAGACCCTAACAGAAACACGGCTAGACCGACACGTTCCTCTGCCATGAGGTGCTGCAGCAGTAGACCCTAACAGAAACACGGCTAGGACCCGACACGTTCCTCTGCCATGAGGTGCTGCAGCAGTAGACCCTAACAGAAACACGCTAGACCGACACGTTCCTCTGCCATGAGGTGCTGCAGGCAGTAGACCCTAACAGAAACACGGCTAGACCGACACGTTCCTCTGCCATGAGGTGCTGCAGCAGTAGACCCTAACAGAAACACGGCTAGACCGACACGTTCCTCTGCCATGAGGTGCTGCAGCAGTAAGTAGACCCTAACAGAAACACGGCTAGACCGACACGTTCCTCTGCCATGAGGTGCTGCAGCAGTAGACCCTAACAGAAACACGGCTAGACCGACACGTTCCTCTGCCATGAGGTGCTGCAGCAGTAGACCCTAACAGAAACACGGCTAGACCGACACGTTCCTCCTGCCATGAGGGTGCTGCAGCAGTAGACCCTAACAGAAACACGGCTAGACCGACACGTTCCTCTGCCATGAGGTGCTGCAGGCAGTAGACCCTAACAGAAACACGGCTAGACCGACAGCGTTCCTCTGCCATGAGGTTGCTGCTAGCAGTAGACCCTAACAGAAACAACGGGCTAGACCGACACGTTCCTCTGCCATGAGGTGCTGCAGCATAGACCCTAACAGAAACACGGCTAGACCGACAGCGTTCTCTGCACATGAGGTGCTGCAGCAGTAGACCCTAACAGAAACACGGCTAAGACCGACACGTTCCTCTGCCATGAGGTGCTGCAGCAGTGTAGACCCTAACAGAAACACGGCTAGACCGACACGTTCCTCTGCCACTGAGGTGCTGCAGCAGTAGACCCTAACAGAAACACGGCTAGGACCGACACGTTCCTCTGCCATGAGGTGCTGCAGCAGTAGACCCTAACAGAAACACGGCTAGACCGACACGTTCCTCTGCCATGAGGTGCTGCAGCAGTAGGACCCTAACAGAAACACGGCTAGACCGACACGTTCCTCTGCCATGAGGTGCTGCAGCAGTAGACCCTAACAGAAACACGGCTAGACCGACACGTTCCTCTGCCATGAGGTGCTGCAGCAGTAGACCCTAACAGAAACACGGCTAGACCGACACGTTCCTCTGCCATGAGGTGCTGCAGCAGTAGACCCTAACAGAAACACGGCTAGACCGACACGTTCCTCTGCCATGAGGGGCTGCAGCAGTAGACCCTAACAGAAACACGGCTAGACCGACACGTTCCTCTGCCATGAGGTGCTGCAGCAGTAGACCCACCCTAACAGAAAACACGGCTAGACCGACACGTTCCTCTGCCATGAGGTGCTGCAGCAGTAGACCCTAACAGAAACACGGCTAGACCGACACGTTCCTCTGCCATGAGGTGCTGCAGCAGTAGACCCTAACAGAAACACGGCTAGACCGACACGTTCCTCTGCCATGAGGTGCTGCAGCAGTAGACCCTAACAGAAACACGGCTAGACCGACACGTTCCTCTGCCATGAGGTGCTGCAGCAGTAGACCCTAACAGAAACACGGCTAGACCGACACGTTCCTCTGCCATGAGGTGCTGCAGCAGTAGACCCTAACAGAAACACCGGCTAGACCGACACGTTCCTCTGCCATGAGGTGCTGCAGCAGTAGACCCTAACAGAAACACGGCTAGACCGACACGTTCCTCTGCCATGAGGTGCTGCAGCAGTAGACCCTAACAGAAACACGGCTAGACCGACACGTTCCTCTGCCATGAGGTGCTGCAGCAGTAGACCCTAACAGCAGAAACACGGCTAGACCGACACGTTCCTCTGCCATGAGGTGCTGCGGCAGTAGACCCTAACAGAAACACGGCTAGACCGACACGTTCCTCTGCCATGAGGTGCTGCGGCAGTAGACCCTAACAGAAACACGGCTAGACCGACACGTTCCTCTGCCATGAGGTGCTGCGGCAGTAGACCCTAACAGAAACACGGCTAGACCGACACGTTCCTCTGCCATGAGGTGCTGCAGGCAGTAGACCCTAACAGAAACACGGCTAGACCGACACGTTCCTCTGCCATGAGGTGCTGCGGCAGTAGACCCTAACAGAAACACGGCTAGACCGACACGTTCCTCTGCCATGAGGTGCTGCAGCAGTAGACCCTAACAGAAACACGGCTAGACCGACACGTTCCTCTGCCATGAGGTGCTGCAGCAGTAGACCCTAACAGAAACACGGCTAGACCGACACGTTCCTCTGCCATGAGGTGCTGCAGCAGTAGACCCTAACAGAAACATGGCCGACACGTTCCTCTGCCATGAGGTGCTGCGGCAGTAGACCCTAACAGAAACACGGCTAGACCGACACGTTCCTCTGCCATGAGGTGCTGCAGCAGTAGACCCTAACAGAAACACGGCTAGACCGACACGTTCCTCTGCCATGAGGTGCTGCAGCAGTAGACCCTAACAGAAACACGGCTAGACCGACACGTTCCTCTGCCATGAGGTGCTGCAGCAGTAGACCCTAACAGAAACACGGCTAGACCGACACGTTCCTCTGCCATGAGGTGCTGCAGCAGTAGACCCTAACAGAAACACGGCTAGACCGACACGTTCCTCTGCCATGAGGTGCTGCAGCAGTAGACCCTAACAGAAACACGGCTAGACCGACACGTTCCTCTGCCATGAGGTGCTGCAGCAGTAGACCCTAACAGAAACACGGCTAGACCGACACGTTCCTCTGCCATGAGGTGCTGCAGCAGTAGGCCCTAACAGAAACACGGCTAGACCGACACACACGTTCCTCTGCCATGAGGCGCTGCAGCAGTAGACCCTAACAGAAACACGGCTAGACCGACACGTTCCTCTGCCATGAGGTGCTGCAGCAGTAGACCCTAACAGAAACACGGCTAGACCGACACGTTCCTCTGCCATGAGGTGCTGCGGCAGTAGACCCTAACAGAAACACGGCTAGACCGACACGTTCCTCTGCCATGAGGTGCTGCAGCAGTAGACCCCTAACAGAAACACGGCTAGACCGACACGTTCCTCTGCCATGAGGTGCTGCAGCAGTAGACCCTAACAGAAACACGGCTAGACCGACACGTTCCTCTGCCATGAGGTGCTGCAGCAGTAGACCCTAACAGAAACACGGCTAGACCGACACGTTCCTCTGCCATGAGGTGCTGCAGCAGTAGACCCTAACAGAAACACGGCTAGACCGACACGTTCCTCTGCCATGAGGTGCTGCAGCAGTAGACCCTAACAGAAAACACGGCTAGACCGACACGTTCCTCTCTGCCATGAGGTGCTGCAGCAGTAGACCCTAACAGAAACACGGCTAGACCGACACGTTCCTCTGCCATGAGGTGCTGCGGCAGTAGACCCTAACAGAAACACGGCTAGACCGACACGTTCCTCTGCCATGAGGTGCTGCGGCAGTAGACCCTAACAGAAACACGGCTAGACCGACACGTTCCTCTGCCATGAGGTGCTGCAGCAGTAGACCCTAACAGAAACACGGCTAGACCGACACGTTCCTCTGCCATGAGGTGCTGCAGCAGTAGACCCTAACAGAAACACGGCTAGACCGACACGTTCCTCTGCCATGAGGTGCTGCAGCAGTAGACCCTAACAGAAACACGGCTAGACCGACACGTTCCTCTGCCATGAGGTGCTGCAGCAGTAGACCCTAACAGAAACACGGCTAGACCGACACGTTCCTCTGCCATGAGGTGCTGCAGCAGTAGACCCTAACAGAAACACGGCTAGACCGACACGTTCCTCTGCCTGCCATGAGGTGCTGCAGCAGTAGACCCTAACAGAAACACGGCTAGACCGACACGTTCCTCTGCCATGAGGTGCTGCAGCAGTAGGCCCTAACAGAAACACGGCTAGACCGACACGTTCCTCTGCCATGAGGCGCTGCAGCAGTAGACCCTAACAGAAACACGGCTAGACCGACACGTTCCTCTGCCATGAGGTGCTGCAGCAGTAGACCCTAACAGAAACACGGCTAGACCGACACGTTCCTCTGCCATGAGGTGCTGCGGCAGTAGACCCTAACAGAAACACGGCTAGACCGACACGTTCCTCTGCCATGAGGTGCTGCAGCAGTAGACCCTAACAGAAACACGGCTAGACCGACACGTTCCTCTGCCATGAGGTGCTGCAGCAGTAGACCCTAACAGAAACACGGCTAGACCGACACGTTCCTCTGCCATGAGGTGCTGCAGCAGTAGACCCTAACAGAAACACGGCTAGACCGACACGTTCCTCTGCCATGCCATGAGGTGCTGCAGCAGTAGACCCTAACAGAAACACGGCTAGACCGACACGTTCCTCTGCCATGAGGTGCTGCAGCAGTAGACCCTAACAGAAACACGGCTAGACCGACACGTTCCTCTGCCATGAGGTGCTGCAGCAGTAGACCCTAACAGAAACACGGCTAGACCGACACGTTCCTCTGCCATGAGGTGCTGCAGCAGTAGACCCTAACAGAAACACGGCTAGACCGACACGTTCCTCTGCCATGAGGTGCTGCAGCAGTAGACCCTAACAGAAACACGGCTAGACCGACACGTTCCTCTGCCGTGATGTGCTGCAGCAGTAGACCCTAACAGAAACACGGCTAGACCGACACGTTCCTCTGCCATGAGGTGCTGCAGCAGTAGACCCTAACAGAAACACGGCTAGACCGACACGTTCCTCTGCCATGAGGTGCTGCAGCAGTAGACCCTAACAGAAACACGGCTAGACCGACACGTTCCTCTGCCATGAGGTGCTTGCTGCAGCAGTAGACCCTAACAGAAACACGGCTAGACCGACACGTTCCTCTGCCATGAGGTGCTGCAGCAGTAGACCCTAACAGAAACACGGCTAGACCGACACGTTCCTCTGCCATGAGGTGCTGCAGCAGTAGACCCTAACAGAAACATCGCTAGACCGACACATTCCAAATGTTCTAAATGTGCAATTAAAGGGGAATTACAAGAAAAAATCACATTGATTTATTTTTTTACCTACAAATAGAGTTCCACAAGTCATAATACCCATAAAACCTAGTGGTCAAACAAGGAAAGGGTTCCAATCGTTTTTCCACCTTACATTTTTCCCATAGGGGATTTTAGAAACACTTAAAATAAGGGCTGTTTCGTGTAGGCTTACCCTGGATTAAAGTTTTGATAACCATGTAAATCTCTCTAGGACAAGGTAACTCTTATCAATATGTTCGCCTGTATTTACCCCCCAAAAATGAAATGCTAATTAGCTGCTAATGTGGCTATCATAAAGAACTACAAATGCCATGATGATCTGGACGAGACTGCCGAATCGAGGCAAAGGTAATTACCTCTGGATTAACTATCTAATGTTAGCTAAATTTAGTAATGAATAAATTGGCAACATTTTTTAAATGGACAATTCTGTGAACTGTCTTGTGCAAGTTTTTAAATTCACACAATACCTGTTAGCAAAGGTGTCAGCTAGAGATGACGTGCAGGAGCTGGCAGGGATTTGTAGTCTTGCATGATGTCTACTTTGATGCTAATTAGCATTTTCGAATCAGAGTAAACAGAGCCGAATATATTGATAAAAGTCACCTTGTCCAGAGAGAGATTTACACGGTTATCAAAAAGTCACGCCAGGGTAAGCCTACACGAAACACTGCCCTTATTTTAAGTGTTTCTAAAAAATTCCCTATGGGGAAAAAACGTATGGTGGAAAACACGATTGGAACCATTTCCCTGTTTGACCGCTAGGTTTTCTGGGTATTATGACACCACTGTGGGGCTCTATAGGTCTTCTGATGTGATTTAAGCATTAACATGGACTCAGAACGTTTTCATTCTTTCTCTGTGAATAATTGTAATATTGAGAGTTTAAAAAATGGCGGAAAAAAATATCTGGAAAAATTTAACAGATTAAACAGAATTACAAAAATACAAAATGTTATGGGGCCCATTGGAGTTGTTTATTAACCATTATTTTACCAGTTATATTGACAGAAATCACATCTCTTGTACACCAGGGACTCGGGAAGAGTTGCAGGATAGAGGAGAAGAGAAGAATGCCGTCTGTCAAGCCAACCCGGGACTCGAACCCGGTCCAGCGACTGTCAAGCCAACCGGGGACTCGAACCCGGGTCCAGCGACTGTCAAGCCAACCCGGGACTCGAACCCGGGTCCAGCGACTGTCAAGCCAAACGGGACTCGAACCCGGGTCGTCCAGCGACTGTCAAGCCAACCGGGACTCGAACCCGGGTCCAGCGACTGTCAAGCCAACCGGGACTCGAACCCTCATGAGTAGAACTAAGCTCATGAGGCATGTGTTATATTCTTCAAGAATCAATGGATATATATAAATAATATAAAAGTCAAAATATGGATGTAGCAACTGCAGATTGCCCCTTTAAAACCACACATTAGTTCATCAACTGCAGAGTTTGTGCCTCTGTTTTTAAGACAGTACTTACTGGTGTTAATCAGATCTTCAGTCTCCTCCTGCTTTTTTCTCGATGTGACAGTTACCTCCCCCTCCTCCGCAAAAACTGCATCCTCCTCTTTCACTCTGAACGTTTCTTCCTCTTCTTTCACTGTAACATCCTCCTCCTCTTTCACTCTGAACGCGTCTTCCTCTTCTTTCACTGTAACATCCTCCTCCTCTTTCACTCTGAACGCGTCTTCCTCTTCTTTCACTGTAACGTCTTTCTCTTCTTCTTTCACGGTAACAGCTTCACCCTCTACTTGTTTTTGTATTGTAACATCCTCCTCTTCCTCCTCCTCTTTCACTAGAGCTTCTTTCTCCGTCCAGCAGACCTCCTCTTCTTTAGCAGGAGGAGAGTAGCTTAGTGACCTCATGGTCGGGGATGTTAGCTAGCTAGGCTAATGCTAACTTAACCAGCCAGCTAGCTGACCAATAACAACAACACCGTAAATATGAAATTAAATGGGATAACTAACTAGACGACAGAAGTGGGTTTAAAAAACAGTGACTAATATACACGAAAGCGTCTAAAGAGCTTTATTGGTTGGGCTATTTTGGCTAGCAAGCTACCGAGGTGGCCGACTGGCTAGCTAGCTTCTTCTTCTCTGGTATAATGGCGGTCAGCAAACAAACGTTTACGGTGCATGCCGGCACCTAGTGTGCTGGAGTATACGATCAATCATGGTTTGCCTAATTCTGTACAACGTTTTATTTATTAAATAAACAAATAAATCCCTACTAACTAACTTCTAACATACCCCCCCCCCCCCCCAACCAATTTCTTCCTATCATGCTTAGAAATGGTCACCAGAATCAGAGATTATGCTACAGGACTGCTTTGCTATCGCTGATTGGAATATGTTTCGAGATGACGATAACACTGACAGTTGACGAGCTAACCACCTCAGTCACCGACTTCATTAGAAAATGTATCGGCGACGTTATCCCCAACAGTGAGGGTTCATTAGAAAATGTATCGGCGACGTTATCCCCAACAGTGAGGGTTCATTAGAAAATGTATCGGCGACGTTATCCCCAACAGTGAGGGTTCATTAGAAAATGTATCGGCGACGTTATCCCCAACAGTGAGGGTTCATTAGAAAATGTATCGGCGACGTTATCCCCAACAGTGAGGGTTCATTAGAAAATGTATCGGCGACGTTATCCCCACAGTGAGGTTTCGCTGCTTCCCCAATCTAAAGCCCTGGATTAACACAGAGGTTGGCGCTCAACTAAAGGAGAGGGATCACCACACACAGAGCTATCATAGACAACCCTGGGGCTGCGGCCGAGGACAGGAACGAGGACAAGAAGTCCCACTATGACCGCCACAGAGCTATCATAGACAACCCTGGGGCTGCGGCCGAGGACAGGAACGAGGACAAGAAGTCCCACTATGACCGCCACAGAGCTATCATAGACAACCCTGGGGCTAAGGCCGAGGACAGGAACGAGGACAAGAAGTCCCACTATGACCGCCACAGAGCTATCATAGACAACCCTGGGGCTGCGGCCGAGGACAGGAACGAGGACAAGAAGTCCCACTATGACCGCCACAGAGCTATCATAGACAACCCTGGGGCTGCGGCCGAGGACAGGAACGAGGACAGGAAGTCCCACTATGACCGCCACAGAGCTATCATAGACAACCCTGGGGCTGCGGCCGAGAACAGGAACGAGGACAAGAAGTCCCACTATGACCGCCACAGAGCTATCATAGACAACCCTGGGGCTGCGGCCGAGGACAGGAACGAGGACAGGAAGTCCCACTATGACCGTCACAGAGCTATCATAGACAACCCTGGGGCTGCGGCCGAGGACAGGAACGAGGACAAGAAGTCCCACTATGACCGCCACAGAGTCATCAGACAATATAGGAATAAGGTGGAATCATATTACACAGGCTCTGACGCCCGCTGCAGTCCAACCATGATCTGCCCAATGATGCCTCTCTATCAGACCAACTCAATACATTTTATGCATGCTTTGAAAACAACAACATTGTTGTTGCCTGAGGATTGGGTGAGCTCGACCCCCCATCCACATCGACAGGGCTGCAGTGGAACAGGTCGAGAGCTTCAAGTTCCTCAGGTGTCCAAATCACTAAAGACTTAAAATGGTCCAAACACGCGCGCAGTTGGGAAGAAGGCGAGACAGCACGAGCCCTCAAAATGTTCTACAGCTGTACGATTGAGAGCATCTTGACTGGCTGCATCACCGCCTGGTATGACAACAGCACCGCCCTGGATCGCACGGCGCTAAAGTCGGTGGTGTGGACAGGACATCACTGGGGACGAGCTCCCTGCCATCCAGGACATCTATATCAGGCGGTGGTGTGGACAGAACATCACTGGGGACGAGCTCCCTGCCATCCAGGACATCTATATCAGAGGGTGGTGTGGACAGGACATCACTGGGGACGAGCTCCCTGCCACCCAGGACATCTATATCAGGCGGTGGTGTGGACAGAACATCACTGGGGACGAGCTCCCTGCCACCCAGGACATCTATATCAGGCGGTGTGGACAGAACATCACTGGGGACGAGCTCCCTGCCATCCAGGACATCTATATCAGAGGGTGGTGTGGACAGAACATCACTGGGGACGAGCTCCCTGCCATCCAGGACATCTATATCAGGCGGTGTGGACAGGACATCACTGGGGACGAGCTCCCTGCCATCCAGGACATCTATATCAGAGGGTGGTGTGGACAGGACATCACTGGGGACGAGCTCCCTGCCATCCAGGACATCTATATCAAAGGGTGGTGTGGACAGTACATCACTGGGGACGAGCTCCCTGCCATCCAGGACATCTATATCAGAGGGTGGTGTGGACAGAACATCACTGGGGACGAGCTCCCTGCCACCCAGGACATCTATATCAGAGGGCGGTGTGGACAGAACATCACTGGGGACGAGCTCCCTGCCATCCAGGACATCTATATCAGAGGGCGGTGTGGACAGAACATCACTGGGGACGAGCTCCCTGCCATCCAGGACATCTATATCAGGCGGTGTGGATAGGACATCACTGGGGACGAGCTCCCTGCCACCCAGGACATCTATATCAGAGGGTGGTGTGGACATCTATATCAGAGGGCGGTGTGGACAGTACATCACTGGGGACGAGCTCCCTGCCACCCAGGACATCTATATCAGAGGGTGGTGTGGACATCTATATCAGAGGGCGGTGTGGACAGTACATCACTGGGGACGAGCTCCCTGCCACCCAGGACATCTATATCAGAGGGTGGTGTGGACAGTACATCACTGGGGACGAGCTCCCTGCCATCCAGGACATCTATATCAGGCGGTGTGGACAGTACATCACTGGGGACGAGCTCCCTGCCATCCAGGACATCTATATCAGAGGGTGGTGTGGACAGTACATCACTGGGGACGAGCTCCCTGCCATCCAGGACATCTATATCAGGCGGTGTGGACAGTACATCACTGGGGACGAGCTCCCTGCCATCCAGGACATCTATATCAGGCGGTGTGGACAGGACATCACTGGGGACGAGCTCCCTGCCATCCAGGACATCTATATCAGAGGGGAAAAAAGGTATTTAGTCAGCCACCAATTGTGCAAGTTCTCCCACTTAAAAAGATGAGAGGCCTGTAATTTTCATCATAGGTACACGTCAACTATGACAGAAAAAATGAGAAAAGAAAATCCAGAAAATCACATTGTAGGATTTTTAATGAATTTATTTGCAAATTATGGTGGAAAATAAGTATTTGGTCAATAACAAAAGTTTCTCAATACATTGTTATATACCCTTTGTTGGCAATGACACAGGTCAAACGTTTTCTGTAAGTCTTCACAAGGTTTTCACACACTGTTGCTGGTATTTTGGCCCATTCCTCCATGCAGATCTCCTCTAGAGCAGTGATGTTTTGGGGTTGTCGCTGGGCAACACGGACATTCAACTCCCTCCAAAGATTTTCTATGGGGTTGAGATCTGGAGACTGGCTAGGCCACTCCAGGACCTTGAAATGCTTCTTACGAAGCCACTCCTTCGTTGCCCGGGTGGTGTGTTTGGGATCATTGTCATGCTGAAAGACCCAGCCACGTTTCATCTTCAATGCCCTTGCTGATGGAAGGAGGTTTTCACTCAAAATCTCACGATACATGGCCCCATTCATTCTTTCCTTTACACGGATCAGTCGTCCTGGTCCCTTTGCAGAAAAACAGCACCAAAGCATGATGTTTCCACCCCCATGCTTCACAGTAGGTATGGTGTTCTTTGGATGCAACTCAGCATTCTTTGTCCTCCAAACACGATGAGTTGAGTTTTTACCAAAAAGTTCTATTTTGGTTTCATCTGACCATATGACATTCTCCCAATCCTCTTCTGGATCATCCAAATGCACTCTAGCAAACTTAACTTCAGACGGGCCTGGACATGTACTGGCTTAAGCAGGGGGACACGTCTGGCACTGCAGGATTTGAGTCCCTGGCGGCGTAGTGTATTACTGATGGTAGGCTTTGTTACTTTGGTCCCAGCTCTCTGCAGGTCATTCACTAGGTCCCCCCGTGTGGTTCTGGGATTTTTGCTCACCGTTCTTGTGATCATTTTGACCCCACGGGATGAGATCTTGCGTGGAGCCCCAGATCGAGGGAGATTATCAGTGGTCTTGTATGTCTTCCATTTCCTAATAATTGCTCCCACAGTTGATTTCTTCAAACCAAGCTGCTTACCTATTGCAGATTCAGTCTTCCCAGCCTGGTGCAGGTCTACAATTTTGTTTCTGGTGTCCTTTGACAGCTCTTTGGTCTTGGCCATAGTGGAGTTTGGAGTGTGACTGTTTGAGGTTGTGGACAGGTGTCTTTTATACTGATAACATAACAAGTTCAAACAGGTGCCATTAATACAGGTAACGAGTGGAGGACAGAGGAGCCTCTTAAAGAAGAAGTTACAGGTCTGTGAGAGCCAGAAATCTTGCTTGTTTGTAGGTGACCAAATACTTATTTTCCACCATAATTTGAAAATAAATTCATTAAAAATCCTACAATGTGATTTTCTGGATTTTTTTTCTCAATTTGTCTGTCATAGTTGATGTGTACCTATGATGAAAATGACAGGCCTCTCTCATCTTTTTAAGTGGGAGAACTTGCACAATTGGTGGCTGACTAAATACTTTTTTTCCCCACTGTATATCCTGTTGCCTAGTCACCTTACCCTTATACATGTCTACCTCCATCACTCCAGTATCCCTGCACATTGTTAATATGGTACAGGAACTGACCCTGTATATAGTCACCTGACCCCTATACATATCTACCTCCATCACTCCAGTATCCCTGCACATTGTTAATTTGGTACTGGAACTGACCCTGTATATAGTCACCTGACCCCTATACATATCTACCTCCATCACTCCAGTATCCCTGCACATTGTTAATATGGTACTGGAACTGACCCTGTATATAGTCACCTGACCCCTATACATACAGTGCATTCGGAAAGTATTCAGACCTCTTCACTTTTTCCACATTCTGTTATGTTACAGCCTTATTCTAAAATTGATTTTAAAAAATATATATATTATCACCATCTACACACAATACCCCATAATGACAAAGCAAAAACAGGTTTTTAGAAAAAAACAAAATGAAATATCACATTTACATAAGTATTCAGACCCTTTACTCAGTACTTTGTTGAAGCACCTTTGTCAGCGATTTCAGCCTTGAGTCTTCTTGGGTATGACGCTACAAGCTTGGCACACCTGTATTTGGGGAGTTTCTCCCATTCTTCTCTGCAGATCCTCTCAAGCTCTGTCAGGTTGGATGGGGAGCGTCGCTGCACAGCTATTTTCAGGTCTCTCCAGAGCTGTTAGATCGGGTTCAAGTCCGGGCTCTGGCTGGGCCACTCAAGGACATTAAGAGATTTGTCCCGAAGCCACTCCTGCGTTGTCTTGGCTGTGTGCTTAGGGTCGTTGTCCTGTTGGAAGGTGAACCTTCGCCCCAGTCTGAGGTCCTGAGCGCTCTGGAGCAGGTTTTCATCAAGGATCTCTCTGTACTTTGCTCCATTCATCTTTCCCTCGATCCTGACTAGTCTCCCAGTCCCTGCCGCTGAAAAACATCCACACAGCATGATGCTGCCACCACCATGCTTCACCGTAGGGATGGTGCCTGGTTTCCTCCAGGTGTGACGCTTGGCATTCAGGTCAAAGAGTTAAATCTTGGTTTCATCAGACCAGAGAATCTTGTTTCTCATGGTCTGAGAGTCCTTTAGGTGCCTTTTGGCAAACTCCAAGTGGGCTGTCATGTGCCTTTTACTGAGGAGTGGCTTCTGTCTGGCCAATCTACCATAAAGGCCTGATTGGTGGAGTGCTGCAGAGATGGTTGTCCTTCTGGAAGGTTCTCCCATCTCCACAGAGGAACTCTGGAGCTCTGTCAGAGTGACCATCAGGTTCATGGTCACTTCCCTGACCAAGGCCCTTCTCCCCCGATTGCTCAGTTTGGCCGGGCGGCCAGCTCTAGGAAGAGTCTTGGTGGTTCCAAAACTTCTTCCATTTAAGAATGATGGAGGCCACTGTGTTCTTGGGGACCTTCAATGCTGCATTCATGTTTTTGGTACCCTTCCCCAGATCTGTGCTTCGACACAATCCTGTCTCGGAGCTCTACGGACAATTCCTTCGACCTCATGGCTTGGTTTTTGCTCTGGCAATGCACTGTCAACTGTGGGACCTTATATAGACAGCTGTGTGCCTTTCCATTTCCATTTCCATTTTAGTCATTTAGCAGACGCTCTTATCCAGAGCGACTTACAGTTAGTGAATACATATATATATATATATATTTTTTTTATACTGGCCCCCCGTGGGAAACGAACCCACAACCCTGGCGTTGCAAACGCCATGCTCTATCAACTGAGCTACATCCCTGCCGGCCATTCCCTCCCCTACCCTGGACCAATTGTGCGCCGCCCATGAGTCTCCCGGTCGCGGCCGGCTGCGACAGAGCCTGGATTCGAACCAGGATCTCTAGTGGCACAGTTAGCACTGCAATACAGTGCCTTAGACCACTGCGCCACTCAGGAGACAAATCATGTCCAATTGAATTTACCCCAGGTGGACTCCAATCAGCAGTAGAAACATCAAGGATGATCAATGGCAACAGGATGCACCTGAGCTCAATTTCGAGTCTCATAGCTCCTGAGTGGCGCAGTATTGATAGAGCATGGCGTTTGCAATGCCAGGGTTGTGGGTTCGATTCCCACGGGGGGCCAGTATGGAAAAAAATCATACAAAATATGTATTCACTAACTGTGTAAGTGTAAGCAAATGGTCTAAAAATCAGTTTTGTTTATACATTTGCAAAAATTTCAAAAAAACTGTTTTCGCTGTCTCATTATGGGCTATTGTGTGTAGATTGATGAGGAAAAAACTGTTTTCGCTGTCTCATTATGGGCTATTGTGTGTAGATTGATGAGGAAAAAACTGTATTTAATACATTTTAGAATAAGCCTGTAACGTACCAAAATGTGTAAAATGGGAAGGAGTCTGAATACTTTCCCAATGCACTGTATCTATAGGTTGGCTCGTCATTGTTGGTAATCAGGCCTACTACGGTTGTGTCGTCTGCAAACTTGATGATTGAGTTGGAGGCGTGCGTGGCCACGCAGTCATGGGTGAACAGGGAGTACAGTACTGTATGCTTAAAAAAAATGAATTTGTCAATTGATTAACAATCAATTAAATGAATGGATAATAATCAATTGATCCACTCTCATGATGGATATATGGTGTTAGTTTTAATAAAACATTAGAAAAAAAGATAAGAGATCATAACATGACAGCAATATGACATTTAGAACACTGTACGTCCCAGAAAGTCTTTTCAACGTCTTGTGCTCACTGGGATGTTAACGTCTTTTCAACGTCTTGTGCTCACTGGGATGTAAAGTCTTTTCAACATCTTGTGCTCACTGGGATGTTTGGAAAGAACGTCTAGCTAATCCTATATAAAAACAAATAAACATTCAGAAGAAATATAACAATATTACATGTGTTGTTCCAGTAAATAGATGTTATGTTGTCGTATACTTTACCCCCAACTCTGCATTGGAGGGTTTTGGAATGTAATCCATCATGCCATATGGAATCAAAAGCATTCCGAAAATCAACAAAACATGCAAATACTTTTCCCCTCTCTCTCTCTCTCTCTCTCTCTCTCTCTCTCTCTCTCTCTCTCTCTCTCTCTCTCTCTCTCTCTCTCTCTCTCTCTCTCTCTCTCTCTCTCTCTCTCTCTCTCTCTCTCTCTCTCTCTCTCTCTCTCTCTCTCTCTCTCTCTCTCTCTCTCTCTCTCTCTCTCTCTCTCTCTCTCTCTCTCTCTCTCTCTCTCTCTCTCTCTCTCTCTCTCTCTCTCTCTCTCTCTCTCTCTCTCTCTCTCTCTCTCTCTCTCCCTCTCTCCCTCTCTCCCTCTCCCCCTCTCCCCCTCTCTCTCTCTCTCTCTCTCTGTCTCTCTCTCTCCCTCTGACCCTCTCTCCCTCTCCCTCTCTCTCTCCCCCTCTGACTCTCTCTCTCCCTCTCTCTCCCTCTCTCTCCCTCTCTCTCTCTCCCTCTCTCTCCCTCTCTCTCTCCCCCTCTGACTCTCTCTCTCTCTCCCTCTCTCTCTCTCTCTCCCCCTCTGACTCTCTCTCTCTCTCCCTCTCTCTCTCTCTCCCCCTCTGACTCTCTCTCTCTCTCTCTCCCTCTCTCTCTCTCTCTCTCTCTCTCCCTCTCTCTCTCTCTCTCCCTCTGACCCTCTCTCTCTCCCTCTCCGAACCGCTCTCTCTGTGGTCTTTTAACATACTGCATGCTTAAAAAATAATGATGGATATATGGTGTTAATTTTAATAAAACAAATAAACAGAAAAAAGATAAGAGATCATAACATGACATCATAACATTTAGAACACACAGGAACATCCCAGTGAGCGCAAGACGTTAATAAGACGTATTTTCAACCAAGAAACACGTATTTCAACGTCTTGTGGTCACTGGGGATGTTTGGAAAGAGCACTTAGCTCCTATATAAAAACAAATCAAAGATTCAAATGAAAATATAACAAAGACACAATTAAAAACAATGTGACATTTGGACATGTCATGGAAATCAATGGTCAGTTAGTTCAACTAACCAGTTAATAACTAAGTAATGTTCAGTTATGTTCAACTAACCAGTTAATAACTAAGTAATGTTCAGTTATGTTCAACTAACCAGTTAATAACTAAGTAATGTTCAGTTATGTTCAACTAACCAGTTAATAACTAAGTAATGTTCAGTTATGTTCAGTGTCCTATTCTGAAATGGTGGGGGCTGTATCTTCAGACATAAGCGATTAAGATGTGCAGGTTCAGGCCTAGTGAAAGTCGACACCCTTTACACAGTCGGAACCGCTCGCTCTCCCTCTCTGACCCGCTCTCTACACAGTCGGAACCGCTCGCTCTCCCTCTCTGACCCGCTCTCTACACCCCTTTACACAGTCGGAACCGCTCGCTCTCCCTCTCTGACCCGCTCTCTACACCCCTTACACAGTCGGAACCGCTCGCTCTCCCTCTCTGACCCGCTCTCTACACCCCTTTACACAGTCGGAACCGCTCGCTCTCCCTCTCTGACCCGCTCTCTACACCCCTTTACACAGTCGGAACCGCTTGCTCTCCCTCTCTGACCCGCTCTCTACACCCCTTTACACAGTCGGAAACCGCTCGCTCTCCCTCTCTGACCCGCTCTCTACACCCCTTACACAGTCGGAACCGCTCGCTCTCCCTCTCTGACCCGCTCTCTACCCCCCCTTTACACAGTCGGAACCGCTCGCTCTCCCTCTCTGACCCGCTCTCTACACCCCTTACACAGTCGGAACCGCTCGCTCTCCCTCTCTGATCCGCTCTCTACACCCCTTACACAGTCGGAACCGCTCGCTCTCCCTCTCTGACCCCGCTCTCTACACCCCTTACACAGTCGGAACCGCTCGCTCTCCCTCTCTGACCCGCTCTCTACACCCCTTACACAGTCGGAACCGCTCGCTCTCCCTCTCTGACCCGCTCTCTACACCCCTTTACACAGTCGGAACCGCTCGCTCTCCCTCTCTGACCCGCTCTCTACACCCCTTACACAGTCGGAACCGCTCGCTCTCCCTCTCTGACCCGCTCTCTACACCCCTTTACACAGTCGGAACCGCTCGCTCTCCCTCTCTGACCCGCTCTCTACACCCCTTACACAGTCGGAACCGCTCGCTCTCCCTCTCTGACCCGCTCTCTACACCCCTTTACACAGTCGGAACCGCTCGCTCTCCCTCTCTGACCCGCTCTCTACACCCCTTACACAGTCGGAACCGCTCGCTCTCCCTCTCTGACCCGCTCTCTACACCCTTTACACAGTCGGAACCGCTCGCTCTCCCTCTCTGACCCGCTCTCTACACCCTTTACACAGTCGGAACCGCTCGCTCTCCCTCTCTGACCCGCTCTCTACACCCTTTACACAGTCGGAACCCGCTCGCTCTCCCTCTCTGACCCGCTCTCTACACCCCTTACACAGTCGGAACCGCTCGCTCTCCCTCTCTGACCCGCTCTCTACACCCCTTACACAGTCGGAACCGCTCGCTCTCCCTCTCTGACCCGCTCTCTACACCCCTTTACACAGTCGGAACCGCTCGCTCTCCCTCTCTGACCCGCTCTCTACACCCTTTACACAGTCGGAACCGCTCGCTCTCCCTCTCTGACCCGCTCTCTACACCCCTTACCGCTCGCTCTCCCTCTCTGACCCGCTCTCTACACCCTTTACACAGTCGGAACCGCTCGCTCTCCCTCTCTGACCCGCTCTCTACACCCTTTACACAGTCGGAACCGCTCGCTCTCCCTCTCTGACCCGCTCTCTACACCCCCTTTACACAGTCGGAACCGCTCGCTCTCCCTCTCTGACCCGCTCTCTACACCCCTTACACAGTCGGAACCGCTCGCTCTCCCTCTCTGACCCGCTCTCTACACCCCTTACACAGTCGGAACCGCTCGCTCTCCCTCTCTGACCCGCTCTCTACACCCTTTACACAGTCGGAACCGCTCGCTCTCCCTCTCTGACCCGCTCTCTACACCCTTTACACAGTCGGAACCGCTCGCTCTCCCTCTCTGACCCGCTCTCTACACCCCTTACCGCTCGCTCTCCCTCTCTGACCCGCTCTCTACACCCTTTACACAGTCGGAACCGCTCGCTCTCCCTCTCTGACCCGCTCTCTACACCCTTTACACAGTCGGAACCGCTCGCTCTCCCTCTCTGACCCGCTCTCTACACCCCCTTTACACAGTCGGAACCGCTCGCTCTCCCTCTCTGACCCGCTCTCTACACCCCTTACACAGTCGGAACCCGCTCGCTCTCTCTGACCCGCTCTCTACACCCCTTACACAGTCGGAAACCGCTCGCTCTCCCTCTCTGACCCGCTCTCTACACCCTTTACACAGTCGGAACCGCTCGCTCTCCCTCTCTGACCCGCTCTCTACACCCTTTACACAGTCTTCACATTTTTGCCGCCTTAAAATAACATCCAGTTGAAAGTCGGAAGTTTACATACACCTTAGCCAAATACATGCTGTTGTTCTGGGATTGATTTGCACTTTTCGAAACCAATGTACATTCATCTCTAGGAGACAGAACGCGTCTCCTTCCTGAGCGGTATGACGGCTGCGTGGTCCCTTGGTGTTTATACTTGCGTACTATTGTTTGTACAGATGAACGTGGTACCTTCTGGCATTTGGAAATTGCTCCCAAAGATGAACTAGACTTGTGGAGGTCTACAATATTTTTTCTGAGGTCTTGGCTGATTTCTTTAGATTTTCCCATGATGTCAAGCAAAGAAGCACTGAGTTTGAGGTAGGCCTTGAAATACATCCACAGGTACACCTCAAATTGACTCAAATGATGTAAATTAGCCTATCAGAAGCTTCTAAAGCCGTGACATAATTTTCTGGAATTTTCCAAGCTGTTTAAAGGCACAGTCAACTTAGTGTATGTAAACTTCTGACCCACTGGAATTGTGATACAGTGAATTATAAATTAAATAATCT
Organism: Coregonus ussuriensis; assembly: GCA_031479575.1. Classification (NCBI taxonomy): domain Eukaryota; kingdom Metazoa; phylum Chordata; class Actinopteri; order Salmoniformes; family Salmonidae; genus Coregonus; species Coregonus ussuriensis. The sequence continues at coordinate 16,974,456 of CM062510.1, read as the reverse complement.
GTCTGTAATCAATTGTTGGAAAAATTACTTGTGTCACGCACAAAGTAGATGTCCTAACCCACTTGCCAAAACTATAGTTTGTTAACAAGAAATTTGTGGAGTGGTTGAAAAAACGAGTTTTAATGACTCCAACCTAAGAGGATGTAAACCTCCGACTTCAACTGTACATTCCTGCAGATCTACACATTGTTTAGTTTTTTAAATGAAAAAAATCTAATTTGATTGAAGTCTCCACCCCCCTTAGCTAATACTTGGCACCTTTGGCACCATTACAACCATACATCATTTGGCAGCCATTGCATTTTACATTTTAGTCATTTAGCAGACGCTCTTATCCAGAGCGACTTACAGTCAGTGAGTGCATACATTTTTCATACTGGCCCCCCCCCCCCCCCCCCCCCCCCCCCCCCCCCGTGGGAAACGAACCCACAACCCTGGTGCTGCAAACGCCACGCTCTACCCAACTGAGCTACACGGGACTCAACCATACATCATTTTGAATAATATTCTACCAACCTCGCACAACTCATATATTCATTGTTTTTGTTGACAGTTGCTCTAGCAACAGTACATTTGGGAAATGATGGACAGCCTTGTTATTTAAACCTTGTCTCTGATTTTCAGGCAGATTTAAGTCATGACTGAGACTGGACCATTCAGGAACATTCTGGAAAATAAAGACTCCATCCCAGGGTCTCTGGATATTCTGTGCTTCTGAAGAGGGATGGGGAAGGGTGGTTGTTTTGGGGAAAATGGCGTATACTCTCAGCCAATCCAGCCAGCAGCAAACAGGTCATCGGGCTGCTGTCATACCTACCTACTTTTCCAACATGAAACTTCCTCAGGCTTTTGGAGAGCAACGTCAGTGAAAACCTGGAGCCACCTGGCTACATGATATTAGAAACTCATTCTTATGTTAAATACAGCAACATCTGTGGAATGCTTCTAGGGTCTCCAACTAAATCAACACGCATTCAATTCATTGTCCTGATGCTCCTTCTATAAATGTTTGATAATTTACAAAGCAGTCAAAAGTGGTAGGATTTTTAAAATACTGTAAAGTGAAACAAGTTGAACACACTACAACATCAACAGTTATCACAAAAAAGATAATTCCACACTCTGTGTTCTACTACCCAGGTCTGGTGTTGGAGATCATTCCACACTCTGTGTTCTACTACCCAGGTCTGGTGTTGGAGGTCATTCCACACTCTGTGTTCTACTACCCAGGTCTGGTGTTGGAGATCATTCCACACTCTGTGTTCTACTACCCCAGGTCTGGTGTTGGAGATCATTCCACACTCTGTGTTCTACTACCCAGGTCTGGGTGTTGGAGATCATTCTACACTCTGTGTTCTACTACCCAGGTCTGGTGATGGAGATCATTCCACACTCTGTGTTCTACTACCCAGGTCTGGTGATGGAGATCATTCTACACTCTGTGGCTCTCCTGCGTGTATTTTCTTGTGTTTTGCCAGGGAGTCTGATCGAATGAAGCTCTTCCCACACTGATCACAGCTGTAAGGTTTCTCTCCTGTGTGGGTTCTCTGGTGTCTTCTCAGGTCGCTCGAGGAAGTAAAGCTCATTCCACAGTCGGAGCAGTGGTATGGTTTCTCACCTGTGTGGATTCGTTTGTGGGTAGCCAGGGCTGTCCAGGTGGCAAAACTATCCTCACATACATCACAGCTGTACGGCTTTTCTCCAGTGTGTGTTCTCTTGTGTACGGTCAGGTTTCCTGGCAAAGCAAAGCTTTTCCCGCATTGATCGCAGCTATAAGGCTGCTCTCCCGTGTGTGTTCTCTGGTGGACAGTCAGGTGTGCCGACTGAGTGAATCTCTTCCCACATTGGTCACAGCTGTAAGGTTTCTCTCCCGTGTGCGTTCTCTGGTGAACTATCAGGTTTGTTGCTGCAGCAAAGCTCTTCCCACATTGATCACAGCTGTAAGTCCTCTCCGTGTGTACTCGCTGGTGCATAGTCAGTTTGTCTAACCCAGCAAAACTCAACCCACAGTCTGAGCAGTGGTATAGTTTCTCTCCGGTGTGGATTCTCTGGTGTGATATCAGTCCGTTTGAGGTAGTAAAACTCATCCCACAGTCTGAGCAGTGGTATGGTTTCACTCCAGTGTGGTCTCTCTGGTGAACTATCAGGTTCCTTGCGGCAGCAAAGCTCTTCCCACACTGATCTCCTGCGTGTGTTCTCTGGTGTGATATCAGTCCACCCGAGGTGGTAAAACTCATTCTACAGTCAGAGCAGTGGTAAGGCTTCTCACCTGTGTGTGTTCTCTGGTGAATTGTCAGGTTGCCCGACTGAGCAAAGCTCTTCCCACATCGATCACAACTGAAAGGCTTTTCTCCCGTGTGTGTTCTCCGATGAGATGTCATCTGGCTTAGTGTGGTAAAACTCCTTCCACAGTCGGAGCAGCTATAAGGTTTCTCTCCTGTGTGGATTCTACGGTGTATTTTAAGATCTGATGAAGAGGTGAAACTCTTCCCACAGTCAGAGCAGTGGTGAGTTTTATTCCCTGTGGGTCTCTGCTGGTGTTTCTTGAGGTGTTCTGATGTGGAGGGACTCTTCTCTGCCTCGTCAGCATCATGATGTTGTTGAGGCTCCCCAGAAGATCCACGATAGTCACGTCCCTCTCCTGTGTGAACAACAAAGTCAGACAGACAGTTAAAGGCCCACAATAACAGAAATCCACAGTTTTTTTGAGGTAAAAGTTGATGCCCAGAGCTTACCCCATGATGTTGTACAACAATTGACGTCTGTAATGAATGTTTAAATGCTTTTACAAACTTTTTTGACAATTGTCTTAAAACGACAGTCAAGTGAACAACAATAGCCTTATTTAGTCTTATTCTTTTCTCATTAGTATTATAGTGGATGATTCTAGGCTAGAAATACAGAGTGGCGCAGTGGTCTTAGACACTGCATCGCAGTGCTAGCTGTGCCACTAGAGATCCTGGTTCGAATCCAGGCTCTGTCGTAGCCGGCCGCGACCGGGAGACCCATGGGGCGGCGCACAATTGGCCCAGGGTAGGGGAGGGAATGGCCGGCAGGGATGTGTAGCTCAGTTGGTAGAGCATGGCGTTTGCAACGCCAGGGTTGTGGGTTCGATTCCCACGGGGGGCCAGTATGAAAAATGTATGCACTCACTAACTGTAAGTCGCTCTGGATAAGAGCGTCTGCTAAATTACTAAAATGTAAATAAGTTATGACAGTCACTTGATTTTCAGCTACAGTCCTTTTCAAGCTATTCCACAGTGAAACGTGTTCTATCAGCTGATTGGTGGGCTCATGACCTTCGTGACCTCAGGGTCATCAGAAGGGATGGGGCTCAGGCCACTGAGACTCCGCCCTCAACAGGAAGTCTGGACCTTTGAATCCACCTCTTGGATTTCAGGAAAGATTTTACAGTCACGTGACGCATCATGTTTCAGTCACCTGTTTGCCACAAATTTATGGAACCTTTGTTGAGCAACACAGATGTGCTCGCAGTCCAGAATTCTTTTTTTCCCCCAGCTGAATCTGAAGCTCTGATTTTAACATTGTATCAACACGTGCTGCAAAAACTGCTGCTGCAAGCTCTATTCGAGGGATGCCCACTTGCTTTTGCGGGGCTGCTCTCAGCCCTGCCCATGATGAACGTGACATGAGGATTGTCTGGGGTGTTCCTTTGCAGTAGATAGTTTCACAACACGATATCCTACCTCACTAGGCATCACAGAAATGGTGCAGCTGTGCAGATGATCACCTTCCCAACGTCACTTGGTTTTAATGCATCTGTTGACATGAAAACCAGTCAGTTGGTCGAGATCTGCCATTTCTTCCACTGTTGATCAAAAGACACCTGGCATTTCCTCATCCCCAGCCACATTTGGATTTATATTCTCACATCTCTAACACGAACTGGGCAATGGTCTCTAATGTCTTGGGGGAAGACACCAGTAGAAACATATTTCTCTGGTGTATTCGTTAAGATCAGATCAGTCCTCCATTGTCAGGATGAAAGGTGGAATCCTAGAGGGTCGTGCACTGAGCAGACAACACATAGTAGACCTCTTCTAGTGTCTGGTCTGTTCTTCAGGACTGTTCTGAATGAAAAGCCTCCACATCTCACTGGACTCCCAGAGCCAAATAGTAGACCTCTTCTAGTGTCTGGTCTGTTCTTCATGACTGTTCTGAATGAAAAGCCTCCACATCCCACTGGACTCCCAGAGCCTTTTTTCCACAGGTACGTTTTCTCTGTCCAGGTCGACCTCTTTCACCTCTGCAGTTAATGAAGCCAGGACCGCACAGCTGGTACTGATCCACTTGGTCAGTGTGAAGCCTCCCTCTGAGCAGAGCAGCTCTGAGGTCTCTGACCAGGGTGATGGCTTCACTTTCTGTGGGAATGGATTTTCAAACAAATCAACATAAAAAAGCTCCTTCTAAAATGGTAGAGGGCCTTCTCGTCGTACTTGCCAATGGAATCTTCAGCGGTTTTCTTTTAAGTGCACCGCTGGGAGATGAACCGGCAGAGAATAGATGGGCTTTCATCCTGATGACATCACCACAGGAAACGCAGGAAGTCAAACGTCCTGACCTCTGACCTGATAGAGCATGCCCTCAGTGTCGGCCGAAACCTCAGAAGAACACCAAGCAGGGCGGCAGGTAGCTTAGTGGGTAAGAGCATTGTGCCAGTACCCGAAAGGTCGCTGGTTCTAATCCCCGAGCCGACTAGGTGAAAAATCTGTCGATGTGCCCTTGAGCAAGGCACTTAACCCTAATTGCTCCTGTAAGTCGTTCTGGATAAGAGCATCTGCTAAATGACTAAAATGTAAATGTGTTGGATATGTCTGGGTCTTGCAGAGCTCGTTGTTGAAAGCCCTTGACTGAAGCAGTAACAGTCAGAAACCACACGGATAGTCTTTATTTTGTGGTAGACAGCGTGATGCGGAATGTGCCACACTCGCCCCTTCATCGCAAAGCAGCTGCTTTTCCTGGTACCTTTTCAGCGTGACCTTTCTGTACGACCTCATTCATAAAACCTTTGTAGTCCTCAAAATAACTCTTTGTCCTTGAACTTTTCCTTAAGGGCTCGCTGCTCTGCTACGTGGCGATTCTGTGACACATTCTGCTTCCAAAAAGGCAGTTGAAGGTGGTAGTATCCATCCTTCAGTGAAGCAGAGTCTCACGCTGATCTTGAGGAACTGTTGGTCTTCAAACAGATAACTCGCTTCATGTTGACACTGCTCTGGGAAAATCTTGATTGTATTGCTTGACAAGGAGATCTTCAATGTTTGCAATACAGATACAATTTCATGTCATGCACTGGTCTTCCACGTCCATCTACCCCCCGTTGGGTGGACCATTGACCACTGGTCTTCCACGTCCATCTACCCCCTGTTGGGTGGACCATTGACCACTGGTCTTCCACGTCCATCTACCCCCCGTTGGGTGGACCATTGACCACTGGTCTTCCACGTCCATCTACCCCCCGTTGGGTGGACCATTGACCACTGGTCTTCCACGTCCATCTACCCCCCGTTGGGTGGACCATTGACCACTGGTCTTCCACGTCCATCTACCCCCTGTTGGGTGGACCATTGACCACTGGTCTTCCACGTCCATCTACCCCCCGTTGGGTGGACCATTGACCACTGGTCTTCCACGTCCATCTACCCCCCGTTGGGTGGACCATTGACCACTGGTCTTCCACGTCCATCTACCCCCCGTTGGGTGGACCATTGACCACTGGTCTTCCACGTCCATCTACCCCCCGTTGGGTGGACCATTGACCACTGGTCTTCCACGTCCATCTACCCCCCGTTGGGTGGACCATTGACCACTGGTCTTCCACGTCCATCTACCCCCCGTTGGGTGGACCATTGACCACTGGTCTTCCACGTCCATCTACCCCCCGTTGGGTGGACCATTGACCACTGGTCTTCCACGTCCATCTACCCCCCGTTGGGTGGACCATTGACCACTGGTCTTCCACGTCCATCTACCCCCCGTTGGGTGGACCATTGACCACTGGTCTTCCACGTCCATCTACCCCCCGTTGGGTGGACCATTGACCACTGGTCTTCCACGTCCATCTACCCCCCGTTGGGTGGACCATTGACCACTGGTCTTCCACGTCCATCTACCCCCCGTTGGGTGGACCATTGACCACCCACATCCAAGGAGAGTCTTTACCGCAAATGGACCATTACCTTGGACTGTTAATGACCGTCCACGGTTCCAGTGCCTTTGGGGGCGTTGACTCCCAATAAGCAGTCCAACATCTGCATCAATACTGGCCAACCTCACTTCATTGAGATAAGGCCATTCCTTGATGTTTATATGTGAGGGGATGTTTTCTTTGGTGACTGGAATCTCTCTCCGAGTGTACACCTCTGGCAGCTATAATAATGTGGTGTCCTTTGAATGTTTTGGTACCTACTGAAGAGCTCTTCTTTGTCTACACCCATTCAGCATCGTTCACACCCTCTTAAGCTTTAGCCCCACCCATCTCATTTCGCTCTCGGAGCGTTCAGAGCGCACACTTGACGCTCTTGGCCGATGAGTAGGGTTGATCCGAGCATTCTGACCTCACATCCGGCAGTCAAGCACCCAAGCTAACTGGCTAACGTTGGCTAGCTTGCTAGCTACTTCCAGACACAAAATTGGGATTATGGTTCATTGTTTACCTCTGGATAACATGAAAACAGCCTAACCAGCTCTGCTAGGGTGAGTAAAATGGTCAGTGGGGTGTTCTCTCATTTAGTGGGGTCTTCTCTCATTTAATGGGAGAACACACCACTGACCATTTTACTCACCCTAGCAGAGCTGGTTAGGCTGTTTTCATGTTATCCAGAGCGTTGGTGACTAACTGTGCTGCTGGCAACAATTTAATTACGCTTTTTTTGCCGACGTTTACTGACATCGGCCATATTCAACGGGTGTTGTGCGTTTGTAAATTCATCAGTTATTCTGCGCTCTGGCATACTCAGACTGAATATACGAACGCATCCGAAAAGGTTACTTGCATAGTGGAGTCTTGTTAAGACATGTAGCTAGCTAGGTGAACAATGAACCATAATTCCAACTCATGACGTTACTACCCTGCATGAATCTGCAGGTAGCTAACCAACCAGGTTCAATGTTAGCTAGCTAACATTAGGCTATAACTAGCCAAGCAAATGGCTCTGAGATACGAATAATAAGATCATACACGTAACGTTAGCTAGTGAGCCAGCCAGCTAACATTAGCTAGCTAGTTAAACAATGAACCATAATCCCAACTCATGACTTTACTACCCTGCATGAATCTGCAGGTAGCTAACCAACCAGGTTCAATGTTAGCAAGCAAATGCTCTGAGATACGAATAATAAGATCATACACGTAACGTTAGCTAGCGAGCCAGCCAGCTAACATTAGCTAGCTAGTTAAACAATGAACCATAATCCCAACTCATGACTTTACTACCCTGCATGAATCTGCAGGTAGCTAACCAACCAGGTTCAATGTTAGCAAGCAAATGCTCTGAGATACGAATAATAAGATCATACACGTAACGTTAGCTAGCGAGCCAGCCAGCTAATGTTAGCTAGCTAGCTTACAGTACACTTTAACTTGAAATGAAACCACTTTCTGTCAAAATTAGAAACGTTTAATATCTGAAAATGTAGCTAGCTAGACTATCTTACCCGTATACATCATGGATGGACGCGTCTCCCTGTCACAGATGCCATGGTTGCCCTTAGTTTGAAGATGTAATCTGGAGATGTTGTATCCATCTCTTTAACTATCATACTCTAATTCCACTGATTTCAAAACTCGATCCTCCAGAAAGTGGAGAGCAACACTTATACAGCTCCACTACAAGATACATTTTTTGAAAAAGCTGCGTTAGACAGGATTACCTACACACACTGACCAGCTCAAATAGACAGAAGCGTACTATATGGCAGACCAATCCGAACTGCTCTCTCGGCATGTCCAGCCCACTCATTATCTCAGCCGATCATGGCTAGCGGGAAGGTTGTTGTCTTTTTCTGTGGCTAAACCAACTAGGCTCGTTATTGAACAATTTTATTTGTATTTACAGATGGCATACAAGTTTGTTATTAAGGCACATGAAAGTTCACATGTTCCAGAAGGCATTTCTGCCAAAAAGCGCATTTTTATTTAAAATAAAGTTTAAGTTCAAATGGCTCTTCTGTGAAGTAGTGACCCGCGACATACGCCTAGTTTCCTGAAACGAGTCACATATGTGGACACCCCTTCAAATGAGTGGATTCGGCTATTTCAGCCACACCCGTTGCTGACAGGTGTATAAAATCGAGCACACAGCCATGCAATCTCCATAGACAAACATTGGCAGTAGAATGGCCTTACTGAAGAGCTCAGCAACGTTCAACGTGGCACCGTCATAGGATGCCTCCTTTCCAACAAGTCAACTGTAAGTGCTGTTAAATGTGAAGTGGAAACATCTAGGAACAACAACGGCTCAGCCACAAAGTGGTAGGCCACACAAGCTCACAGAACAGGACCGCCGAGTGCTGAGTGCTAAAAATCATCTGTCCTCGGTTGCAACACTCAGTACCGAGTTCCAAGCTGCCTCTGGAAGCAACGTCAGCACAAGAACTGTTCGCCGGGAGCTTCATGAAATGGGTTTCCATGACTGAGCAGCCGCACACAAGCCTAAGATCACCATGCGCAATGCCAAGCGTCGTCTGGAGTGGTAGAAAGCTTGTCGCCATTGGACTCTGGAGCAGAGGAAACGTGTTCTCTGGAGTGATTAATCACGCTTCACCCTCTGGCAGGCCGACTGACGAATCTGGGTTTGGCAGATGCCAGGAAAACGCTACCTGCCCAAATGCAAGTGCCAATTGTAAAGTTTGGTGGAGGAGGAATAATGGTCTGGGGTTGTTTTTCATGGTTCGGGCCCCTTAGTTCCAGTGAAGGGAAATCTTAACGCTACAGCATGCAAAGACATTCTAGACGATTCTGTGCTTCCAACTTTGTGGAAACAGTTTGAGGAAGGCCCTTCCTGTTTCAGCATGACAATGCCCCCGTGCACAACGCGAGGTCCATACAGAAATGGTTTGTCGAGATCGGTGTGAAAGAACTACACTGGCCTGCACAGAGCCCTGACCTTAACCCCATTGAGCCCTAATCGCCCAGCATCAGTCGCCGCAGAAATGTTCCAACATCTAGTGGAAAGCCTTCCCAGAAGAGTGGAGGCTGTTATAGCAGCAAAGGGGGGACCAACACCATATTAATGCCCATGATTTTGGAATGAGACGTTCGATGAGCGGGCGTCCACATACTTTTGGTCATCTAGAGATAACAGTTTCCAAGATGGCGAAGTAGTGCAGTCCTGTTTCTGTCGTGTGTCTGTAAATACCCTGTTTTTTTGTATTTTTCGTACATATTTCCCTATCAGACTTTTCATCCTTCTACAAAATATACTTTCCTGCAACCCGCCTCACTCAATGTGGAACGGATTCTATTTTTGACTTACCTTTATCTAGAATCTAGAATCTCCAGTTGAAACTAGCTAGCCAGCTAACTAGCTACTTGCTATTAGCCACAGCTAGCAGTGTTTCACCCAGAACATTGGATTTTTTTCCGCTGGATTAATTTTAATCACTGGACATTGATCACCGGATATTCGGCCAGTCTGCACAGCGCGTTATCGACCCAGAACATATCAGTTTTTCCGCCGGAATCACTGAATCACTGGACCTTTAACTCCGGATTCATCGCTACCAGCTGGCTACAACAAAACGGACGCTGTGGTCTGGCTAATCATCCTGAGCTAGGCCCATCTCCCGGCTATCTACCTCTCTGTCAACCGGACGGGACCACCTAGTGTTGACACGGAGCCCCGCCGATCCTACACGACTGGTCTGCCGACGAAATCGTCTGATGTGGTTACGACGTTAACCACGAAGATTCCATCCATCGGCTAGCCCTGGCCCGCTAGCACACGCTATCCGTGGCCTCTTACTCACAAGTGCTTCACCACCGGACATTATGATAACTCAGCTATACAGCTGATATCTGCTGGACTGTTCCTTTTTACGGTACTACATCCTGTTTATGTTTAGCCTCAGCCCAAACATGGTTAGTTTATTGTTGTTTCGGTTATTTCTAATTGTACTATATCACTGTAGACCCCCCAGCCTAGCTAAACCTGCCTTAGATAGCTCCTTTGTCCCTCCCCCCATACACTCAGAGACCGACTCAATTGATGCCTCTAGAGATACTATCTCTTTCATTGTTACCCAACGCTTAGGTTTACCTCCACTTTACTCATATCCTTCCATATCCTTGTCTGTACATAATGCCCTGAATCTTTTCTACAACGCCTGGAAATCTGCCCCCTTTATTCTATGTACCCAACGCACTAGAAGACCAGTTCTTAAAGCCTTTAGCCGTATCCTTATTCTAGTCCTCCTCTGTTCCTCTGGTGATGTAGAGGCTAACCCAGGCCCTGCAGCCCTCAGTATCACTCCTACTCCCCAGGCGCTATCATTTGATGACTTCTGTAATCGCAAAAGTCTTGGTTTCTTGCACATAAATATCAAAAGTCTACTTCCTAAGTTTGAGTTATTCACTGCGTTAGCACACTCTGCCAACCCTGATGTTCTAGCAGTGTCTGAATCCTGGCTCAGGAAGGCCACCAAAAATTCTGAAATTTCCATCCCCAACTATAACATTTTCCGTCTAGATAGAACTGCCAAAGGGGGTGGAGTTGCAATCTACTGTAGAGATAGCCTGCAGAGCTCCATCATACTATCCAGGTCTGTGCCCAAACAGTTTGAGCTTCTACTTCTAAAAATCCACCTTTCCAGAAATAAGTCTCTCACTGTTGCCGCTTGCTACAGACCCCCCTCAGCCCCCAGCTGTGCCCTGGACACCATATGTGAATTGATTGCCCCCCATTTATCCTCAGAGTTTGTACTGCTTGGTGACCTAAATTGGGATATGCTTAATACCCCAGCCATCCTACAATCCAAGCTAGATGCCCTCAACCTCACGCAAATTATCAACGAACCTACCAGGTACAACCCTAAATCTGTAAACATGGGTACCCTCATAGATATCATCCTGACTAACATACCCTCTAAATACACCTCAGCTGTCTTCAACCAGGATCTCAGCGATCACTGCCTTATTGCCTGCGTCCGTAACGGGTCCGCGGTCAAACGACCACCCCTCATCACTGTCAAACGCTCCCTAAAACACTTTAGCGAGGAGGCCTTCCTAATTGACCTGGCCCAGGTATCCTGGATGGATATAGATCTCATTCCGTCAGTAGAGGATGCCTGGTTGTTCCTTAAAAGTAATTTCCTCTCAATCTTAAATAAACATGCCCCATTCAAAAAATACAGAACTAAGAACCGATATAGCCCCTGGTTCTCCTCAGACTTGACTGCCCTTGACCAGCACAAAAACATCCTGTGGCGTACAGCATTAGCATCAAATAGCCCCCGCGATATGCAACTTTTCAGGGAAGTTAGGAACCAATATACACAAGCAGTCAGGAAAGCAAAGGCTAACTTTTTCAAACAGAAATTTGCATCCTGTAGCACTAACTCCAAAAAGTTTTGGGACACTGTAAAGTCCATGGAGAATAAGAGCACTTCCTCCCAGCTGCCCACTGCACTGAGGCTAGGAAACACTATCACCACCGATAAATCTACAATAATCGAGAATTTCAACAAGCATTTTGCTACAGCTGGCCATGCTTTCCATCTGGCTACCACTAACCCGGCCACCAACTCTGCACCCTCTGCTGCAACTTGCCCATGCCCCCCCCGCTTCTCCTTCACACAAATTCAGACAGCTGATGTTTTGAAAGCGCTGCAAAATCTGGACCCCTACAAATCAGCTGGGCTAGACAATCTGGACCCATTCTTTCTAAAACTAGCCGCCGAAATTGTCGCAACCCCTATTACTAGTCTATTCAACCTCTCTTTCATAACGTCTGAGATCCCCAGAGATTGGAAAGCTGCCGCGGTCATCCCCCTCTTCAAAGGGGGTGACACTCTAGATCCAAACTGCTACAGACCTATATCCATCCTGCCCTGCCTTTCGAAAGTATTCGAAAGCCAAGTTAACAAACAGATCATCGACCATTTCGAATACCACCGTACCTTCTCCGCTATGCAATCCGGTTTCCGAGCTGGTCACGGGTGCACTTCAGCCACGCTCAAGGTCCTAAACGATATTATAACCGCGATTGATAATAGACAGTACTGTGCAGCCGTCTTCATCGACCTGGCCAAGGCTTTCGACTCTGTCAACCACCGCATTCTTATTGGCAGACTAAATAGCCTTGGTTTCTCAAATGACTGCCTCGCCTGGTTCACCAACTACTTCTCAGATAGAGTTCAGTGTGTCAAATCGGAGGGCCTGTTGTCTGGACCTATGGCAGTCTCTATGGGGGTGCCACAGGGTTCAATTCTTGGGCCGACACTTTTCTCTGTGTATATCAATGATGTCGCTCTTGCTGCTGGTGACTCTCAGATCCACCTCTACGCAGACGACACCATTTTGTATACATCTGGCCCTTCATTGGACACTGTGTTAACAAACCTCCAAACGAGCTTCAATGCCATACAACAATCCTTCAGTAGCCTTCAACTGCTCTTAAACACTAGTAAAACTAAATGCATGCTTTTCAATCGAACGCTGCTAGCACCCGCCCACCCGACTAGAATCACCACTCTCGACGGGTCTGACCTAGAGTATGTGGACAACTACAAATATCTAGGTGTCTGGTTAGACTGTAAACTCAACTTCCAGACTCACATAAAGAATCTCCAATCCAAAGTTAAATCTAGAATCGGCTTCCTATTTCGCAACAAAGCCTCCTTCACTCATGCTGCCAAACATGCCCTCGTAAAACTGACTATCCTACCGATCCTTGACTTCGGCGATGTCATTTACAAAATAGCCTCCAACACTCTACTCAGCAAATTGGATGTAGTCTATCACAGTGCCATCCGTTTTGTCTCCAAAGCCCCATACACTACCCACCACTGTGACCTGTACGCTCTTGTTGGCTGGTCCTCACTACATGTTCGTCGTCAAACCCACTGGCTCCAGGCCATCTATAAATCACTGCTAGGCAAATCCCCGCCTTATCTTAGCTCATTGGTCACCATAGCAACACCCACCCGTAGTCTGCGCTCCAGCGGGTATATCTCACTGGTCATCCCCAAAGCCAACACCTCCTTTGGCCGCAATTCCTTCCAGTTCTCTGCTGCCAATGACTGGAACAAATTGCAAAAATCTCTGAAGCTGGAGACGCTTATCTCCCTCACTAACTTTAAGCATCAGTTGTTTTTTTGTACCCCAGTATCTCTATTTGCACATAATCTCTTGCACATCTAGCATTCCAGTGTTAATACTATTGTAATTATTCTGCACTATAGCCTATTTATTGCCTTACCTCCATAACTTGCTACATTTGCACACACTGTATATATATTTTCTGTTGTATTTCTGACTTTATGTTTTTTACCCCATATGTAACTCTGTGTTGTTTTTATTGCACTACTTTGCTTTATCTTGGCCAGGTCGCAGTTGTAAATGAGAACCTGTTCTCAACTGGCCTTACCTGGTTAAATAAAGGTGAAATAAATAAATAAAAAATAAAAGAAATAAAAAAATGTAGTGTACATCAAAACACAATAATGCTGAAGTAAACACTTAGATTTAGTTTGGGAGAAATTATTTTCTCATTTCTCTCCCTCATGAGGAATGAGGATAATGAAAGTTCACAGAAGTAACAGGTAAAGGTACCTAACAATTAGTTATAGTGTTTTTACTGAGATCAATATGGGTTTATGAATTAAAACTTGAAATTCTGTTACCAAATTGGTTAAAAAAAAAAAAGTTTCCCCTATCAGCCTCCAGGCCAATATCATTGTGAATAGGCTTAGAAGTTATTTCAAAGAGATAGCCAGCTGAAATAACACGGTGATTAAATGCATCAATGACGCCACTTTGAATTCATTTGTTGTGGCAGAGACGAGGAAGAACCCTCGGGGATTTGACATTCTTCCAGGATTTTGCCGGGTTCCCATTACAATCTGAAAGAGCGGTTACATAATAATCAGATGTAGCCTTTCTGATTTGTTTTACACAATGATTCCTCAGTTGCTTAAAAGCTTGCCAGTCCGGGCCTAAGCCTGTGTTCCTGGCCTTGACCCAAGCATCATCTCTGTTATGAATGACTTCTGATCATTCCGGAGAGTACCAGGCATTCCATCTACCTTTAACCCTTCATTAAACATTTTTTTTTTTAAATGTCATTTAGCAGATGCTCTTATCCAGAGCGACTTACAGGAGCAATTAGGGTTAAGTGCCTTGCTCAAGGGCACATCGACAGATTTTTCGGGGATTAGAACCAGCGACCTTTCGGGTTACTGGCACAACGCTCTTAACCACTAAGCTACCCGCCGCCCCAAGGGCGCATGATTATCCACAATAGTATTGAAGACATCTGCAAAAAAAGGCTCAAAGCTTAATCAGGTTCAGGGATAGCTGAGACACAATCAAGGTCACTAAAATAAAGATCATGTAAAAAAGCCACATTTGGATTTATATTCTCACATCTCTAACACGAACTGGGCAATGGTCTCTAATGTCTTGGGGGAAGACACCAGTAGAAACATATTTCTCTGGTGTATTCGTTAAGATAAGATCAATCAGAGTTGACTTTGAAGGATCTTTAGGGTTGGGCCTTGTAGTCTTAGTCACCAGCTGGGTTAGGTATCGTTCAGTACAGTAGAGTAGAGTGGAGTCCTTTACTGAACTGTGATCTACTGTGCTCTACTGTACTGTGATCTACTGTGATCTACTGTACTGAACTGTGATCTACTGTGCTCTACTGTACTGTGATCTACTGTGCTCTACTGTACTGTGATCTACTGTGATCTACTGTACTGAACTGTGATCTACTGCGATGTACTGAACTGTGATCTACTGTACTGAACTGTGATCTACTGCGATGTACTGAACTGTGATATACTGTGGTCTACTGTACTGTGATCTACTGTACTGATATAAAATATCCATATTTCTACCTTTGTGTACCTATTTAGGATACATCACCATGAAGAGAATGATATTCGTATCCATATCTGTGTAGTGCAGATTAGGGACCCATGATAAAACTCTGTTACCGCAATTCTACTACCGGGCGTAAATCCACTGACTGTAGTTCAATAACCAACAGAGATGTTTTCAAACTAAGAGTGTCATGTCATAGCTGACAACACATTCTTTCTGCAGACATCTTTGAATCTTGATCCGGAGCAGATATTTAACCCCTTACACTCGTGGAAATCGGCCTATATGGATTGGGCCAAATTGAAATGTTTCTAACAGAGGAAATGTAAACCATGACCATAGTAGCGATTGATAGAGAACAGTTTGGAGATGACGGGGAAATGATCAGACCGAAGGCAAGGACACAACAGGTCACCTGACACAAGACTGGATCCAGACATTACCACCGAAGGCGAGGACACAACAGGTCACCTGACACAAGACTGGATCCAGACATTACCACCGAAGGCGAGGACACAACAGGTCACCTGACACAAGACTGAATCCAGACGTTACCACCGAAGGCGAGGACACAACAGGTCACCTGACACAAGACTGAATCCAGACGTTACCACGGAAGGCGAGGACACAACAGGTCACCTGACACAAGACTGGATCCAGACATTACCACCGAAGGCGAGGACACAACAGGTCACCTGACACAAGACTGAATCCAGACATTACCACTGTTGATTTTATGTGCGTTTTACATTTACTGTACTTTCCACAGCTTTTTTTGTCAATAAGACTATTCACTGAAAGTTTTGAGTAGGTGCAACCTAAGAAGGGTTTGAGTCTAACTCGCGTCTCCAAACTGCAGCACAGTTTCTAAGTAATAAATCAAAAGCTAGAATCCTTTATTTGAAAACAATAACACAGTGACCACCCCACCACTGTTCTGGTAATAAACTGAGGGATGGGGCTGGAGAAATGTATCAAATTCATAGACAGACCTATGGATGCAAGGACTGGCCATCCATGACATCAACATGATAGTTTGAACCATGTTTTGAAACTATACAGTGTTTACATTTACATTGTTTCTAAACATTGGAGTAAAATTAGCTTCTATTTCGGGATCTGATGGGGTACGACAGTTGAACTAAGGTCATGAGGCATTTTAGAAGTTATATTCTTCAAGAAACAACGGCTATATATATATATAATTAATTAAAATGTCAAAACATGGACGTAGCAACCGCAGATTGCCCCTTTAACACCACACATCAGTTCAACAACTGCAGAGTTTGTGCCTCTGTTTTTAAGACAGTACTTACTAGTGTTAATCAGATCTCCTGTCTCCTCTTCCAATATGACAGTTATCTCTCCCTCTTTCTCCTCCTTCACTCTAAAAACTGCATCCTCCTCTTCCTCATCTTTCACTGTAACATCTTCCTCCTCTTTCACTCTGAACGCGTCTTCCTCTTCTTCCACTGTAACGTCTTTCTCTTCTTCTTTCACTGTAACTTCCATATTTTCTTCTTTCACGGTAACAGCTTCACCCTCTACGTGTTTTATTGCTGTGACATCCTCCTCTTCCTCCTCCTCTTTCACGACAACGTTCAGCCACAGACCCTCTTTCTCCGTCCAGCAGACCTCCTCTTCTTTAGCAGGAGGAGAGTAGCTTAGTGACCTCATGGTCGGGGATGTTAGCTAGCTAGGCTAGTGCTAACTTAACCAGCCAGCTAGCTGACCAATAACAACAACACCGTAAATATGAAATTAAATGGGATAACTAACTAGACGACAGAAGTGGGTTAATAAAACAAACAGTGACTAATATAAACCGAAAAACGGTGTAAAGAGCTTCAATATTTTGGGTTTTATTTAGTCTAGCAAGCTACCTAAGGTGGTTAAATCCATAGAATCAGTAGCAGCCGTGTTGCTGTTGAAGAAGCGTCCCGTCCACTACATTATACGTCACACTGGCAGCACCAAATGAAAGATCCACATCGCCATCTGCTGACTGGAGTGGGTAACGTTTATTTTAATTTCAGATCCAAAAAAAGTGAAATCACTTTCAATTACTGTTTTTCTTTTATTTCAAGAATAACATTTTATAACATTACAATATACAGTATAATAGTGATAATACATATATGAAGCCTACATATAGGGAACAATGATTTGATTAATGCAAATTCACATTCATTGAAACAATCCTGAAAAGGTTTAGGGTCACTACGTGTCCTGATAAGGGTCACTACGTGTCCTGATAAGGCTTAGGGTCACTACGTGTCCTGATAAGGCTTAGGGTAACTACGTGTCCTGATAAGGGTTAGGGTCACTACGTGTCCTGATAAGGTTTAGGGTCACTACGTGTCCTGATAAGGGTTAGGGTTAGGGTCACTACGTGTCCTGATAAGGGTTAGGGTTAGGGTCACTACGTGTCCTGATAAGAGTTAGGGTCACTACGTGTCCTGATAAGGGTTAGGGTTAGGGTCACTACGTGTCCTGATAAGGGTTAGGGTTAGGGTCACTACGTGTCCTGATAAGGGTAGGGTCTACGTGTCCTCGATAAGGTTTAGGGTCACTACGTGTCCTGATAAGGGTTAGGGTCACTACGTGTCCTGATAATGGTAGGGTTAGGGTCACTACGTGTCCTGATAAGGGTTAGGGTCACCCCTACGTGTCCTGATAAGGGTTAGGGTCACCTACGTGTCCTGATAAGGGTTAGGGTCACTACGTGTCCTGATAAGGGGTTAGGGTTAGGGTCACTACGTGTCCTGATAAGGGTTAGGGTCACTACGTGTCCTGATAAGGGATAGGGTTAGGGTCACTACGTGTCCTGATAAGGGTTAGGGTTAGGGTCACTACGTGTCCCTGATAAGGGTAAGGGTCACTACGTGTCCTGATAAGGGTTAGGGTCACCTACGTGTCCTGATAAGGGTTAGGGTCACTACGTGTCCCTGATAAGGGTTGGGTCACTACGTGTCCTGATAAGGGTTAGGGTTAGGGTCACTACGTGTCCTGATAAGGGTTAGGGTCACTACGTGTCCTGATAAGGGTTAGGGTTAGGGTCACTACGTGTCCTGATAAGGGTTAGGGTCACAATACCGTGTCCTGATAAGGGTTAGGGTTAGGGTCACTACGTGTCCTGATAAGGAGTTAGGGTCACTACGTGTCCTGATAAGGTTAGGGTCACTACGTGTCCTGATAAGGGTTAGGGTTAGGGTCACTACGTGTCCTGATAAGGGTTTAGGGGTCACTACGTGTCCTGATAAGGGTTAGGTAGGACACTACGTGTCCTGATAAGGTAGGGTTAGGGTCACTACGTGTCCTGATAAGGGATTAGGGTCACTACGTGTCCTGATAAGGGGTTAGGGTTAGGGTCACTACGTGTCCTGATAAGGGTTAGGTTAGGGTCCACTACGTGTCCCCTGATAAGGGTTAGGGTCACTACGTGTCCTGATAAGGTTTGGGTTAGGGTCACTACGTGTCCTGATAAGGGTTAGGGTTAGGGTCACTACGTGTCCTGATAAGGGTTAGGGTTAGGGTCACTACGTGTCCTGATAAGGGTTAGGGTTAGGGTCACTACGTGTCCTGATAAGGTTTAGGGTCACTACGTGTCCTGATAAGGGTTAGGGTCACTACGTGTCCTGATAAGGGTTAGGGTCACTACGTGTCCTGATAAGGGTTAGGGTCACTACGTGTCCTGATAAGGGTTAGGGTCACTACGTGTCCTGATAAGGGTTAGGGTCACTACGTGTCCTGATAAGGGTTAGGGTCACTACGTGTCCTGATAAGGGTTAGGGTCACTACATGTCCTGATAAGGGTTAGGGTCACTACGTGTCCTGATAAGGGTTAGGGTCACTACGTGTCCTGATAAGGGTTAGGGTTAGGGTCACTACGTGTCCTGATAAGGGTTAGGGTCACTACGTGTCCTGATAAGGGTTAGGGTCACTACGTGTCCTGATAGATAAGGGTTAGGGTCAATACGTGTCCTGATAAGGGTTAGGGTCAATACGTGTCCTGATAAGGGTTAGGGTCACTACGTGTCCTGATAAGGGTTAGGGTCACTACGTATCCTGATAAGGGTTAGGGTTAGAGTCACTACGTGTCCTGATAAGGGTTAGGGTTAGAGTCACTACGTGTCCTGATAAGGGTTAGGGTCACTACGTGTCCTGATAAGGGTTAGGGTCACTAGGTGTCCGGGTTAGGGTTAGGGTCACTACGTGTCCTGATAAGGGTTAGGGTTAGGGTCACTACGTGTCCTGATAAGGGTTAGGGTTAGGGTCACTACGTGTCCTGATAAGGGTTAGGGTCACTACGTGTCCTGATAAGGGTTAGGGTCACTACGTGTCCTGATAAGGGTTAGGGTTAGGGTCACTACGTGTCCTGATAAGGGTTAGGGTCACTACGTGTCCTGATAAGGGTTAGGGTTAGGGTCACTACGTGTCCTGATAAGGGTTAGGGTTAGGGTCACTACGTGTCCTGATAAGGGTTAGGGTCACTACGTGTCCGGATAAAGGTTAGGGTCACTAAGTGTCCTGATAAGGGTTAGGGTTAGGGTCACTACGTGTCCTGATAAGGGTTAGGGTCACTACGTGTCCTGATAAGGGTTAGGGTCACTACGTGTCCTGATAAGGGTTAGGGTTAGGGTCACTACGTGTCCTGATAAGGATTAGGGTCACTACGTGTCCTGATAAGGGTTAGGGTCAATACGTGTCCTGATAAGGGTTAGGGTCACTACGTGTGCTGATAAGGGTTAGGGTCACTACGTGTCCTGATAAGGGTTAGGGTTAGGGTCACTACGTGTCCTGATAAGGATTAGGGTTAGGGTCACTACGTGTCCTGATAAGGTTTAGGGTCACTACGTGTCCTGATAAGGGTTAGGGTCACTACGTGTCCTGATAAGGGTTAGGGTTAGGGTCACTACGTGTCCTGATAAGGGTTAGGGTTAGGGTCACTACGTGTCCTGATAAGGGTTAGGGTTAGGGTCACTACGTGTCCTGATAAGGGTTAGGGTCACTACGTGTCCTGATAAGGGTTAGGGTCACTACGTGTCCTGACAAGGGTTAGGGTCACTATGTGTCCTGATAAGGGTTAGGGTTAGGGTCACTACGTGTCCTGATAAGGGTTAGGGTTAGGGTCACTACGTGTCCTGATAAGGGTTAGGGTTAGGGTCACTACGTGTCCTGATAAGGGTTAGGGTCACTACGTGTCCTGATAAGGGTTAGGGTCACTACGTGTCCTGATAAGGGTTAGTGTCACTACGTGTCCTGATCAGGGTTAGGGTCACTACGTGTCCTGATAAGGGTTAGGGTCACTACGTGTCCTGATAAGGGTTAGGGTCAATACGTGTCCTGATAAGGGTTAGGGTCACTACGTGTCCTGATAAGGGTTAGGGTTAGGGTCACTACGTGTCCTGATAAGGATTAGGGTTAGGGTCACTACGTGTCCTGATAAGGTTTAGGGTAACTACGTGTCCTGATAAGGATTAGGGTCACTACGTGTCCTGATAAGGGTTAGGGTCACTACGTGTCCTGATAAGGGTTAGGGTTAGGGTCACTACGTGTCCTGATAAGGGTTAGGATTAGGGTCACTACGTGTCCTGATAAGGGTTAGGGTCACTACGTGTCCTGATAAGGGTTAGGGTCACTACGTGTCCTGATAAGGGTTAGGGTCACTACGTGTCCTGATAAGGGTTAAGGTCACACGTGTCCTGATAAGGGTTAGGGTCACTACGTGTCCTGATAAGGGTTAGGGTCACTACGTGTCCTGATAAGGGTTAGGGTTAGGGTCACTACGTGTCCTGATAAGGGTTAGGGTCACTACGTGTCCTGATAAGGGTTAGGGTTAGGGTCACTACGTGTCCTGATAAGGGTTAGGGTTACTACGTGTCCTGATAAGGGTTAGGGTCACAACGTGTGCTGATAAGGGTTAGGGTCACTACGTGTCCTGATAAGGGTTAGGCTTAGGGTCACTACGTGTCCTGATAAGGGTTAGGGTCACTACGTATCCTGATAAGGGTTAGGGTTAGGGTCACTACGTGTCCTGATAAGGGTTAGGGTCACTACGTGTCCTGATAAGGGTTAGGGTTAGGGTCACTACATGTCCTGATAAGGATTAGGGTTAGGGTCACTACGTGTCCTGATAAGGGATAGGGTCACTACGTATCCTGATAAGGGTTAGGGTTACTACGTGTCCTGATAAGGGATAGGGTCACTACGTGTCCGGGTTAGGGCTAGGGTCACTACGTGTCCTGATAAGGGTTAGGGTCACTACGTGTCCTGATAAGGGTTAGGGTTAGGGTCACTACGTGTCCTGATAAGGGTTAGGGTTAGGGTTACTACATGTCCTGATAAGGGTTAGGGTCACTACGTGTCCTGATAAGGGTTAGGGTCACTACGTGTCCTGATAAGGGTTAGGGTTAGGGTCACTACGTGTCCTGATAAGGGTTAGGGTCACTACGTGTCCTGATGAGGGTTAGGGTCACTACGTGTCCTGATAAGGGTTAGGGTCACTACGTGTCCTGATAAGGGTTAGGTTTAGGGTCACTACGTGTCCTGATAAGGGTTAGGATTAGGGTCACTACGTGTCCTGATAAGGGTTTGGGTCACTATGTGTCCTGATAAGGGTTAGGGTTAGGGTCACTACGTGTCCTGATAAGGGTTAGGGTCACTACGTGTCCTGATGAGGGTTAGGGTCACTACGTGTCCTGATAAGGGTTAGGGTCACTACGTGTCCTGATAAGGGTTAGGGTTAGGGTCACTACGTGTCCTGATAAGGGTTAGGGTCACTACGTGTCCTGATAAGGGTTAGGGTTAGGGTCACTACGTGTCCTGATAAGGGTTAGGGTCACTATGTGTCCTGATAAGGGTTAGGGTTAGGGTCACTACGTGTCCTGATAAGAGTTAGGGTCACTACGTGTCCTGATAAGGGTCAGGATCACTACGTATCCTGATAAGGGTTAGGGTCACTACGTGTCCTGATAAGGGTTAGGGTTAGGGTCACTACGTGTCCTGATAAGGGTTAGGGTTAGGGTCACTACGTGTCCTGATAAGGGTTAGGGTCACTACGTGTCCTGATAAGAGTTAGGGTCACTACGTGTCCTGATAAGTGTTAGGGTCACTACGTGTCCTGATAAGGGTTAGGGTTAGGGTCACTACGTGTCCTGATAAGGGTTAGGGTCACTACGTGTCCTGATAAGGGTTAGGGTCACTACGTGTCCTGATAAGGGTTAGGGTTAGGGTCACTACGTGTCCTGATAAGGGTTAGGGTCACTACGTGTCCTGATAAGGGTTAGGGTTAGGGTCACTACGTCTCCTGATAAGGGTTAGGGTCACTAGGTGTCCTGGTAAGGGTTAGGGTTAGGGTCACTACGTGTCCTGATAAGGGTTAGGGTTAGGGTCACTACGTGTGCTGATAAGGTTAGGGTTACTACGTGTCCTGATAAGGGTTAGGGTCACTACGTGTCCTGATAAGGGTTAGGGTCACTACGTGTCCTGATAAGGGTTAGGGTTAGGGTCACTACGTGTCCTGATAAGGGTTAGGTTTAGGGTCACTACGTCTCCTGATAAGGGTTAGGGTCACTAGGTGTCCTGGTAAGGGTTAGGGTTAGGGTCACTACGTGTCCTGATAAGGGTTAGGGTTAGGGTCACTACGTGTGCTGATAAGGTTAGGGTTACTACGTGTCCTGATAAGGGTTAGGGTCACTACGTGTCCTGATAAGGGTTAGGGTCACTACGTGTCCTGATAAGGGTTAGGGTTAGGGTCACTACGTGTCCTGATAAGGGTTAGGGTTAGGGTCACTACGTCTCCTGATAAGGGTTAGGGTCACTAGGTGTCCTGGTAAGGGTTAGGGTTAGGGTCACTACGTGTCCTGATAAGGGTTAGGGTTAGGGTCACTACGTGTGCTGATAAGGTTAGGGTTACTACGTGTCCTGATAAGGGTTAGGGTCACTACGTGTCCTGATAAGGGTTAGGGTCACTACGTGTCCTGATAAGGGTTAGGGTTAGGGTCACTACGTGTCCTGATAAGGGTTAGGGTTAGAGTCACTACGTGTCCTGATAAGGGTTAGGGTCACTACGTGTCCTGATAAGGGTTAGGGTCACTACGTGTCCTGATAAGGGTTAGGGTTAGGGTCACTACGTGTCCTGATAAGGGTTAGGGTTAGGGTCACTACGTGTCCTGATAAGGGTTAGGGTTAGGGTCACTACGTGTCCTGATAAGGGTTAGGGTTAGGGTCACTACGTGTCCTGATAAGGTTTAGGGTCACTACGTGTCCTGATAAGGGTTAGGGTCACTACGTGTCCTGATAAGGTAAGGGTTAGGGTCACTACGTGTCCTGATAAGGGTTAGGGTCACTACGTGTCCTGATAAGGGTTAGGGTCACTACGTGTCCTGATAAGGGTTAGGGTCACTACGTGTCCTGATAAGGGTTAGGGTCACTACGTGTCCTGATAAGGGTTAGGGTCACTACGTGTCCTGATAAGGGTTAGGGTCACTACGTGTCCTGATAAGGGTTAGGGTTAGGGTCACTACGTGTCCTGATAAGGGTTAGGGTCACTACGTGTCCTGATAAGGGTTAGGGTCACTACGTGTCCTGATAAGGGTTAGGGTCAATACGTGTCCTGATAAGGGTTAGGGTCAATACGTGTCCTGATAAGGGTTAGGGTCACTACGTGTCCTGATAAGGGTTAGGGTCACTACGTATCCTGATAAGGGTTAGGGTTAGAGTCACTACGTGTCCTGATAAGGGTTAGGGTTAGAGTCACTACGTGTCCTGATAAGGGTTAGGGTCACTACGTGTCCTGATAAGAGTTAGGGTCACTACGTGTCCTGATAAGGGTTAGGGTCACTAGGTGTCCGGGTTAGGGTTAGGGTCACTACGTGTCCTGATAAGGGTTAGGGTTAGGGTCACTACGTGTCCTGATAAGGGTTAGGGTTAGGGTCACTACGTGTCCTGATAAGGGTTAGGGTCACTACGTGTCCGGATAAAGGTTAGGGTCACTAAGTGTCCTGATAAGGGTTAGGGTTAGGGTCACTACGTGTCCTGATAAGGGTTAGGGTCACTACGTGTCCTGATAAGGGTTAGGGTCACTACGTGTCCTGATAAGGGTTAGGGTTAGGGTCACTACGTGTCCTGATAAGGGTTAGGGTTAGGGTCACTACGTGTCCTGATAAGGGTTAGGGTTAGGGTCACTACGTGGATAAGGTTTAGGGTCACTACGTGTCCTGATAAGGGTTAGGGTCACTACGTGTCCTGATAAGGGTTAGGGTCACTACGTGTCCTGATAAGGGTTAGGGTCACTACGTGTCCTGATAAGGGTTAGGGTCACTACGTGTCCTGATAAGGGTTAGGGTCACTACGTGTCCTGATAAGGGTTAGGGTCACTACGTGTCCTGATAAGGGTTAGGGTCACTACGTGTCCTGATAAGGGTTAGGGTCACTACGTGTCCTGATAAGGGTTAGGGTCACTACGTGTCCTGATAAGGGTTAGGGTTAGGGTCACTACGTGTCCTGATAAGGGTTAGGGTCACTACGTGTCCTGATAAGGGTTAGGGTCACTACGTGTCCTGATAAGGGTTAGGGTCAATACGTGTCCTGATAAGGGTTAGGGTCAATACGTGTCCTGATAAGGGTTAGGGTCACTACGTGTCCTGATAAGGGTTAGGGTCACTACGTATCCTGATAAGGGTTAGGGTTAGAGTCACTACGTGTCCTGATAAGGGTTAGGGTTAGAGTCACTACGTGTCCTGATAAGGGTTAGGGTCACTACGTGTCCTGATAAGGGTTAGGGTCACTAGGTGTCCGGGTTAGGGTTAGGGTCACTACGTGTCCTGATAAGGGTTAGGGTTAGGGTCACTACGTGTCCTGATAAGGGTTAGGGTTAGGGTCACTACGTGTCCTGATAAGGGTTAGGGTCACTACGTGTCCTGATAAGGGTTAGGGTCACTACGTGTCCTGATAAGGGTTAGGGTTAGGGTCACTACGTGTCCTGATAAGGGTTAGGGTCACTACGTGTCCTGATAAGGGTTAGGGTTAGGGTCACTACGTGTCCTGATAAGGGTTAGGGTTAGGGTCACTACGTGTCCTGATAAGGGTTAGGGTCACTACGTGTCCGGATAAAGGTTAGGGTCACTAAGTGTCCTGATAAGGGTTAGGGTTAGGGTCACTACGTGTCCTGATAAGGGTTAGGGTCACTACGTGTCCTGATAAGGGTTAGGGTCACTACGTGTCCTGATAAGGGTTAGGGTTAGGGTCACTACGTGTCCTGATAAGGATTAGGGTCACTACGTGTCCTGATAAGGGTTAGGGTCAATACGTGTCCTGATAAGGGTTAGGGTCACTACGTGTGCTGATAAGGGTTAGGGTCACTACGTGTCCTGATAAGGGTTAGGGTTAGGGTCACTACGTGTCCTGATAAGGATTAGGGTTAGGGTCACTACGTGTCCTGATAAGGTTTAGGGTCACTACGTGTCCTGATAAGGGTTAGGGTCACTACGTGTCCTGATAAGGGTTAGGGTTAGGGTCACTACGTGTCCTGATAAGGGTTAGGGTTAGGGTCACTACGTGTCCTGATAAGGGTTAGGGTTAGGGTCACTACGTGTCCTGATAAGGGTTAGGGTCACTACGTGTCCTGTCCTGATAAGGGTTAGGGTCACTACGTGTCCTGACAAGGGTTAGGGTCACTATGTGTCCTGATAAGGGTTAGGGTTAGGGTCACTACGTGTCCTGATAAGGGTTAGGGTTAGGGTCACTACGTGTCCTGATAAGGGTTAGGGTTAGGGTCACTACGTGTCCTGATAAGGGTTAGGGTCACTACGTGTCCTGATAAGGGTTAGGGTCACTACGTGTCCTGATAAGGGTTAGTGTTACTACGTGTCCTGATCAGGGTTAGGGTCACTACGTGTCCTGATAAGGGTTAGGGTCACTACGTGTCCTGATAAGGGTTAGGGTCAATACGTGTCCTGATAAGGGTTAGGGTCACTACGTGTCCTGATAAGGGTTAGGGTTAGGGTCACTACGTGTCCTGATAAGGATTAGGGTTAGGGTCACTACGTGTCCTGATAAGGTTTAGGGTAACTACGTGTCCTGATAAGGATTAGGGTCACTACGTGTCCTGATAAGGGTTAGGGTCACTACGTGTCCTGATAAGGGTTAGGGTTAGGGTCACTACGTGTCCTGATAAGGGTTAGGATTAGGGTCACTACGTGTCCTGATAAGGGTTAGGGTCACTACGTGTCCTGATAAGGGTTAGGGTCACTACGTGTCCTGATAAGGGTTAGGGTCACTACGTGTCCTGATAAGGGTTAAGGTCACACGTGTCCTGATAAGGGTTAGGGTCACTACGTGTCCTGATAAGGGTTAGGGTCACTACGTGTCCTGATAAGGGTTAGGGTTAGGGTCACTACGTGTCCTGATAAGGGTTAGGGTCACTACGTGTCCTGATAAGGGTTAGGGTTAGGGTCACTACGTGTCCTGATAAGGGTTAGGGTTACTACGTGTCCTGATAAGGGTTAGGGTCACAACGTGTGCTGATAAGGGTTAGGGTCACTACGTGTCCTGATAAGGGTTAGGCTTAGGGTCACTACGTGTCCTGATAAGGGTTAGGGTCACTACGTATCCTGATAAGGGTTAGGGTTAGGGTCACTACGTGTCCTGATAAGGGTTAGGGTCACTACGTGTCCTGATAAGGGTTAGGGTTAGGGTCACTACGTGTCCTGATAAGAGTCACTACGTGTCCTGATAAGGGTTAGGGTCACTACGTGTCCTGATAAGGGTTAGAGTTAGGGTCACTACGTGTCCTGATAAGGGTTAGGGTCACTACAGGTCCTGATAAGGGTTAGGGTTAGGGTCACTACGTGTCCTGATAAGGGTTAGGGTCACTATGTGTCCTGATAAGGGTTAGGGTTAGGGTCACTACGTGTCCTGATAAGGGTTAGGGTTAGGGTCACTACGTGTCCTGATAAGGGTTAGGGTCACTACGTGTCCTGATAAGGTTTAGGGTTAGGGTCACTACGTGTCCTGATAAGGGTTAGGGTCAGGGTCACTACGTGTCCTGATAAGGGTTAGGGTCACTACGTGTCCTGATAAGGGTTAGGGTCACTACGTGTCCTGATAAGGGTTAGGGTTAGGGTCACTACGTGTCCTGATAAGGGTTAGGGTCACTACGTGTCCTGATAAGGGTTAGGGTCACTACGTGTCCTGATAAGGGTTAGGGTTAGGGTCACTACGTGTCCTGATAAGGGTTAGGGTCACTACGTGTCCTGATAAGGGTTAGGGTCACTACGTGTCCTGATAAGGGTTAGGGTCAATACGTGTCCTGATAAGGGTTAGGGTCAATACGTGTCCTGATAAGGGTTAGGGTCACTACGTGTCCTGATAAGGGTTAGGGTCACTACGTATCCTGATAAGGGTTAGGGTTAGAGTCACTACGTGTCCTGATAAGGGTTAGGGTTAGAGTCACTACGTGTCCTGATAAGGGTTAGGGTCACTACGTGTCCTGATAAGAGTTAGGGTCACTACGTGTCCTGATAAGGGTTAGGGTCACTAGGTGTCCGGGTTAGGGTTAGGGTCACTACGTGTCCTGATAAGGGTTAGGGTTAGGGTCACTACGTGTCCTGATAAGGGTTAGGGTTAGGGTCACTACGTGTCCTGATAAGGGTTAGGGTCACTACGTGTCCTGATAAGGGTTAGGGTCACTACGTGTCCTGATAAGGGTTAGGGTTAGGGTCACTACGTGTCCTGATAAGGGTTAGGGTCACTACGTGTCCTGATAAGGGTTAGGGTTAGGGTCACTACGTGTCCTGATAAGGGTTAGGGTCACTACGTGTCCTGATAAGGGTTAGGGTTAGGGTCACTACGTGTCCTGATAAGGGTTAGGGTCACTACGTGTCCTGATAAGGGTTAGGGTTAGGGTCACTACGTGTCCTGATAAGGGTTAGGGTTAGGGTCACTACGTGTCCTGATAAGGGTTAGGGTCACTACGTGTCCTGATAAAGGTTAGGGTCACTAAGTGTCCTGATAAGGGTTAGGGTTAGGGTCACTAAGTGTCCTGATAAGGGTTAGGGTCACTACGTGTCCTGATAAGGGTTAGGGTCACTACGTGTCCTTTTAAGGGTTAGGGTTAGGGTCACTACGTGTCCTGATAAGGATTAGGGTCACTACGTGTCCTGATAAGGGTTAGGGTCAATACGTGTCCTGATAAGGGTTAGGGTCACTACGTGTGCTGATAAGGGTTAGGGTCACTACGTGTGCTGATAAGGGTTAGGGTCACTACCTGTCCTGATAAGGGTTAGGGTTAGGGTCACTACGTGTCCTGATAAGGATTAGGGTTAGGGTCACTACGTGTCCTGATAAGGGTTAGGGTCACTACGTGTCCTGATAAGGGTTAGGGTCACTACGTGTCCTGATAAGGGTTAGGGTCACTACGTGTCCTGATAAGGGTTAGGGTTAGGGTCACTACGTGTCCTGATAAGGGTTAGGGTTAGGGTCACTACGTGTCCTGATAAGGGTTAGGGTCACTACGTGTCCTGATAAGGGTTAGGGTCACTACGTGTCCTGATAAGGCTTAGGGTCACACGTGTCCTGATAAGGGTTAGGGTCACTACGTGTCCTGATAAGGGTTAGGGTCACTACGTGTCCTGATAAGGGTTAGGGTTAGGGTCACTACGTGTCCTGATAAGGGTTAGGGTTAGGGTCACTACGTGTCCTGATAAGGGTTAGGGTTACTACGTGTCCTGATAAGGGTTAGGGTCACTACGTGTGCTGATAAGGGTTAGGGTCACTACGTGTCCTGATAAGGGTTAGGGTTAGGGTCACTACGTGTCCTGATAAGGATTAGGGTTAGGGTCACTACGTGTCCTGATAAGGTTTAGGGTAACTACGTGTCCTGATAAGGGTTAGGGTCACTACGTGTCCTGATAAGGGTTAGGGTTAGGGTAACTACGTGTCCTGATAAGGGTTAGGGTCACTACGTGTCCTGATAAGGGTTTGGGTTAGGGTCACTACGTGTCCTGATAAGGGTTAGGGTCACTACGTGTCCTGATAAGGGTTAGGGTTAGGGTCACAACGTGTCCTGATAAGGGTTAGGGTCACTACGTGTCCTGATAAGGGTTAGGGTTAGGGTCACTACGTGTCCTGATAAGAGTCACTACGTGTCCTGATAAGGGTTAGGGTCACTACGTGTCCTGATAAGGGTTAGGGTCACTACGGGTCCTGATAAGGGTTAGGGTTAGGGTCACTACGTGTCCTGATAAGGGTTAGGGTCACTACGTGTCCTGATAAGGGTTAGGGTTAGGGTCACTACGTGTCCTGATAAGGGTTAGGGTCACTACGTGTCCTGATAAGGGTTAGGGTTAGGGTCACTACGTGTCCTGATAAGGGTCACTACGTGTCCTGATAAGGGTCACTACGTGTCCTGATAAGGGTCACTACGTGTCCTGATAAGGGTCACTACGTGTCCTGATAAGGGTTAGGGTCACTACGTGTCCTGATAAGGGTTAGGGTCACTACGTGTGCTGATAAGGGTTAGGGTCACTACGTGTCCTGATAAGGGTTAGGGTTAATACGTGTCCTGATAAGGGTTAGGGTCACTACGTGTCCTGATAAGGGTTAGGGTCACTACGTGTCCTGATAAGGGTTAGGGTTAGGGTCACTACGTGTCCTGATAAGGGTTAGGGTCACTACGTGTCCTGATAAGGGTTAGGGTCACTACGTGTCCTGATAAGGGTTAGGGTTAGGGTCACTACGTGTCCTGATAAGGGTCACTACGTGTCCTGATAAGGGTTAGGGTCACTACGTGTCCTGATAAGGGTTAGGGTTAGGGTCACTACGTGTCCTGATAAGGGTTAGGGTCACTACGTGTCCTGATAAGGGTTAGGGTCACTACGTGTCCTGATAAGGGTTAGGGTCACTACGTGTGCTGATAAGGGTTAGGGTCACTACGTGTCCTGATAAGGGTTAGGGTCACTACGTGTCCTGATAAGGGTTAGGGTCACTACGTGTCCTGATAAGGGTTAGGGTTAGGGTCACTACGTGTCCTGATAAGGTTTAGGGTAACTACGTGTCCTGATAAGGGTTAGGGTCACTACGTGTCCTGATAAGGGTTAGGGTTAGGGTCTCTACGTGTCCTGATAAGGGTTAGGGTCACTACGTGTCCTGATAAGGGTTAGGGTTAGGGTCACTACGTGTCCTGATAAGGGTTAGGGTCACTACGTGTCCTGATAAGGGTTAGGGTTAGGGTCACTACGTGTCCTGATAAGGGTTAGGGTCACTACGTGTCCTGATAAGGGTTAGGGTTAGGGTCACTACGTGTCCTGATAAGGGTTAGGGTCACTACGTGTCCTGATAAGGGTTAGGGTCACTACGTGTCCTGATAAGGTTTAGGGTTACTACGTGTCCTGATAAGGGTTAGGGTCACTACGTGTCCTGATAAGGGTTAGGGTTAGGGTCACTACGTGTCCTGATAAGGGTTAGGGTTAGGGTCACTACGTGTCCTGATAAGGGTTAGGGTCACTACGTGTCCTGATAAGGGTTAGGGTCACTACGTGTCCTGATAAGGGTTAGGGTTAGGGTCACTACGTGTCCTGACAAGGGTTAGGGTTAGGGTCACTACGTGTCCTGATAAGGGTTAGGGTTAGGGTCACTACGTGTCCTGATAAGGGTTAGGGTTAGGGTCACTACGTGTCCTGATAAGGGTTAGGGTCACTACGTGTCCTGATAAGGGTTAGGGTCACTACGTGTCCTGATAAGGGTTAGGGTCACTACGTGTCCTGATAAGGGTTAGGGTCAATACGTGTCCTGATAAGGGTTAGGGTCACTACGTGTGCTGATAAGGGTTAGGGTCACTACGTGTCCTGATAAGGGTTAGGGTTAGGGTCACTACGTGTCCTGATAAGGATTAGGGTTAGGGTCACTACGTGTCCTGATAAGGTTTAGGGTAACTACGTGTCCTGATAAGGATTAGGGTCACTACGTGTCCTGATAAGGGTTAGGGTCACTACGTGTCCTGATAAGGGTTAGGGTTAGGGTCACTACGTGTCCTGATAAGGGTTAGGGTTAGGGTCACTACGTGTCCTGATAAGGGTTAGGGTCACTACGTGTCCTGATAAGGGTTAGGGTCACTACGTGTCCTGATAAGGGTTAGGGTCACTACGTGTCCTGATCAGGTTTAGGGTCACTACGTGTCCTGATAAGGGTTAGGGTCACTACGTGTCCTGATAAGGGTTAGGGTCAATACGTGTCCTGATAAGGGTTAGGGTCACTACATGTGCTGATAAGGGTTAGGGTCACTACGTGTCCTGATAAGGGTTAGGTTTAGGGTCACTACGTGTCCTGATAAGGATTAGGGTTAGGGTCACTACGTGTCCTGATAAGGTTTAGGGTAACTACGTGTCCTGATAAGGATTAGGGTCACTACGTGTCCTGATAAGGGTTAGGGTCACTACGTGTCCTGATAAGGGTTAGGGTTAGGGTCACTACGTGTCCTGATAAGGGTTAGGGTTAGGGTCACTACGTGTCCTGATAAGGGTTAGGGTTAGGGTCACTACGTGTCCTGATAAGGGTTAGGGTCACTACGTGTCCTGATAAGGGTTAGGGTCACTACGTGTCCTGATAAGGTCTAGGGTCACTACGTGTCCTGATAAGGGTTAGGGTCACTACGTGTCCTGATAAGGGTTAGGGTTAGGGTCACTACGTGTCCTGATAAGGGTTAGGGTCACTACGTGTCCTGATAAGGGTTAGGGTTAGGGTCACTACGTGTCCTGATAAGGGTTAGGGTTACTACGTGTCCTGATAAGGGTTAGGGTCACTACGTGTGCTTGTAAGGGTTAGGGTCACTACGTGTCCTGATAAGGGTTAGGGTTAGGGTCACTACGTGTCCTGATAAGGATTAGGGTTAGGGTCACTACGTGTCCTGATAAGGTTTAGGGTAACTACGTGTCCTGATAAGGGTTAGGGTCACTACGTGTCCTGATAAGGGTTAGGGTTAGGGTCACTACGTGTCCTGATAAGGGTTAGGGTCACTACGTGTCCTGATAAGGGTTAGGGTTAGGGTCACTACGTGTCCTGATAAGGGTTAGGGTCACTACGTGTCCTGATAAGGGTTAGGGTTAGGGTCACTACGTGTCCTGATAAGAGTCACTACGTGTCCTGACAAGGGTTAGGGTCACTACGTGTCCTGATAAGGGTTAGGGTTAGGGTCACTACGTGTCCTGATAAGGGTTAGGGTTAGGGTCACTACGTGTCCTGATAAGGGTTAGGGTCACTACGGGTCCTGATAAGGGTTAGGGTCACTACGTGTCCTGATAAGGGTTAGGGTTAGGGTCACTACGTGTCCTGATAAGGGTTAGGGTCACTACGTGTCCTGATAAGGGTTAGGGTTAGGGTCACTACGTGTCCTGATAAGGGTCACTACGTGTCCTGATAAGGGTCACTACGTGTCCTGATAAGGGTTAGGGTCACTACGTGTCCTGATAAGGGTTAGGGTCACTACGTGTCCTGATAAGGGTTAGGGTCACTACGTGTCCTGATAAGGGTTAGGGTCACTACGTGTCCTGATAAGGGTTAGGGTTAGGGTCACTACGTGTCCTGATAAGGGTTAGGGTCACTACGTGTCCTGATAAGGGTTAGGGTTAGGGTCACTACGTGTCCTGATAAGGGTTAGGGTTAGGGTCACTACGTGTCCTGATAAGGGTCACTACGTGTCCTGATAAGGGTTAGGGTCACTACGTGTCCTGATAAGGGTTAGGGTTAGGGTCACTACGTGTCCTGATAAGGGTTAGGGTCACTACGTGTCCTGATAAGGGTTAGGGTCACTACGTGTGCTGATAAGGGTTAGGGTCACTACGTGTCCTGATAAGGGTTAGGGTCACTAAGTGTCCTGATAAGGGTTAGGGTCACTACGTGTCCTGATAAGGGTTAGGGTCACTACGTGTCCTGATAAGGGTTAGGGTTAGGGTCACTACGTGTCCTGATAAGGGTTAGGGTTAGGGTCACTACGTGTCCTGATAAGGGTTAGGGTCACTACGTGTCCTGATAAGGGTTAGGGTTAGGGTCACTACGTGTCCTGATAAGGGTTAGGGTTAGGGTCACTACGTGTCCTGATAAGGGTCACTACGTGTCCTGATAAGGGTTAGGGTCACTACGTGTCCTGATAAGGGTTAGGGTT
Organism: Coregonus ussuriensis; assembly: GCA_031479575.1. NCBI lineage: Eukaryota > Metazoa > Chordata > Actinopteri > Salmoniformes > Salmonidae > Coregonus > Coregonus ussuriensis. The sequence continues at coordinate 16,941,235 of CM062510.1, read as the reverse complement.
AGGGTCACTACGTGTCCTGATAAGGGTTAGGGTCACTACGTGTCCTGATAAGGGTTAGGGTCACTACGTGTCCTGATAAGGGTTAGGGTCACTACGTGTCCTGATAAGGGTTAGGGTCACTACGTGTCCTGATAATGGTTAGGGTTACTACGTGTCCTGATAAGGGTTAGGGTCACTACGTGTCCTGATAAGGGTTAGGGTTAGGGTCACTACGTGTCCTGATAAGGGTTAGGGTCACTACGTGTCCTGATAAGGGTTAGGGTCACTACGTGTCCTGATAAGGGTTAGGGTCACTACGTGTCCTGATAAGGGTTAGGGTCACTACGTGTCCTGATAAGGGTTAGGGTTAGGGTCACTACGTGTCCTGATAAGGGTTAGGGTTAGGGTCACTACGTGTCCTGATAAGGGTTAGGGTTAGGGTCACTACGTGTCCTGATAAGGGTTAGGGTCACTACGTGTCCTGATAAGGGTTAGGGTCACTACGTGTCCTGATCAGGGTTAGGGTCACTACGTGTCCTGATAAGGGTTAGGGTCACTACGTGTCCTGATAAGGGTTAGGGTCACTACGTATCCTGATAAGGGTTAGGGTCACTACGTGTCCTGATAAGGGTTAGGGTCACTACGTGTCCTGATCAGGGTTAGGGTCACTACGTGTCCTGATAAGGTTTAGGGTCACTACGTGTCCTGATAAGGGTTAGGGTCACTACGTGTCCTAATAAGGATTAGGGTCACTACGTGTCCTGATAAGGGTTAGGGTTAGGGTCACTACGTGTCCTGATAAGAGTTGGGGTCACTACGTGTCCTGATAAGGGTTAGGGTCACTACGTGTCCTGATAAGGGTTAGGGTCACTACGTGTCCTGATAAGGGTTAGGTTTAGGGTCACTACGTGTCCTGATAAGAGTTGGGGTCACTACGTGTCCTGATAAGGGTTGGGGTCACTACGTGTCCTGATAAGGGTTAGGGTCACTACGTGTCCTGATAAGGGTTAGGTTTAGGGTCACTACGTGTCCTGATAAGGGTTAGGGTCACTACGTGTCCTGATAAGGGTTAGGGTTAGGGTCACTACGTGTCCTGATAAGGGTTAGGGTCACTACGTGTCCTGATAAGGGTTAGGGTCACTACGTGTGCTGATAAGGGTTAGGGTCACTACGTGTGCTGATTGTATAAGGATTTGATTAATGCAACATACCAGTACACACACATTCCTCCATTCTGATCCCCCACTACCACACATAGTGGACTGATTCTGATCCCCCACTACCACACATAGTGGACTGATTCTGATCCCCCACTACCACACATAGTGGACTGATTCTGACCCCCCACTACCACACATAGTGGACTGATTCTGATCCCCCACTACCACACATAGTGGACTGATTCTGATCCCCCACTACCACACATAGTGGACTGATTCTGATCCCCCACTACCACAAATAGTGGACTGATTCTGATCACCCACTACCACACATAGTGGACTGATTCTGATCCCCCACTACCACACATAATGGACTGATTCTGATCCCCCATTACCACATATAGTGGACTGATTCTGATCCCCCACTACCACACATAGTGGACTGATTCTGATCCCCCACTACCACACATAGTGGACTGATTCTGTTCCCCCAGTACCACACATAGTGGACTGATTCTGATCCCCCACTACCACACATAGTGGACTGATTCTGATCCCCCACTACCACACATAGTGGACTGATTCTGATCCCCCACTACCACACATAGTGGACTGATTCTGATCCCCCACTAGCACACATAGTGGACTGATTCTGATCCCCCACTACCACACATAGTGGACTGATTCTGATCCCCCACTACCACACATAGTGGACTGATTCTGATCCCCCACTACCACACATAGTGGACTTATTCTGATCCCCCACTACCACACATAGTGGACTGATTCTGATCCCCCACTACCACACATAGTGGACTGATTCTGATCCCCCACTACCACACATAGTGGACTGATTCTGATCCCCCACTACCACACATAGTGGACTGATTCTGATCCCCCACTACCACACATAGTGGACTGATTCTGATCCCCCAGTACCACACATTGTGGACTGATTCTGATCCCCCACTACCACACATAGTGGACTGATTCTGATCCCCCACTACCACACACATATAGTGGACTTATTCTGATCCCCCACTACCACACATATAGTGGACTGATTCTGATCCCCCAGTACCACACATAGTGGACTGATTCTGATCCCCCACTACCACACATAGTGGACTGATTCTGATCCCCCAGTACCACACATAGTGGACTGATTCTGATCCCCCACTACCACACATAGTGGACTGATTCTGATCCCCCAGTACCACACATAGTGGACTGATTCTGATCCCCCACTACCACACATAGTGGACTGATTCTGATCCCCCACTACCACACATAGTGGACTGATTCTGATCCCCCACTACCACACACATATAATGGACTGATTCTGATCCCCCACATAGTGGACTGATTCTGATCCCCCACTAGCACACATAGTGGACTGATTCTGATCCCCCACTACCACACATAGTGGACTGATTCTGATCCCCCACTACCACACACATATAATGGACTGATTCTGATCCCCCACTACCACACATATAGTGGACTGATTCTGATCCCCCACTACCACACATAGTCGACTGATTCTGATCCCCCACTACCACACATAGTGGACTGATTCTGATCCCCCACTACCACACATAGTGGACTGATTCTGATCCCCCACTACCACACATAGTGGACTGATTCTGATCCCCCACTACCACACATAGTGGACTGATTCTGATCCCCCACTACCACACATAGTGGACTGATTCTGATCCCCCACTACCACACATAGTGGACTGATTCTGATCCCCCACTACCACACACATATAATGGACTGATTCTGATCCCCCACTACCACACATATAGTGGACTGATTCTGATCCCCCACTACCACACATAGTCGACTGATTCTGATCCCCCACTACCACACATAGTGGACTGATTCTGATCCCCCACTACCACACATAGTGGACTGATTCTGATCCCCCACTACCACACACATATAGTGGACTGATTCTGATCCCCCACTAGCACACATAGTGGACTGATTCTGATCCCCCACTACCACACATAGTGGACTGATTCTGATCCCCCACTACCACACATAGTGGACTGATTCTGATCCCCCACTACCACACATAGTGGACTGATTCTGATCCCCCAGTACCACACATAGTGGACTGATTCTGATCCCCCACTACCACACATAGTGGACTGATTCTGATCCCCCACTACCACACATAGTGGACTGATTCTGATCCCCCACTACCACACACATATAGTGGACTGATTCTGATCCCCCACTACCACACATAGTGGACTGATTCTGATCCCCCAGTACCACACATAGTGGACTGATTCTGATCCCCCACTACCACACATAGTGGACTGATTCTGATCCCCCACTACCACACATAGTGGACTGATTCTGATCCCCCACTACCACACACATATAGTGGACTGATTCTGATCCCCCAGTACTACACATAGTGGACTGATTCTGATCCCCCACTACCACACACATATAGTGGACTGATTCTGATCCCCCACTACCACACATAGTGGACTGATTCTGATCCCCCAGTACCACACATAGTGGACTGATTCTGATCCCCCACTACCACACATAGTGGACTGATTCTGATCCCCCACTACCACACATAGTGGACTGATTCTGATCCCCCACTACCACACATAGTGGACTGATTCTGATCCCCACTACCACACATAGTGGACTGATTCTGATCCCCCACATAGTGGACTGATTCTGATCCCCCACTACCACACATAGTGGACTGATTCTGATCCCCCACTACCACACATAGTGGACTGATTCTGATCCCCCAGTACCACACATAGTGGACTTATTCTGATCCCCCACTACCACACATAGTGGACTGATTCTGATCCCCCAGTACCACACATAGTGGACTGATTCTGATCCCCCACTACCACACATAGTGGACTGATTCTGATCCCCCACTACCACACATAGTGGACTGATTCTGATCCCCCACTACCACACACATGTAGTGGACCTCCGACGAACCATCAAACAGGCAAAGAGTCAATACAGGTCTAAGATTGAATCATACTACACTGGCTCTGACGCTCGTCGGATGTGGCAGGGCTTGAAAACTATTACAGACTACAAAGGGAAGCACAGCCGCGAGCTGCCCAGTGACACAAGCCTACCAGACGAGCTAAACCACTTCTATGCTCGCTTCGAGGCAAGCAACACTGAAGCATGCACGAGAGCACCAGCTGTTCCGGACGACTATGTGATCACGCTCTCCGTAGCCGATGTGAGTAAGACTTTTAAGCAGGTCAACATTCACAAGGCCGCAGGGCCAGACGGATTACCAGGACGTGTACTCCGAGCATGTGCTGACCAACTGGCAAGTGTCTTCACTGACATTTTCAACATGTCCCTGACTGACTGAGTCTGTAATACCAACATGTTTCAAGCAGACCACCATAGTCCCCGTGCCCAAGAACTCTAAGATAACCTGCCTAAATGACTACCGACCCGTAGCACTGACGTCTGTAGCCATGAAGTGCTTTGAAAGACTGGTCATGGCTCACATCAACAGCATAATCCCAGAAACCCTAGACCCACTCCAATTTGCATACCGCCCCAACAGATCCACAGATGATGCAATCTCTATCGCACTCCACACTGCCCTTTCCCACCTGGACAAGAGGAACACCTACGTGAGAATGCTATTCATTGGCTACAGCTCAGCATTCAACACCATAGTGCCCTCTAAGCTCATCACTAAGCTAAGGATCCTGGGACTAAACACCTCCCTCTGCAACTGGATCCTGGACTTCCTGACGGGCCGCCCCCAGGTGGTAAGGGTAGGTAACAACACATCTGCCACACTGATCCTCAACACGGGGGCCCCTCAGGGGTGCGTGCTCAGTCCCCTCCCCTCCTGTACTCTCTGTTCACCCATGACTGCATGGCCAGGCACGACTCCAACACCATCATTAAGTTTGCCGACGACACAACAGTGGTAGGCCTGATCACCGACAACGATGAGACAGCCTATAGGGAGGAGGTCAGAGATCTGGCCGTGTGGTGCCAGGACAACAACCTCTCCCTCAACGTGACCAAGACAAAGGAGATGATTGTGGACTACAGGAAAAAAAAGAGGACTGAGCACGCCCCCATTCTCATCGACGGGGCTGTAGTGGAACAGGTTGAGAGCTTCAAGTTCCTTGGTGTCCACATCACCAACGAACTATCATGGTCCAAACACACCAAGACAGTCGTGAAGAGGGCACGACAAAGCCTATTCCCCCTCAGGAGACTAAAAAGATTTGGCATGGGTCCTCAGATCCTCAAAAAATTCTACAGCTGCACCATCGAGAGCATCCTGACTGGTTGCATCACCGCCTGGTATGGCAACTGCTTGGCCTCTGACCTGACCGCAAGGCACTACAGAGGGTAGTGCGTACGGCCCAGTACATCACTGGGGCAAAGCTCCCTGCCATCCAGGACCTCTATACCAGGCGGTGTCAGAGGAAGGCCCTCAAAATTGTCAAAGACTCCAGCCACCCTAGTCATAGACTGTTCTCTCTGCTACCGCACGGCAAGCGGTACCGGAGTGCCAAGTCTAGGTCCAAAAGACTTCTCAACAGCTTCTACCCCCAAGCCATAAGACTCCTGAACAGCTAATCATGGCTACCCGGACTATTTGCACTGCCCCCCCACCCCATCCTTTTTACGCTGCTGCTACTCTGTTAAGTATTTATGCATAGTCACTTTAACTCTACCCACATGTACATATTACCTCAACTACCTCAACTAGCCGGTGCCCCCGCACATTGACTATGCAACGGTACCCCCCTGTATATATAGCCTCCCTACTGTCACTTTATTTTACTGTATATATAGCCTCCCTACTGTCACTTTATTTTACTTCTGCTCTTTTTTTCTCAACACTTTTTTGTTGTTGTTTTATTCTTACTTTTTTGTTTAAAATAAATGCACTGTTGGTTAAGGGCTGTAAGTAAGCATTTCACTGTAATGTCTGCACCTGTTGTATTCGGCGCATGTGACCAATAAAATTAGATTTGATTTGATTTGATTTGATTCTGCTCCCCCAGTACCAAACACAATAATCCCATTAGGCACCGCGTTATTTTTGAGTTTGCTCAATTTCACAAAAAAGAATGGAGAGGCGTACATAATTATATGTCACGAGCATTTGTTTATGTCTGATTTTGAGACTTGACACTTGTAACAGATGAAATACCTCCCAAATTAAATGTTTAACTGTAACTGAGGTTTCTATCTTGTGAAACGACCGGGGGGATTGGAATGTCATGCTTGTTTTATTATGCAAAAGTGGAACATGAAATGAATGATTCAAGTCACGAGTCCCGAAGTCACCACTGTCTGGAGGTCACCCTCAGAGTTTCGTCAGCAACATATGACAATGGAAGGATCTCCAAGAGTGTTGGTAGGGGCGAGGGGGTGGTTTGGGACTCAGAGTAAACCTTGCAAGCGCTAAAAGACTCTAAACCTTAAATGCGGCAGCTTATAAAGGTGTCCACCACTAAATATGAATGGATATGATTTATAAACGAAAACATGGTAAACAATACATGATGGTACCCCAAGTTCCACTGTAGATATATAGTCCACTACAATACATGATGGTACCCCAAGTTCCACTGTAGATATATAGTCCACTACAATACATGATGGTACCCCAAGTTCCACTGTAGATATATAGTCCACTACAATACATGATGGTACCCCAAGTTCCACTGTAGATATATAGTCCACTACAATACATGATGGTACCCCAAGTTCCACTGTAGATATATAGTCCACTACAATACATGATGGTACCCCAAGTTCCACTGTAGATATATAGTATAGTCCACTACAATACATGATGGTACCCCAAGTTCCACTGTAGATATATAGTCCACTACAATACATGATGGTACCCCAAGTTACACTGTAGATATATAGTCCACTACAATACATGATGGTACCCCAAGTTCCACTGTAGATATATAGTCCACTACAATACATGATGGTACCCCAAGTTCCACTGTAGATATATAGTCCACTACAATACATGATGGTACCCCAAGTTCCACTGTAGATAGTCCACTACAATACATGATGGTACCCCAAGTTCCACTGTAGATAGTCCACTACAATACATGATGGTACCCCAAGTTCCACTGTAGATAGTCCACTACAATACATGATGGTACCCCAAGTTCCACTGTAGATATATAGTCCACTACAATACATGATGGTACCCCAAGTTCCACTGTAGATAGTCCACTACAATACATGATGGTACCCCAAGTTCCACTGTAGATATATAGTCCACTACAATACATGACATGATGGTACCCCAAGTTCCACTGTAGATATATAGTCCACTACAATACATGATGGTACCCCAAGTTCCACTGTAGATATATAGTCCACTACAATACATGATGGTACCCCAAGTTCCACTGTAGATATAGTCCACTACAATACATGATGGTACCCCAAGTTCCACTGTAGATATATAGTCCACTACAATACATGATGGTACCCCAAGTTCCACTGTAGATATATAGTCCACTACAATACATGATGGTACCCCAAGTTCCACTGTAGATAGTCCACTACAATACATGATGGTACCCCAAGTTCCACTGTAGATATATAGTCCACTACAATACATGATGGTACCCCAAGTTCCACTGTAGATATATAGTCCACTACAATACATGATGGTACCCCAAGTTCCACTGTAGATATATAGTCCACTACAATACATGATGGTACCCCAAGTTCCACTGTAGATATATAGTCCACTACAATACATGATGGTACCCCAAGTTCCACTGTGATATATAGTCCACTACAATACATGATGGTACCCCAAGTTCCACTGTAGATATATAGTCCACTACAATACATGATGGTACCCCAAGTTCCACTGTAGATATATAGTCCACTACAATACATGATGGTACCCCAAGTTCCACTGTAGATATATAGTCCACTACAATACATGATGGTACCCCAAGTTCCACTGTAGATATATGGTCCACTACAATACATGATGGTACCCCAAGTTCCACTGTAGATATATAGTCCACTACAATACATGATGGTACCCCAAGTTCCACTGTAGATATATAGTCCACTACAATACATGATGGTACCCCAAGTTCCACTGTAGATAGATATAGTCCACTACAATACATGATGGTACCCCAAGTTCCACTGTAGATATATAGTCCACTACAATACATGATGGTACCCCAAGTTCCCCTGTAGATATATAGTCCACTAAAATACATGATGGTACCCCAAGTTCCACTGTAGATAGATGGTCCACTACAATACATGATGGTACCCCAAGTTCCACTGTAGATATATAGTCCACTACAATACATGATGGTACCCCAAGTTCCACTGTAGATATATAGTCCACTACAATACATGATGGTACCCCAAGTTCCACTGTAGATATATAGTCCACTACAATACATGATGGTACCCCAAGTTCCACTGTAGATATATTGTCCACTACAATACATGATGGTACCCCAAGTTCCACAGTAGATATATAGTCCACTACAATACATGATGGTACCCCAAGTTCCACTGTAGATATATTGTCCACTATTTGAGTTATTGTGCTATAATTTGAAATTCCTGAAGTTCTATGACAGTTAATTTGACAGTGGGAAGTTAGCTTAATGAATGTAGCTGATGGGGTTAGTAAAACAGCCGTATCTCTTGATTTGTAGAAGTTATTTCTGTTCTGATTTCAGATTTCAATAGCAGAAAAGTAGATTTACTTCACGCTAAGTTGTCTAACTTGTTGGGAAAGTGGTCAAAACATCAGTTGATTCATAAAGTTGAGACGTGGTTGCTAAAACGGCTAGCTGTAGCATTTGATCAGTAGAAGATAATTTATGTTGAAGATTTCATACCCTCTAAGATTTTGTCTAAAGTGCTGGTAAAGTTGTCAAAGTAGCTGATTTGTGTCAAAAGTTACATTGTTTACAGTGAATAAAATGTTGAAAGTCACAGCTTCAGAATGGGAGTTTTTCACAACGGGAGGTTTAGAATATTGAATAAATCCCATTAAAGTGGATGAAGTTTAATACAAGTTCAACAGTTTAAAAAGTATAAATGTTATCAAAAAAGTTCAACGGTGTAGGAGTAGCGTGCTAAAGAACAACTATAATATCTTGGTAATTGTACATTCAATAAAACTGTGTGCCTTGCTTCAGTTCTTTACATGTATTTTTGTGGTGTGGTAGTGTTCTGATTTCAGATTTTAAATAGCAGAGAAGTAGACAAAGATTTCATATGCTATACAGTGGGGAGAACAAGTATTTGATACACTGCCGATTTTGCAGGTTTTCCTACTTACAAAGCATGTAGAGGTACACTTCAACTGTGAGAGACTGAATCTAAAACAAAAATCCAGAAAATCACATTGTATGATTAATTTGCAATTTATTGCATGACATAAGTATTTGATACATCAGAAAAGCAGAACTTAATATTTGGTACAGAAACCTTTGTTTGCAATTACAGAGATCATACGTTTCCTGTAGGTCTTGACCAGGTTTGCACACACTGCAGCAGGGATTTTGGCCCACTCCTCCATACAGACCTTCTCCAGATCCTTCAGGTTTCGGGACTGTCGCTGGGCAATACGGACTTTCAGCTCCCTCCAAAGATTTTCTATTGTGTTCTGCTATACGTTTTTATCAGACTTTTTTGGGAAAGTGGAAAAAAATTAACTTGCTACTTCCTACAGCATTTTCATGTTCATTTTGTGGGGCGCTACAGTCTCCTGGTAAAAAAACGACTTTGCCAACGACCCCCATGCAAAGTGATGGAAGTGTTGAGTTTATGGATCTACTTTTGATGAAATAAGGAAGACATTCAATGTACTTTTAGGGAAAAGATTGTACAATAAAACCGGACAAAACGTTCAAATCGCCATTTTGCTCCTTCATTATGGATAATAATTCTGGGCATTCTACCAACATATAGCGTCCGCCATTGCTCTGGGTACAGCTTACCTCTGAAAAGCCAACAGCGCAAACCTGGCTGCTGCAGACCAGGCTGGGCCACGCCTCATTTAGCAACATGTTGCCATAGCGCCAGTTGGCAGGCATTCTGGAACGTCTCTTTAGCCAGTCAACAAGTTCAAACACAACTGTTACAGTGGCTTAAACCAAGATATGGAATTGACACTGTTAAGATTCAAAATATCAGTGTTGCAAACATGTCAACATCTTCTAGTCTCTCCCTCTTTGGAGGGAAAACTCAGGTCTGGTGATGGAGATCATTCCACACTCTGTGTTCTACTACCCAGGTCTGGTGATAGAGATCATTCCACACTCTGTGTTCTACTACCCAGGTCTGGTGATGGAGATCATTCCACACTCAGTGGATCTCCTGCATGTATTTTTTTAGGTTTAATCAGAGAACTTGAATGAGAGTATCTCTTGTCCCATTGATCACAGCTATAAGGTTTCTATCCAGTGTGGGTTCTTTGGTGTACTGCCAGATTGTGTGAGGTAGCAAAACTCATCCCACAGTCAGAGCAGTGGTGAGGCTTCTCTCCTGTGTGTGTTCTCTGGTGTTTATTCAGTTCACTTGAGGTGGTAAAGCTTTTACCACAGTCTGAGCAGTGGTACGGTTTCTCTCCAGTGTGGGTTCGCTTATGATAAGTCAGGCTACTTGAGAAAGCAAATCTCTTCTCACACCGATCACAACCATACGGCTTCTCCCCAGTGTGGGTTCTCTGGTGTGATATCAGGTCACTTCTGGTGGTAAAGCTTTTCCCACAGTCAGAGCAGTGGTGAGGCTTCTCTCCTGTGTGTGTTCTCTGGTGTATAATCAGGTCACTTCTGGTGGTAAAGCTTTTCCCACAGTCAGAGCAGTGGTAAGGCTTCTCTCCAGTGTGTATTTTCTTGTGGACAGTTATGTTTGATAACTGAGTGAATCTCTTCCCACATTGATCACAGCTATAAGGCTTCTCTCCTGTGTGTGTTCTCTGGTGTCCAATCAGGTGACTTGGCTGAGTAAAACTCTTACCGCAGTCGGAGCAGTGGTGAGGCTTCTCTCCTGTGTGTGTTCTCTGGTGTATAATCAGGTCATTTCTGGTGGTAAAGCTTTTCCCACAGTCAGAGCAGTGGTAAGGCTTCTCTCCAGTGTGTATTTTCTTGTGGACAGTCATGTTTGATAACTGAGTGAATCTCTTCCCACATTGATCACAGCTATAAGGCTTCTCTCCTGTGTGTGTTCTCTGGTGTATATTCAGTCCACTTGAGGTGGTAAAGCTTTTCCCACAGTCTGAGCAGTGGTAAGGCTTCTCTCCAGTGTGTGTTCTCTGGTGCAGCTTTAAATACTGTGATGTTGAAAAGCTTTTCCCACAATCTGAGCAGTGGTAAGGCTTCTCTCCAGTGTGTGTCTGCTGGTGTGATTTCATGTTGCTTGGCTTAGTAAATCTCTTCCCAAATTGATCACAGCCATAAGATTTCTTTCCTGTGTGAATTCTCAGGTGTGATTTCAATGAATGTGATTTAGAGAAACTCATTCCACACTGAGAGCAGTGGTATGGCTTTTCTCCTGTGTGGCTTCTTTGGCGTATTTTAAGTTCTGTTGAAGATTTGCAATTCTTCCCACTGTCAGAGCAGTGAGATTTCTTCCCTGTGGGTCTCCGCTCGGGTTTCTTGAGATGTTCTGATCTGGAGAGATTATTCTCTGCCTCTTCAGCATCATGATGTTGTTGAGGCTCCCCAGAGGATCCAAGATAGTCACGTGTCTCTCCTGTGTGAACAACAAAATCAGACAAATGGTTAACTTCTGACTTCTATTCCAAGCTAAATCCAACCAGGGACCTTCCATTGTGTTAAACTAGGGCAGTGTTTCTTAATATGCTTACTATAACGTGACGTTTTCACATAATAACTTCATGATTTGGGTGTCACATATTTACGTGATAATTCTATTGTATTAACGTGATAATTATCTAATTTAAATAAATAAAAAAGCAGGATTGTTTAGGGCACTTGGAAGCCAAGTGCCACCGTACTCCATCATTTCAAAGCCCACTACATTGAATCATGTATCATTTAAAAGCCCATTTCATAGATAATGTTAGTAACTAAACTATATGTAGTAACTTACTTTGAAGAGATGGTCATTGGGAATATATTGGGCTAAATCCAGTGTACTTCTGTTTAACTGTAGTGGCAAAAAAATTTAATTGCAAGAGTAAGGGGATAGACAAGCATAACTGGGAAACATTTGACAGGAAACTCTGTCTACTGTGGTGGAAATATACCAGTCTATCTTCATGTCAACTAACAGAACTGTCTACTGTGGTGGAAATATACCAGTCTATCTTCATGTCAACTAACAGAACTGTCTCCCTTGGAGGAAATATACCAGTCTATCTTCATGTCAACTAACAGATCTGTCTCCTGTGGTGGAAATATATACCAGTATATCTTCATGTCAACTAACAGAACTCTGTCTCCTGTGGTGGAAATATACCAGTCTATCTTCATGTCAACTAACAGAACTGTCTACTGTGGTGGAAATATACCAGTCTATCTTCATGTCAACTAACAGAACTGTCTACTGTGGTGGAAATATACCAGTCTATCTTCATGTCAACTAACAGAACTGTCTACTGTGGTGGAAATATACCAGTCTATCTTCATGTCAACTAACAGAACTCTGTCTCCTGTGGTGGAAATATACCAGTCTATCTTCATGTCAACTAACAGAACTCTGTCTCCTGTGGTGGAAATATACCAGTCTATCTTCATGTCAACTAACAGAACTGCCTACCTTGGAGGAAATATACCAGTCTATCTTCATGTCAACTAACAGAACTGTCTACTGTGGTGGAAATATATCAGTCTATCTTCATGTCAACTAACAAAACTGTCTACTGTGGTGGAAATATACCAGTCTATCTTCATGTCAACTAACAGAACTGTCTACCTTGGAGGAAACATACCAGTCTATCTTCATGTCAACTAACAGAATTGTCTACTGTGGTGGAAATATACCAGTCTATCTTCATGTCAATTAACAGAACTGTCTACTGTGGTGGAAATATACCAGTATATCTTCATGTCAACTAACAGATCTGTCTCCTGTGGTGGAAATATACCAGTTTATCTTCATGTCAACTAATAAAACTCTGTCTACTGTGGTGGAAATATACCAGTCTATCTTCATGTCAACTAACAGAACTGTCTACCTTAGAGGAAATATACCAGTCTATCTTCATGTCAACTAACAGAACTCTGTCTAACTTGGAGGAAATATACCAGTCTATCTTCATGTCAACTAACAGAACTCTGTCTACTGTGGTGTAAATATACCAGTCTATCTTCATGTCAACTAACAGAACTCTGTCTACTGTGGTGGAAATATACCAGTCTATCTTCATGTCAACTAACAGAACTGTCTACGGTGGTGGAAATATACCAGTCTATCTTCATGTCAACTAACAGTACTGTCTACGGTGGTGGAAATATACCAGTCTATCTTCATGTCAACTAACAGAACTGTCTACGGTGGTGGAAATATACCAGTCTATCTTCATGTCAACTAACAGAACTGTCTACTGTGGTGGAAATATACCAGTCTATCTTCATGTCAGCTAACAGAACTGTCTACTGTGGTGGAAATATACCAGTCTATCTTCATGTCAACTAACAGAACTATCTACTGTAGTGGAAATATACCAGTCCATCTACATGTCAACTAACATAACTGTCTACTGTGGAGGAAATATACCAGTCTATCTTCATGTCAACTAACAGAACTATCTACTGTGGTGGAAATATACCAGTCTATCTTCATGTCAACTAACAGAACTGTCTACTGTGGTGGAAATATACCAGTCTATCTTCATGTCAACTAACAGGACTGTCTACTGTGGTGTAAATATACCAGTCTATCTTCATGTCAACTAACAGAACTGTCTCCCTTGGAGGAAATATACCAGTCTATCTTCATGTCAACTAACAGAACTGTCTACTGTGGTGGAAATATACCAGTCTATCTGCAGGTTGTCCTGGGAACAGATCTATTGTATTTGTTCAGAACTGACTTTGATGTGTCAAATCTCCATCTTCCTCCTCTTCTCCTCCTCTTGTAGGTCCACTCAGCCTCAGTGTTTTCCTGCAGTCCACCAGCCTCACAGACACCCTCTTCAGACCCAGCAGTAAGGTGCTACTGGGAGAGGTACGACCGGGGGACTCTGGGAGGGTGGAGGGGGGCAGGCTAGCGTTGTCCTGTTAACCATAAAGAGGGAACACACGACACATTCACTATGGATTCTGTCATTCACTGATTTCATGAAGCACTTTACAGAAACCTGGCCTAGCTAGACCCTGATAGAGCAAGCTGTATGCTAGACCAGACCAAGCTGTAGAAACTAGACCAGATCAAGCTGTAGCAACTAGACCATACCAAGCTGTAGCAACTAGACCAAGCTGTATCAACTAGACCAAGCTGTATCAACGAGGCCAGACCAAGCTGTAGCAACGAGGCCAGACCAAGCTGTAGCAACTAGACCAGTCCAAGCTGTAGCAACTAGACCAGTCCAAGTTGTAGCAACTAGACCAGACCAAGCTGTAGCAACTAGACCAGACCAAGCTGTAGCAACTAGACCAGACCAAGCTGTAGCAACTAGACCAAGCTGTAGCAACTAGACCAAGCTGTAGCAACTAGACCTAACCAAGCTGTAGCAACTAGACCAAGCTGTAGCAACTAGACCAGACCAAGCAGTAGCAAATAGACCAGTCCAAGCTGTAGCAACTAGACCAGGCCAAGCTGTAGCAATCAGACCTAACCAAGCTGTATCAACTAGACCTAACCAAGCTGTATCAACTAGACCAGGCCAAGCTGTAGCAATCAGACCTAACCAAGCTGTAGCAACTAGACCATACCAAGCTGTAGCAACTAGACCAAGCTGTAGCAACTAGACCAGACCAAGCTGTATCAACTAGACCAGACCAAGCTGTAGCAACTAGACCAGACCAAGCTGTAGCAACTAGACCAGACCAAGCTGTATCAACTAGACCAGACCAAGCTGTATCAACTAGACCAGACCAAGCTTTAGCAACTAGACCAGACCAAGCTGTAGCAACTAGACCAGACCAAGCTGTAGCAACTAGACCAAGCTGTAGCAACTAGACCAGACCAAGCTGTAGCAACTAGACCAGACCAAGCTGTAGCAACTAGACCAGACCAAGCTGTAGCAACTAGACCAGACCAAGCTGTAGCAACTAGACCAAGCTGTATCAACTAGACCAAGCTGTATCAACTAGACCAGACCAAGCTGTAGCAACTAGACCAGACCAAGCTGTAGCAACTAGACCAGACCAAGCAGTAGCAACTAGACCAAGCAGTAGCAACTAGACCAGACCAAGCTGTAGCAACTAGACCAGACCAAGCAGTAGCATCTAGACCAGACCAAGCAGTAGCAACTAGACCAGACCAAGCTGTAGCAACTAGACCAGACCAAGCTGTAGCAACTAGACCAGACCAATCTGTAGCAACTAGACCAGACCAAGCTGTAGCAACTAGACCAGACCAAGCTGTAGCAACTAGACCAGACCAAGCTGTATCAACTAGACCAGACCAAGCTGTAGCAACTAGACCAGACCAAGCTGTAGCAACTAGACCAGACCAAGCTGTAGCAACTAAACCAGACCAAGCTGTAGCAACTAGACCATACCAAGCTGTAGCAACTAGACCATACCAAGCAGTAGCAACTAGACCATACCAAGCTGTAGCAACTAGACCAGACCAAGCTGTAGCAACTAGACCAGACCAAGCTGTAGCAACTAGACCAGACCAAGCTGTAGCAACTAGACCAGACCAAGCTGTAGCAACTAGACCAGACCAAGCTGTAGCAACTAGACCAGACCAAGCTGTAGCAACTAGACCAGACCAAGCTGTAGCAACTAGACCAGACCAAGCTGTAGCAACTAGACCAGACCAAGCTGTAGCAACTAGACCAGACCAAGCTGTATCAACTAGACCAGATCAAGCTGTAGCAACTAGACCAGACCAAGCTGTAGCAACTAGACCAGACCAAGCTGTATCAACTAGACCAGACCAAGCTGTAGCAACTAGACCAAACCAAGCTGTAGCAACTAGACCAGACCAAGCTGTAGCAACTAGACCAGACCAAGCTGTAGCAACTAGACCAGACAGTTGTCATGTTAGGTAAGTACCATCTGGTGATCTGATCTGGAGAGACTCTTCTCTGCCTCGTCAGCATCATGATGTTGTTGAGGCTCCCCAGAGGATCCAAGATAGTCACGTCTCTCTCCTGTGTGAACGACAAAGTCAGACAGTCAATGTAGTAAATGTTTAAATGCTTTCACAAACTTTGACAATTGTCTTCTACAATTAATAAGACAGTCAAGTGAGCAACAATAGTCATATGTTGTCTTCATTTTTCACATAGTAGTAATGTCTATGATTTTAGTCTTACAATAAGTTATTCCAGTTGCTGAAACCTTAGGCAGTGTTCCAGAGAACTTTAGGTCACCAATATTATTATGGTTATTATTTCATTATCAGCTTTACAACAGAGAGAAAACCACTGTAAATAAGATCAATAATCAATATTACAAGATTCAACAATATGAGTGCCTCACCCTAATTATTTGGTCTATTTCCCCCTCATAACTTAGCCTACTGTTCTGACTTGGTGGTGCACATTTAGCCTATAGCCTGTTTTAGAGAAATGTCATTGAATATTGTTCTGACTTGGTGTACAGGGAGAACACTGTAAGAACGGCCCATGTTCTGAATTCTGTCGCTGTACATTTCAAAAGTGCTGAACAAATAGTTATATTGACTACGTCCGTCCCAGCTCGCTCATTAATGTCTTAATCGAAATTACGGATTGCCTCTTATCCGCTCGTTGTCCCCTTATGCCATAGTTTGTACATTGTCTCAATTGTCAGTAGAAACCACATTTGTTTAAGCCAGTCAGCCATATCGGCTATGTTTCTTTTTAAAGGCAGTAAATGAGGCTGAATTAACTGTTTCGCTGCCAGACAAGGCTCCGCTGATAGCCAGGTGTAGCGGTGGTAAGGTGTTGGGACTCTGCTGTTGGGACAGCTTTATGGAGGCCCTAACAGTTTGGGACAGCTTTATGGAGGCCCTAACAGTTTGGGACAGCTTTATGGAGGCCCTAACAGTTTGGGACAGCTTTATGGAGGCCCTAACAGTTTGGGACAGCTTTATGGAGGCCCTAACAGTTTGGCACAGCTTTATGGAGGCCCTAACAGTTTGGGCCAGCTTTATGGAGGCCCTAACAGTTTGGGACAGCTTTATGGAGGCCCTACCAGTTTGGGACAGCTTTATGGAGGCCCTAACAGTTTGGGACAGCTTTATGGAGGCCATAACAGTTTGGGACAGCTTTATGGAGGCCCTAACAGTTTGGGACAGCTTTATGGAGGCCCTAACAGTTTGTCACCACCGTTTGTCACCGTTATAGTGCAGTTAATCAGTGGTGGGAAAAGTACCCAATTGTCATACTTGAGTAAAAGTATAGATACCTTAATAGAAAGTTACTCAAGTAAAATGGAAAGTTACTGAGTAAAATACTACTTGAGTGAAAGTCAAAGTATTTGGTTCAAAATATACTTAAGTATCAAAAGTAAAAGTATAAATATTTTCAAATTAAAATTCCTGATATTAAGCGAAGCAGAAGGCACCATTTTCTGGTTTTTAAAATGTACAGATAGCCAGGGGCACACTCCAACACTCAGACATAATTTACAAACGATGTATTTGTGTTTAGTGAGTCCGCCAGATCAGAGGCAGTAGGGATGACCACGTGTTCTCTTGATAAGTGCATGAATTGGACCATGTTCCTGTCCTGCTAAGCATTTAAAATGTAACGAGTACTTTTGGGTATCAAAGAAAATGTAGGGAGTAAAAAGTACATTATTTTCTTTAGGAATCTAGTGAAGTAAATGTAGTCAAAAATATAAATAATAAAGTAAATTACAAATACCCCCCAAAACTACTTAAGTAGTACTTTAAAGTATTTCTACTTAAGTACTTTAGGCCACTGCAGTTAATGTATT
This sequence comes from Coregonus ussuriensis, assembly GCA_031479575.1. Taxonomy (NCBI): domain Eukaryota; kingdom Metazoa; phylum Chordata; class Actinopteri; order Salmoniformes; family Salmonidae; genus Coregonus; species Coregonus ussuriensis. Next base: position 16,923,002 of record CM062510.1, on the reverse strand, counting down.
GTTTAGTGTTGTGTAGTGGTTTTTGCTGGTATGCATCTAAAAAACATTTTAAAAGTTTGCCCACCAAGATTGACATGCTAAAATCGCCACTGCTCAAAAATACCATTCAATGGGTAGAATTTCGTGCAAATCATGGTCTTTTTTTGTCCTGGTTTCATGAGGAATCACTCAGTACTTACTGGTGTTAATCAGATCTCTCTCCTCCTCTTCTTGTTCTTCCTCCTCTTTCGATGTGACAGTTTTCTCCTCCTCCTTGACTCTAAAAACTGCATCCTCATCATCCTCTTCTTTCACTGTAACATCCTCCTCCTCTTTCACTCTGAACGCGTCTTCCTCTTCTTTCACTGTAACGTCTTTCTCTTCTTCTTTCACTGTAACATCCTCTTCCTCTTTCACTCTGAACGCGTCTTTCTCTTCTTCTTTCACGGTAACAGCTTCACCCTCTACTTGTTTTTGTATTGTAACATCCTCCTCTTCCTCCTCCTCTTTCACTAGAGCTTCTTTCTCCGTCCAGCAGACCTCCTCTTCTTTAGCAGGAGGAGAGTAGCTTAGTGAGCTCATGGTCGGGGATGTTAGCTAGCTAGGCTAGTGCTAACTTAACCAGCCAGCTAGCTGACCAATAACAACAACACCGTAAATATGAAATTAAATGGGATAACTAACTAGACGACAGAAGTGGGTTTAAAACACAGTGGCTAATATAAACCGAAAAACGGTGTAAAGAGCTTCAATATTTGGGTTTTATTTAGTCTAGCAAGCTACCTAAGGTGGTTAAATCCATAGAATCAGTAGCAGCCGTGTTGCTGTTGAAGAAGCGTCCCGTCCACTACATTATACGTCACACTGGCAGCACCAAATGAAAGATCCACATCGCCATCTGCTGACTGGAGTGGGTAATGTTTATTTTAATTTCAGACCCAAAAAAAGTGAAATCACTTTCAATGACTGTTTTTCTTTTATTTCAAGAATAACATTTTATAACATTACAATATAGAGTATAATAGTGATAATACATATATGAAGCCTACATATAGGGAACAATGATTTGATTAATGCAAATTCACATTCATTGAAACAATCCTGAAAAGGTTTAGGGTCACTACGTGTCCTGATAAGGGTCACTACGTGTCCTGATGAGGGTTAGGGTCACTACGTGTCCTGATAAGGGTTAGGGTCACTACGTGTCCTGATGAGGGTTAGGGTTAGGGTCACTACGTGTCCTGATAAGGCTTAGGGTCACTACGTGTCCTGATAAGGCTTAGGGTAACTACGTGTCCTGATAAGGGTTAGGGTCACTACGTGTCCTGATAAGGTTTAGGGTCACTACGTGTCCTGATAAGGGTTAGGGTTAGGGTCACTACGTGTCCTGATAAGGGTTAGGGTTAGGGTCACTACGTGTCCTGATAAGAGTTAGGGTCACTACGTGTCCTGATAAGGGTTAGGGTTAGGGTCACTACGTGTCCTGATAAGGGTTAGGGTTAGGGTCACTACGTGTCCTGATAAGGGTTAGGGTTAGGGTCACTACGTGTCCTGATAAGAGTTAGGGTCACTACGTGTCCTGATAAGGGTTAGGGTTAGGGTCACTACGTGTCCTGATAAGGGTTAGGGTCACTACGTGTCCTGATAAGGGTTAGGGTCACTACGTATCCTGATAAGGGTTAGGGTTAGGGTCACTACGTGTCCTGATGAGGGTTAGGGTTAGGGTCACTACGTGTCCTGATAAGAGTTAGGGTCACTACGTGTCCTGATAAGGGTTAGGGTTAGGGTCACTACGTGTCCTGATAAGGGTTAGGGTTAGGGTCACTACGTGTCCTGATAAGGGTTAGGGTTAGGGTCACTACGTGTCCTGATAAGAGTTAGGGTCACTACGTGTCCTGATAAGGGTTAGGGTCACTACGTGTCCTGATAAGGGTTAGGGTTAGGGTCACTACGTGTCCTGATAAGGGTTAGGGTTAGGGTCACTACGTGTCGTGTCCTGATAAGGGTTAGAGTCACTACGTGTCCTGATAAGGGTTAGGGTTAGGGTCACTACGTGTCCTGATAAGGGTTAGGGTCACTACGTGTCCTGATAAGGGTTAGGGTTAGGGTCACTACGTGTCCTGATAAGGGTTAGGGTTAGGGTCACTACGTGTCCTGATAAGGGTTAGGGTCACTACGTGTCCTGATAAGGGTTAGGGTTAGGGTCACTACGTGTCCTGATAAGGGTTAGGGTCAATACGTGTCCTGATAAGGGTTAGGGTTAGGGTCACTACGTGTCCTGATAAGGGTTAGGGTCACTACGTGTCCTGATAAGGATTAGGGTCACTACGTGTCCTGATAAGGATTAGGGTCACTACGTGTCCTGATAAGGATTAGGGTCACTACGTGTCCTGATAAGGGTTAGGGTCACTACGTGTCCTGATAAGGGTTAGGGTTAGGGTCACTACGTGTCCTGATAAGGATTAGGGTCACTACGTATCCATCCTGATAAGGGTTAGGGTCACTACGTGTCCTGATAAGGGTTAGGGTTAGGGTCACTACGTGTCCTGATAAGGGTTAGGGTTAGGGTCACTACGTGTCCTGATAAGGGTTAGGGTCACTACGTGTCCTGATAAGGGTTTGGGTTAGGGTCACTACGTATCCTGATAAGGGTTAGAGTTACTACGTGTCCTGATAAGGGTTAGGGTCACTACGTGTCCTGATAAGGGTTAGGGTCACTACGTGTCCTGATAAGGGTTAGGGTTAGGGTCACTACGTGTCCTGATAAGGGTTAGGGTCACTACGTGTCCTGATAAGGGTTAGGGTTAGGGTCACTACGTGTCCTGATAAGGGTTAGGGTTAGGGTCACTACGTGTCCTGATAAGGGTTAGGGTCACTACGTGTCCTGATAAGGGTTAGGGTCACTACGTGTCCTGATAAGGGTTTGAGTCACTACGTGTCCTGATAAGGGTTAGGGTCACTACGTGTCCTGATAAGGGTTAGGGTCACTACGTGTCCTGATAAGGGTTAGGGTTAGGGTCACTACGTGTCCTGATAAGGATTAGGGTCACTACGTGTCCTGATAAGGGTTAGGGTTAGGGTCACTACGTGTCCTGATAAGGATTAGGGTCACTACGTGTCCTGATAAGGGTTAGGGTTAGGGTCACTACGTGTCCTGATAAGGGTTAGGGTTAGGGTCACTACGTGTCCTGATAAGGGTTAGGGTCACTACGTGTCCTGATAAGGGTTAGGGTCACTACGTGTCCTGATAAGGGTTAGGGTCACTACGTGTCCTGATAAGGGTTTGAGTCACTACGTGTCCTGATAAGGGTTAGGGTCAATACGTGTCCTGATAAGGGTTAGGGTCAATACGTGTCCTGATAAGGGTTAGGGTTACTACGTGTCCTGATAAGGGTTAGGGTTAGGGTCACTACGTGTCCTGATAAGGGTTAGGGTCACTACGTGTCCTGATAAGGGTTAGGGTTAGGGTCACTACGTGTCCTGATAAGGGTTAGGGTCACTACGTGTCCTGATAAGGGTTAGGGTTACTACGTGTCCTGATAAGGGTTAGGGTTAGGGTCACTACGTGTCCTGATAAGGGTTAGGGTTAGGGTCACTACGTGTCCTGATAAGGGTTAGGGATAGGGTCACTACGTGTCCTGATAAGGGTTAGGGTTAGGGTCACTATGTGTCCTGATAAGGGTTAGGGTTAGGGTCACTACGTGTCCTGATAAGGGTTAGGGTCACTACGTGTCCTGATAAGGGTTAGGGTCACTACGTGTCCTGATAAGGGTTAGGGTCACTACGTGTCCTGATAAGGGTTAGGGTCACTACGTGTCCTGATAAGGGTTAGGGTCACTACGTGTCCTGATAAGGGTTAGGGTCACTACGTGTCCTGATAAGGGTTAGGGTTAGGGTCACTACGTGTCCTGATAAGGATTAGGGTCACTACGTGTCCTGATAAGATAAGGGTTAGGGTCACTACGTGTCCTGATAAGGGTTAGGGTCACTACGTGTCCTGATAAGGGTTAGGGTCACTACGTGTCCTGATAAGGGTTAGGGATAGGGTCACTACGTGTCATGATAAGGGTTAGGGTTAGGGTCACTACGTGTCCTGATAAGGGTTAGGGTTAGGGTCACTACGTGTCCTGATAAGAGTTAGGGTCACTACGTGTCCTGATAAGGGTTAGGGTTAGGGTCACTACGTGTCCTGATAAGGGTTAGGGTCACTACGTGTCCTGATAAGGGTTAGGGTCACTACGTATCCTGATAAGGGTTAGGGTTAGGGTCACTACGTGTCCTGATGAGGGTTAGGGTTAGGGTCACTACGTGTCCTGATAAGAGTTAGGGTCACTACGTGTCCTGATAAGGGTTAGGGTTAGGGTCACTACGTGTCCTGATAAGGGTTAGGGTTAGGGTCACTACGTGTCCTGATAAGGGAAGGGTTAGGGTTAGGGTCACTACGTGTCCTGATAAGAGTTAGGGTCACTACGTGTCCTGATAAGGGTTAGGGTCACTACGTGTCCTGATAAGGGTTAGGGTTAGGGTCACTACGTGTCCTGATAAGGGTTAGGGTTAGGGTCACTACGTGTCCTGATAAGGGTTAGAGTCACTACGTGTCCTGATAAGGGTTAGGGTTAGGGTCACTACGTGTCCTGATAAGGGTTAGGGTCACTACGTGTCCTGATAAGGGTTAGGGTTAGGGTCACTACGTGTCCTGATAAGGGTTAGGGTTAGGGTCACTACGTGTCCTGATAAGGGTTAGGGTCACTACGTGTCCTGATAAGGGTTAGGGTTAGGGTCACTACGTGTCCTGATAAGGGTTAGGGTCAATACGTGTCCTGATAAGGGTTAGGGTTAGGGTCACTACGTGTCCTGATAAGGGTTAGGGTCACTACGTGTCCTGATAAGGATTAGGGTCGGGTCACTACGTGTCCTGATAAGGATTAGGGTCACTACGTGTCCTGATAAGGATTAGGGTCACTACGTGTCCTGATAAGGGTTAGGGTCACTACGTGTCCTGATAAGGGTTAGGGTTAGGGTCACTACGTGTCCTGATAAGGATTAGGGTCACTACGTATCCTGATAAGGGTTAGGGTCACTACGTGTCCTGATAAGGGTTAGGGTTAGGGTCACTACGTGTCCTGATAAGGGTTAGGGTTAGGGTCACTACGTGTCCTGATAAGGGTTAGGGTCACTACGTGTCCTGATAAGGGTTTGGGTTAGGGTCACTACGTATCCTGATAAGGGTTAGAGTTACTACGTGTCCTGATAAGGGTTAGGGTCACTACGTGTCCTGATAAGGGTTAGGGTCACTACGTGTCCTGATAAGGGTTAGGGTTAGGGTCACTACGTGTCCTGATAAGGGTTAGGGTCACTACGTGTCCTGATAAGGGTTAGGGTTAGGGTCACTTCACTACGTGTCCTGATAAGGGTTAGGGTTAGGGTCACTACGTGTCCTGATAAGGGTTAGGGTCACTACGTGTCCTGATAAGGGTTAGGGTCACTACGTGTCCTGATAAGGGTTTGAGTCACTACGTGTCCTGATAAGGGTTAGGGTCACTACGTGTCCTGATAAGGGTTAGGGTCACTACGTGTCCTGATAAGGGTTAGGGTTAGGGTCACTACGTGTCCTGATAAGGATTAGGGTCACTACGTGTCCTGATAAGGGTTAGGGTTAGGGTCACTACGTGTCCTGATAAGGATTAGGGTCACTACGTGTCCTGATAAGGGTTAGGGTTAGGGTCACTACGTGTCCTGATAAGGGTTAGGGTTAGGGTCACTACGTGTCCTGATAAGGGTTAGGGTCACTACGTGTCCTGATAAGGGTTAGGGTCACTACGTGTCCTGATAAGGGTTTGAGTCACTACGTGTCCTGATAAGGGTTAGGGTCAATACGTGTCCGTGTCCTGATAAGGGTTAGGGTCAATACGTGTCCTGATAAGGGTTAGGGTTACTACGTGTCCTGATAAGGGTTAGGGTTAGGGTCACTACGTGTCCTGATAAGGGTTAGGGTCACTACGTGTCCTGATAAGGGTTAGGGTCACTACGTGTCCTGATAAGGGTTAGGGTCACTACGTGTCCTGATAAGGGTTAGGGTTACTACGTGTCCTGATAAGGGTTAGGGTTAGGGTCACTACGTGTCCTGATAAGGGTTAGGGTTAGGGTCACTACGTGTCCTGATAAGGGTTAGGGATAGGGTCACTACGTGTCCTGATAAGGGTTAGGGTTAGGGTCACTATGTGTCCTGATAAGGGTTAGGGTTAGGGTCACTACGTGTCCTGATAAGGGTTAGGGTCACTACGTGTCCTGATAAGGGTTAGGGTCACTACGTGTCCTGATAAGGGTTAGGGTCACTACGTGTCCTGATAAGGGTTAGGGTTAGGGTCACTACGTGTCCTGATAAGGGTTAGGGTCACTACGTGTCCTGATAAGGGTTAGGGTCACTACGTGTCCTGATAAGGGTTAGGGTTAGGGTCACTACGTGTCCTGATAAGGATTAGGGTCACTACGTGTCCTGATAAGGGTTAGGGTCACTACGTGTCCTGATAAGGGTTAGGGTCACTACGTGTCCTGATAAGGGTTAGGGTCACTACGTGTCCTGATAAGGGTTAGGGATAGGGTCACTACGTGTCATGATAAGGGTTAGGGTTAGGGTCACTACGTGTCCTGATAAGGGTTAGGGTTAGGGTCACTACGTGTCCTGATAAGAGTTAGGGTCACTACGTGTCCTGATAAGGGTTAGGGTTAGGGTCACTACGTGTCCTGATAAGGGTTAGGGTCACTACGTGTCCTGATAAGAGTTAGGGTCACTACGTATCCTGATAAGGGTTAGGGTTAGGGTCAGGTCACTACGTGTCCTGATGAGGGTTAGGGTTAGGGTCACTACGTGTCTTGATAAGAGTTAGGGTCACTACGTGTCCTGATAAGGGTTAGGGTTAGGGTCACTACGTGTCCTGATAAGGGTTAGGGTTAGGGTCACTACGTGTCCTGATAAGGGTTAGGGTTAGGGTCACTACGTGTCCTGATAAGAGTTAGGGTCACTACGTGTCCTGATAAGGGTTAGGGTCACTACGTGTCCTGATAAGGGTTAGGGTTAGGGTCACTACGTGTCCTGATAAGGGTTAGGGTTAGGGTCACTACGTGTCCTGATAAGGGTTAGGGTTAGGGTCACTACGTGTCCTGATAAGGGTTAGGGTCACTACGTGTCCTGATAAGGGTTAGGGTTAGGGTCACTACGTGTCCTGATAAGGGTTAGGGGTAGGGTCACTACGTGTCCTGATAAGGGTTAGGGTCACTACGTGTCCTGATAAGGGTTAGGGTCAGGTCAATACGTGTCCTGATAAGGGTTAGGGTTAGGGTCACTACGTGTCCTGATAAGGGTTAGGGTCACTACGTGTCCTGATAAGGATTAGGGTCACTACGTGTCCTGATAAGGATTAGGGTCACTACGTGTCCTGATAAGGATTAGGGTCACTACGTGTCCTGATAAGGGTTAGGGTCACTACGTGTCCTGATAAGGGTTAGGGTTAGGGTCACTACGTGTCCTGATAAGGATTAGGGTCACTACGTATCCTGATAAGGGTTAGGGTCACTACGTGTCCTGATAAGGGTTAGGGTTAGGGTCACTACGTGTCCTGATAAGGGTTAGGGTTAGGGTCACTACGTATCCTGATAAGGGTTAGGGTCACTACGTGTCCTGATAAGGGTTTGGGTTAGGGTCACTACGTATCCTGATAAGGGTTAGAGTTACTACGTGTCCTGATAAGGGTTAGGGTCACTACGTGTCCTGATAAGGGTTAGGGTCATCACTACGTGTCCTGATAAGGGTTAGGGTTAGGGTCACTACGTGTCCTGATAAGGGTTAGGGTCACTACGTGTCCTGATAAGGGTTAGGGTTAGGGTCACTACGTGTCCTGATAAGGGTTAGGGTTAGGGTCACTACATGTCCTGATAAGGGTTAGGGTCACTACGTGTCCTGATAAGGGTTAGGGTTAGGGTCACTACGTGTCCTGATAAGGGTTAGGGTCAATACGTGTCCTGATAAGGGTTAGGGTTAGGGTCACTACGTGTCCTGATAAGGGTTAGGGTCACTACGTGTCCTGATAAGGATTAGGGTCACTACGTGTCCTGATAAGGATTAGGGTCACTACGTGTCCTGATAAGGATTAGGGTCACTACGTGTCCTGATAAGGGTTAGGGTCACTACGTGTCCTGATAAGGGTTAGGGTTAGGGTCACTACGTGTCCTGATAAGGATTAGGGTCACTACGTATCCTGATAAGGGTTAGGGTCACTACGTGTCCTGATAAGGGTTAGGGTTAGGGTCACTACGTGTCCTGATAAGGGTTAGGGTTAGGGTCACTACGTGTCCTGATAAGGGTTAGGGTCACTACGTGTCCTGATAAGGGTTTGGGTTAGGGTCACTACGTATCCTGATAAGGGTTAGAGTTACTACGTGTCCTGATAAGGGTTAGGGTCACTACGTGTCCTGATAAGGGTTAGGGTTAGGGTCACTACGTGTCCTGATAAGGGTTAGGGTCACTACGTGTCCTGATAAGGGTTAGGGTTAGGGTCACTACGTGTCCTGATAAGGGTTAGGGTTAGGGTCACTACGTGTCCTGATAAGGGTTAGGGTCACTACGTGTCCTGATAAGGGTTAGGGTCACTACGTGTCCTGATAAGGGTTAGGGTCACTACGTGTCCTGATAAGGGTTAGGGTCACTACGTGTCCTGATAAGGGTTAGGGTTAGGTTAGGGTCACTACGTGTCCTGATAAGGATTAGGGTCACTACGTGTCCTGATAAGGGTTAGGGTCACTACGTGTCCTGATAAGGGTTAGGGTCACTACGTGTCCTGATAAGGGTTAGGGTCACTACGTGTCCTGATAAGGGTTAGGGATAGGGTCACTACGTGTCATGATAAGGGTTAGGGTTAGGGTCACTACGTGTCCTGATAAGGGTTAGGGTTAGGGTCACTACGTGTCCTGATAAGAGTTAGGGTCACTACGTGTCCTGATAAGGGTTAGGGTTAGGGTCACTACGTGTCCTGATAAGGGTTAGGGTCACTACGTGTCCTGATAAGGGTTAGGGTCACTACGTATCCTGATAAGGGTTAGGGTTAGGGTCACTACGTGTCCTGATGAGGGTTAGGGTTAGGGTCACTACGTGTCCTGATAAGAGTTAGGGTCACTACGTGTCCTGATAAGGGTTAGGGTTAGGGTCACTACGTGTCCTTGATAAGGGTTAGGGTTAGGGTCACTACGTGTCCTGATAAGGGTTAGGGTTAGGGTCACTACGTGTCCTGATAAGAGTTAGGGTCACTACGTGTCCTGATAAGGGTTAGGGTCACTACGTGTCCTGATAAGGGTTAGGGTTAGGGTCACTACGTGTCCTGATAAGGGTTAGGGTTAGGGTCACTACGTGTCCTGATAAGGGTTAGGGTTAGGGTCACTACGTGTCCTGATAAGGGTTAGGGTCACTACGTGTCCTGATAAGGGTTAGGGTTAGGGTCACTACGTGTCCTGATAAGGGTTAGGGTTAGGGTCACTACGTGTCCTGATAAGGGTTAGGGTCACTACGTGTCCTGATAAGGGTTAGGGTCAATACGTGTCCTGATAAGGGTTAGGGTTAGGGTCACTACGTGTCCTGATAAGGGTTAGGGTCACTACGTGTCCTGATAAGGATTAGGGTCAGGTCACTACGTGTCCTGATAAGGATTAGGGTCACTACGTGTCCTGATAAGGATTAGGGTCACTACGTGTCCTGATAAGGGTTAGGGTCACTACGTGTCCTGATAAGGGTTAGGGTTAGGGTCACTACGTGTCCTGATAAGGATTAGGGTCACTACGTATCCTGATAAGGGTTAGGGTCACTACGTGTCCTGATAAGGGTTAGGGTTAGGGTCACTACGTGTCCTGATAAGGGTTAGGGTTAGGGTCACTACGTATCCTGATAAGGGTTAGGGTCACTACGTGTCCTGATAAGGGTTTGGGTTAGGGTCACTACGTATCCTGATAAGGGTTAGAGTTACTACGTGTCCTGATAAGGGTTAGGGTCACTACGTGTCCTGATAAGGGTTAGGGTCAGTACGTGTCCTGATAAGGGTTAGGGTTAGGGTCACTACGTGTCCTGATAAGGGTTAGGGTCACTACGTGTCCTGATAAGGGTTAGGGAGGGTTAGGGTCACTACGTGTCCTGATAAGGGTTAGGGTTAGGGTCACTACGTGTCCTGATAAGGGTTAGGGTCACTACGTGTCCTGATAAGGGTTTGGGTCACTACGTGTCCTGATAAGGGTTAGGGTCACTACGTGTCCTGATAAGGGTTTGAGTCACTACGTGTCCTGATAAGGGTTAGGGTCACTACGTGTCCTGATAAGGGTTAGGGTCACTACGTGTCCTGATAAGGGTTAGGGTTAGGGTCACTACGTGTCCTGATAAGGATTAGGGTCACTACGTGTCCTGATAAGGGTTAGGGTTAGGGTCACTACGTGTCCTGATAAGGATTAGGGTCACTACGTGTCCTGATAAGGGTTAGGGTTAGGGTCACTACGTGTCCTGATAAGGGTTAGGGTTAGGGTCACTACGTGTCCTGATAAGGGTTAGGGTCACTACGTGTCCTGATAAGGGTTAGGGTCACTACGTGTCCTGATAAGGGTTAGGGTCACGTCACTACGTGTCCTGATAAGGGTTTGAGTCACTACGTGTCCTGATAAGGTTTAGGGTCAATACGTGTCCTGATAAGGGTTAGGGTCAATTCGTGTCCTGATAAGGGTTAGGGTTACTACGTGTCCTGATAAGGGTTAGGGTTAGGGTCACTACGTGTCCTGATAAGGGTTAGGGTTAGGGTCACTATGTGTCCTGATAAGGGTTAGGGTTAGGGTCACTACGTGTCCTGATAAGGGTTAGGGTCACTACGTGTCCTGATAAGGGTTAGGGTCACTACGTGTCCTGATAAGGGTTAGGGTCACTACGTGTCCTGATAAGGGTTAGGGTTAGGGTCACTACGTGTCCTGATAAGGGTTAGGGTCACTACGTGTCCTGATAAGGGTTAGGGTCACTACGTGTCCTGATAAGGGTTAGGGATAGGGTCACTACGTGTCATGATAAGGGTTAGGGTTACTACGTGTCCTGATAAGGGTTAGGGTTAGGTTAGGGTCACTACGTGTCCTGATAAGGGTTAGGGGTTAGGGTCACTACGTATCCTGATAAGGGGTTAGGGTCACTACGTGTCCTGATAAGGGTTAGGGTTAGGGTCACTACGTGTCCTGATAAAGGTTAGGGTCACTACGTGTCCTGATAAGGGTTAGGGTTACTACGTGTCCTGATAAGGGTTAGGGTTAGGGTCACTACGTGTCCTGATAAGGGTTAGGGTTAGGGTCACTACGTGTCCTGATAAGGGTTAGGGTTAGGGTCACTACGTGTCCTGATAAGAGTTAGGGTCACTACGTGTCCTGATAAGGGTTAGGGTCACTACGTGTCCTGATAAGGGTTAGGGTTAGGGTCACTACGTGTCCTGATAAGGGTTAGGGTTAGGGTCACTACGTGTCCTGATAAGGGTTAGAGTCACTACGTGTCCTGATAAGGGTTAGGGTTTAGGGTCACTACGTGTCCTGATAAG